>OY740803.1:24952536-25419787 GCA_963514005.1 Raja brachyura
GAACTATCGCTCCCTCCTAACCCCATTCTCCTGCCTTCTCCCCATAACACCTGACACCCGCACTAATCAACAAACTATTTATCTCTGCCTTAAATATATCCACTGACTTGTGGCCTCCACTGCCGTATGTGGCAACGAATCCCACAGATTCACCACCCTCTAGCTAAAGAAATTCCTCCTCATCTGCTTCCTAAAGGAACGTCCTTTAATTCTGAGGCTGTGCCCTCTGGCCCTAGACTCTCCCATGAGTGGAAACATCCTCACCACATCCACTCTATACAGGCCTTTCACTGTTCGGTACCGTTTCAATGCGGACCCCCCCCCCAGCTTACCCAAAAGACTATTATCTATTGTCCTTTAATTCTGAGACTGTGCCCTCTAGTTCTAGACTCCTCCACTAGTGGAAACATCCTCTCCACATCCACTCTAACCGGGCCTTTCACTGTTCAGTAACGTTTCAATGCCCCCCCCCTCGCTTACCCACAGACTATTGTCTATTGTCCTTTAATTCTGAGGCTGTATCCTCTGGTCCTAGACCTTCCCACTAGTGGAAACACTCTATCCAGGTCTTTCACTGTTCGGGTGAAATTGCAATTAGGTCCCCCGCCCTCGTTCTTCTAAACTCCAGCGAGTACAGGCCCAGCACCGACAAATGCTCATCGTAAACGTTAACTCACTCGTTCCTGGGATCTTTCTTGTAAAAAACCTCCTCTGACCCTCTGTCCAGAGCCGGCACCTCCTTCCTCAAAGACAATGGACAACAGGTGCAGAATTAGGCCATTCGGCCCATCAAGTCTACTCCGCCATTCAATCATGGCTGATCTATCTCTCCCTCCCAACCCAGGATTTATTGGAAGAAAAATTCCCGGAAGAAAAATCTCACAGATGGCCCTTGCAAAGAAAGAGAGAGAGAGAGACTGTTGCATCTTGGGGGAGAGAGACTGTTGCATCTTGGGGGGGAGAGAGAGAGATCAGCCATGATTGGTGGGGTGGATTCGATGGGCCGAATGGCCTAATTCTTCTCCTATCACTTATCACATAAATAGAGAGAGGGAGGGAGAGGGGGGAGGAAAGTGTAAGAAATATCTTCTCAATAATCTAACCTTTATTGTTCTACAGTGGTAAAATTTGTTGCAAGTGCCGACGGAGAGAGACAGGATACTCTTGAAAGCTCAAAGGATGAAGATATTAATTGAATGCCGGAGCGTGGAAACAGGCCCTTCGGCCCATCTTGCTCTTGAAAGAGCTATCAGTCGGATATAATGCAATTTACAAGATTGAGTCGTTTTACAAAAGCATGGTCTAGTAGAATACAAGAATGGCTCTGGTGCCAAGTGTGAATGACTGCAAATTATATGGAACACAATATGAAGAATAGGTTATCTTTTTAATGAAGACATTAATATGGAAACCTGCAGAATACCATGTGGGTCACAGTTTAAGGATAAGGGGGAAGTCTTGTTGGACCGAGATGAGAAAAACATTTTTCACACAGAGAATGGTGAACATCTGGAATTCTCTGTCACAGAAGGTAGTTGAGGACAATTCATTGGCTATATTTAAGAGGGAGTTACATGTGGCTAAGGGGATCAGGGGGTATGGAGAGAAGGCAAGTACGGGATACTGAGTTGGACGATCAGCCATGATCATATTGAATGGCGGTGCAGGCTCGAAGGGCCGAATGGCCTAGTCCTGCACCTATTTTCTATGTTTCTTAAGGCCATAAAGAAGCCAAGATTGGAAAAAATAGCTGAAGCTCCAGAGATAAGCTATAATTTACACAATAGACAATAGGTGCAGCAGTAGGCCATTCTGAAAGAGTCAATACTATAATTGGTTGCTGTCATATTTAAACTTTCCTGTTGTAAAAAGGCAATTCCTATTGCATTGTGGGACTTGCAACTTTTTATTTTGCAACTTGGCCAAATATCATGGCCCCGGTTTTTTTTTTGTATAATATTTTTTTTATTTGAAGTAAATAGTTTACAATATATAGCTTACTTTATAAACTAACACCTTAATTCAGTATTACTACAAATAGCATATCAATACATAATATCTTCTATTTTTATGGAAATAAAGAAAAAGATATATAAAAGAATAAAGAAAAAAGGAAAAATAAAAGGGAATAAAATAAAAATAAAAATTTTCGCATATATATCAATTAAAAATTAAAAAGATAATTTGAAAAACAATAATATTACATATATATATATATATATATATATAAACAAAAACTAAAGACATTGTACGAGATACTATTTCATTCAGAAATATCTCTAATAAATACACAATATTATCAATTATAGGTAAGTTATTCGCATCGGATCCATAGGGTGCCCGTCGAAGCCGTGATTCCAAGAATAGCTACTTCTCTAAATACTGTATATATGGAGACCATATCAATTCAAAAGAATTATACTTGTCCAAAAGGACAAATCTAATTCTTTCCAAATTCAACGTCTCCAACATCTCTGCTTTCCACATTTTAATTGTTGGGGATAATGTTCCCTTCCAAAATTTAAGTATCATTTTTTTCCCAATTATTAAACAATAATCAAAAAAATTTCTTTGATTAATTGTAAGTACCAAATTTGGCTCCGGGATTCCAAATATTATTAATTTTGGGTCTGGGTCAAGTTTAACCTTAAGGACTTCCGAAATAACTTTAAAAATTTCAATCCAATAAAAATTCAACCGTGGACATGTTACAAAACTATGTATTAAATTTGCTTCAAAATTCTTACATTTATCACAAATAGAGGAAAGGTTAGGAAAAATACTTTTTAATTTGGTTTTCGAGTAGTGTAATCTATATATAACTTTAAATTGTATCAATGTATGTCTGGCATTCAAAGAACACCAATGTATTCTTTGTAAGCTTTCTTCCCAAGTTTCTTTCGTTATAGGTAATCCAATTTCATTTTCCCATGCTTGACGATATGTTTCAGTTGTTGGGTTCTCTTTATCTAAAATAATATTATAGATATAAGCTATAAGCTTATCCGTATTTGGATGTAAATTAAACACTTCATCTAATAAGCCTGGTCCTTTATTTTTATAGTCGTATGTGTTACATTTAATAAAATCTCTAATTTGTAAATACCTAAAATGATGTTGTGAAGGTAATCCAAAAATATCTTGTAACTCTTCAAATAATAATAATTTTCCATTTCTATAAAGGTGTTCTATTCTTTTAATTCCTAAATCCTCCCACAGTCTAAAACCCGCATCTAAGATTGAGGGTTTAAACAGTGGATTATTCCTAATTGATAACCTAAAA
This sequence comes from Raja brachyura, assembly GCA_963514005.1. The sequence continues at coordinate 24,955,820 of OY740803.1, forward strand.
GAAAGATTATCCAGATGTAAGGTCTTAACTATCTGTTTCCAAATACGCCTAATATTATGAATGATAATGTTGTCCCTATAAGTCTTTTTTTGTACTTCCTTTGGTGCGAAAATAATCGACTCTATAGTGAAGGGTAAACAGTCTTCCTTTTCCATTTTTAGCCACATTGGTTCAACATCCATATTTACCCACCAAAAATTCATATTCTTAATCTGGACTGCCCAATAGTAATATAAAAAATTTGGAAGTGCCAGCCCTCCATTTATCTTCGACTTACATAAGTGTTTTTTACCTATTCTATGGTTTTTGTAATCCCAGACAAAATTATTAACTATGGTATCAATTTTTTTTAAAAAACTTTTTGGAAGAAAAAAAGGAATTGCCTGAAATAAATATAACAATTGTGGTAAAAAAATCATCTTTATAGCATTAATTCTACCGATCATAGATATAGGAAGTGTTTTCCAATATAAAATGTTTTTTTTAAGTTTCTCTAATAATTGATAATAATTAGCTTTAATTAATAATTTATAGGATTTAGACACATTAATTCCTAAATATTTAAATTTATCTGTAACTATTTTTAATGGGTATTTTTGTAATATATTTACATTTATACCAGTTATAGGCATTATGTCACTTTTACTCCAATTAATCCTATATCCTGAAAATACACTAAATTCATTTATAACATTGAATAGCTTTGGAATACTACGTTCCGGTTTAGTAATATAAATCAGAATATCATCTGCATATAAAGATATCTTATTATTTGTTATGTCAGTGTTGTACCCATATATTTCGGGTTCTGATCTGATTCTTTCAGCCAGAGGTTCTATCACCAAGGCAAATAATAAAGGGGATAACGGACATCCCTGTCTGCATCCCCTAAAGAGATTAAATTTAGGTGATAATATTTGATTGGTTAAAATTCTTGCAGTAGGGTTAGAATATAATATTCTTACCCATTTACAAAATCCATCCCCCAGTTGATATTTTTCCATTATATTAAATAAATATGACCATTCCACCTGGTCGAATGCTTTTTCAGCATCCAACGATATAACTGCTAATTCTATATCTCTCCTTCTTCTCGAGTAAATAATATTAAACAAGCGTCTAAGATTATGTGATGAGTAACGTTTTGGAATAAAACCTGTTTGATCATAATGTATTATTTTGGAAATCACTAAACTTAGCCTCCGAGAGAGTACTTTAGTTAGTATTTTTTGATCAGTATTTAAAAGGGCAATCGCTCGGTATGATCCAGGGTCTTCCAGGTCCTTATCTAATTTAGGAATTAATGTAATTGTAGATTCATTTAAAGAGTCTGGTAATTTTCCTAATTCATAGGTGTGTCTGTACACTGTTTGTAATCTAGGTGAAAGTAGATCATGAAATTTTTTATAAAATTCTGCACTCAGGCCATCGGGGCCCGCTGTTTTACCATTTTTTAACGATCCAATTGATTCTTCGATATCTATTACAGATATTTCAGCATTTAATAATTGCCTACTCTCAAAATTTAACTTATTAAAATGACATTTTTCTAGAAATGTTTCCATTTCATCTGTTTGCCCTGTTAATTTAGATGAATAAAGATTTTGATAATATTGTAAAAATGTATCATTAATGTCTTTTGGTATAGTCAACGTATTTCCCTGCGCCGATCTAATACTATGTATAGTTTTTTCATCGTCTAATCTTCTGAGTTGTCGTGCTAATAATTTTTGAGGTTTATCACCGAATTCAAAATGAACTTGTTTAGTTTGTTGGTATAATTTTATCACTTGGTCCGCATAAATTTTATTTAATCTATATTTTAATATTGCAATTTTATTACTCAACTCTTTTGAAGGGTGTATTATATTTTCACTATCTAATTGGTTTATCTCTTTTTCTAACTTTTGCTCCATCTTTCGATTTTCTTTATTAAAATGAGCTTGTGCTGATATTATTGCACCACGCATAAATGCTTTAAATGTGTCCCATAATAGTAGTGAAGAAGTCTCAGGTTTATCGTTAGTTTCAAAAAATAATTTAATCTGTTTCTCCACATAGTTACAGCAGTCTTTATCCTTTAATATCTGTGTATTGAATCTCCAAGTATTAGTTTTATTAACCATATCTTTTAATTTTATCTTAAATGTTAAAGGGGCATGATCTGAGATAATAATATTATGATACTTTGCATCATATGTAAAGGGGAGTAGTTTTGAGTCTACTAAGAAATAATCAATCCTCGAATATGTTCCAAATACCGGCGAGAAAAATGAATATTCCCGTCCGGTAGGATTATCCAATCTCCAAATATCTTTAACATTCAATGTCTTACTAAAGGAGTTTATAAGCTTGCTTGATTTAGAGAGAGCCTTAATTTTTGTAGAAGATCTATCCAGATAATTATCTAAAGTACAATTAAAATCACCTCCAATTATTAAATTATATTGGGTGGATATAGGAATACTATTAAATATTTTCTTAAAAAATAGTGGATTATCAAAATTAGGTGCATATATATTCATAAGAATTACTTTTTTTGAATGTAGTTCCCCTGTAATTATTAAATATCTACCCTCCTTATCCTCTATTAATGAATTAAGTTTAAAAGGTATACCTTTACGAATAATTATTGCAACTCCTCTAGATTTGTGTATAAACGAAGAGTGATATACTTTTGAAATCCATTTCGCGGTTAATCTATATTGAGCATCTTTTTTAAGATGTGTCTCTTGAAGAAACATAACTCCAGATTTCAATCTATTCAACTGAGCTAGTACCTTTCCCCTTTTAATTGGTTCATTGATTCCTTTAACATTCCAGCTACAGAAGGTGATTCCATCATCTCCATTCCTTACATTCATATCCTGCATTTTATTGTTAGGGTGGCTTTTTTTGGAGTAGCCTTCTTGGCTCCTCCAGCCCGACACTACACCCCAACTTCAATCCGATGCGAATTTCCAATTCCGTTAAACCATATTCATTTAATCTGATTATATAAAATAGATAAAAGTCATGATTATATAATATATAATATAATATCAAGTATGTGTTATGCAAAAAATAACAAAAATAATAACAAATGTGAATATAAAAAAAGTAAAAGGTGAAAAAAAGGTGATCAGAAAAAAAAGAAACTACACTTATATAATGTGTAGTGAGTGCAAGTGAAAGCCACACTAACATGGCTACTAATCTAACGACTTCCGTATTAAAAAAAAAAGATGTTAAATATTCCAGCTCTTATTTGAAATACTGTGTATATTGGGGTGGGGGTGCTAACTTTATTTTCTTAATAAATTTTTCTATTATTCATATTACTAATTTTTAGTTGTTAATCTCAGCTATAATTATTATCATAATTAGTAATACTATATAAGGGGAGTAAGGGAAATCAAACCAATTAGTAATTAATAATTAATAATTAAAAATTACAAATTAGTATTTATTAATTAATTAGTAAACATTATAAAACTACAAATCGATGTCCATTATTCCGCCTTTTTCTCAGTGAATGATTCACAGCCACAGGTCCATAAAGTTCATTCATCCACTACCCAGTTGGGTCTACTCCTTCTTCCACAGCGTCTCCTTCTTCTCCTTCTTCTCTTTCTTCTGCCTCCTTCAGTATTTTCCGAGCAAATTCCAGTGCCGCTGTATGTTTGGTGAAACGAAGATCCTTATTCTCGTAGGTAACTCTAAGTATTGCCGGGTACACCAAACCATATCTGATCTCCTTTATTCCTTTTATGTCTCTCAAGATGCGTCTTGTTTCTGTAAATAGAGCTCTTCTTTTAGCCACTTCGGCCGGGTAGTCTCTGAAGATACTGATGTTATCTCCTTCGTATTTCAGATTTCTTTTTCTTATGATTATCTTCATCATATCCTCAAAGACACTGTCATAAACCACCTTTACAATTACTTGTCTTGGTGGTGCACCCCTCCTAGGGACCGGTCTTAAAGCCCTGTGGGCACGGCCCAACAGGGGTTCTTCATCCAAATCCAAAATGTCCTTTAGGAGTTTTGCAAAGAATTTACGTGGGTCATAGTTTCCTTCGCGTCCCTCAGACAGACCTACTATGCGCAAATTCTTACGTCTTTGGCGCCCCTCCAAATCAATACATTTCTCATTAATTTTACCCGGTTTTTTTAGGTAAGTTGAATAGTTTAATCATATAGAAGCGGCCAGCTATGGGAACTACTGATAACGGGACAGACACGACCAGGCACAGAAAAACAGCTCATGATTACGACTAGACTGTAGCATCTTGGGGGACTATAGCTATTGTCTTTGGAATGCCTGGCTTTTGGCAAAGAGTGAAAAACAACTCCATATTTAGAGGTGGCTGGTGCTTCCTGGCACATTATCTCATGCAATTGATACTGAGTCTGGGGGTATATTAATCCTGGTTTTCTGGTATTTTTGTGTGTGTTGCTGGAGAACTCAGACGTAACACCGTTGCGTCTGGGTCTCTGGAACCACGCCTGTCGTACAATAAAATTAAAGCTTTGAATGGCCTTAACTATGTGTCTCTGTTTTTAAGTGAACTTTTTCAATTTGGCCATTAAGGGCTTGAGAAGAAGAAGGCAATGATTATAAATGTACTTATACATGAAGAAACTGTTATGAATTATCTTACTGCCTTGTACTTCAATAAATAAACTATTAATCAAGAGACTGTATTTGGAAAATGTATCATTCTACGGCATTGAATGTCTTGTGGAGAGCTCGTGAGTGCATATTCATTACATTCTGATCCATAGTCATCAGCTAAAGAGATAATAGGTGCAGGAATAGGCCATTCAGCCATTCGAGCCAGCACTGCCATTCAATGTGATCATGGCTGATCATCCACAATCAGTACCCTGTTCCTGCCTTCTCCCCATATCCCCCGACTCCACTATCTTTAAGAGCCCTATCTAGCTCTCTCTTGAAAGTATCCAGAGAAGTGGCCTCTACCGTCCTCTGAGGCAGAGAATTCCACAGATTTACAACTCTCTGGGTGGAACATTTTCTCCTCATCTCAGTCCCAAATGGCCACAGATTCACAACTCTGGGTTGAAAAGTTTCTCCTCATCTGAGTTCTAAATGGTCGACCGCTTATTCTTAATCTGTGTGTGTGTGGCCCCTGATTCTGGACTCCCCCAACATCGGGAACATGTTTCCTGCCTCTAGCAAGCCCAAACCCTTAATAATCTAATATGTTTCAATAAGGTCCCCTCTCATCCTTCTAAACTCCAGAGTGTACAATCCCAGCCACTCCATTCGCTCAGCATATGACAGTCCCACCATCCAGTGCCGGATTTACGTATAAGCTTCACAAGCTTAAGCTTAGGGCCTCAAAATCTAGGGGGCCTCTGGCCAAGTTGCTTTTTTCCCCAGAGTAAAAAAAATCCCAAGAAAAAATAATTGGGGCACAATCAGCGTTTCCACTTTGACGGAAATTACCCAAAATTCCAGTTCCGGCCCGCTGGAAGTTTTGGAGGAAATAATTGCGACCATCCACGCCCGCGCTGTTGGGAGAAGCCGGTGACACAATAGCGACGCAAAATGACACTGTCTCTCCGCGCGTGTGCAGTGGGCCTGGGCGGGTTCAGATCTCCATTTGGACTCCACACAATCGCCTCGATGCCTCGCGTCTACAGGTAAGTAGTGGAATATTGTGTTGCGGGAGTGCCCATTTCTCCACGACGGGGGGGGGGGGGGGGGGGGGCTGTGGTATCTGCGGCGCGGAGTCGGAGCCTCGCGGCGTGGGAGGGAGAGAGAGGGGGAGGGGGGGTTGAGATAGAGGGAGGGGAGAGAGGGGAAGGTGGGAGGGGGGAGAGAGAGATGGGGAGGGAGGGAGAGGGAGGGGGAAGGAGGAGGGGGAGAGGGAAAGGGGGATTATCTTTAGTGAGATTGTAAAATTAAGGTAGGTTTTAGAGCAATTACATTTTCTCCTCCATATGAATAATATCAAACAATTGGAACTGCTTTCTTTTCCTTGATAACAATACTAAAAAATATGAATTCCATAGTTTGCGACTTTTATTTTGCATCATATTTTTAATGTGCACACACTAACACAGTCGAACAGTAACAGGCAATCAAATCAACACGAAACATTTTCTAAAAAAAGATTTTATTTACGGCAAAAACTTACAGTGTTATGCTCCTTCATAACATTTTACGTAACATTTTACAGTACAACTTGATTATTAAAACAAGGACAACTTCAATTCTTGATTTTTAAAAATGTATACAACAATGACCCCAATTATCCCATTCCAACCATTCACTATCCTTGACTCAACCAAAATTATTTCTGAACTATTTATTGGTCATGAATTTTGTGCAAAAATGCTCCAAAATAAGGCTCAGAATGCTCTAGAGAGCATCTAAAACCCCAGAGCTTCCAGGGCCCATAAGCGGGCACTGGACCCCGCTTGTGATATACGCTGCGTGAAATTTATTTCACATAAATTTTATGTAAATCCTGCCATGCCACCCCCCTTTTTGAAAAGCTTCGTACAGGCCTGGTGTATAATATTTTTGACACTGTCATAGGCCTTTCTTACATATGCTGTCACAACACACTGTAGTCTCTAAACAACACTTCAGTAATTTTCCTTACCCTCCATTTCAGAATAATAGTGTTTTAAGCCGATAACTCGACACTAGCACTGGTAATAAATAAATAAATAAAATCGCAGCTTTCCAGCCCTTATCTCATTGGCCACGCACGGCTGCACATCGGTGTTAATCTGGTGGACTGAGATGAGGACAAACATTCTTCACGAATTGTGAATCTGTGGAATTCTCTGCCACAGAAGGCAGTGGAGGCCAATTCACTGGATGTTTTCAAGGGAGATACATTTAGCTCTTGGGGCTAGTGAAATCAAGGCATATGGGGGAAAACAGGAAAGAGGCACTCATCTTAGATGAACAGCAATGATCATATTGAATGGCAGTGCTGGCTCGAAGGGCCAAATGACCTATTCCTGCACCTATTTTCTATGTTTCTATGCTTGAGTATATGGCAATAAAACTTGATTTTGAAGCATTCATGCATGGTGGAGGTATAATGTAGTAATAGACTATATGTAGTCATAGGTACAGGCCCTTTGGCGCAACTTGCCCACACCTTAAAAACATGTCCCAGCTACACTACCTGCTTTTGGTCCTTATCCCTCCAAACCTGTCCTATCCGTGTATCAGTCTAACTGTTTCTTAAATTTTGGGATAGTCCCTGCCTCAACTACCCCCTCTGGCAGCTTGTTCCATACACCCACCACCCTTTGTGTGGAAAAAGTTATCTTAAAAATACTTCAAACAAAAAACATTGAAATCATACTTCTACAATCCACTAAAACATGATTTTAATACATCAAATTTCAAAAAGTCCCTACCGTGGGACACCCCCCTCCCATACCCTCCCCCCACTCAGTTGCTCCACTCCCTCGCCAGGTCCCCCCAAGGCCAGTGATAAGTTACCGCTCAGCCTCCCCACTTTCAAAAACGCTCCGTGGCCCCCGGTTCAGACAGAGAGCAGTGCCAGATGTGAGCAGGGAACTGAGGCCAGTTGTCCGTGATGTCTGGATCCCAATGCTCAGCGCTTCGCGTTTCGGAGTTGGCTAATGTTATTGATTTGCAATTAGCCTGATTTGTAATTAGTTGACAAAACCTTAATTTATTCATCTGGACTATCCAAGGGGATGGGATAAGTGTAATATTAAAAGTACATGCAAGGGGTCAGGCTGTCTGTCACAACATACAGCCCCGTTAACCCATTATTTCCTTCAGTTAAATATTGGGAAGGTAGCACTATTGTCATTTGCCACTCAACTATTATGTTTGTTTACCTCACTGACTATTCCTAAACAACCCCCTCAAATTCCTTTGACAGGTTGAATAGAAATGTCCCCAATCTAATTGTTTGATTAATTGAACACGTAGATGAACATCCTCAAGGAGTGTAATCAGATGGAAATTAACCAGTCTGAAGAAGGGTTTCGGCCTGAAACGTTTCCTATTTCCTTCACTCCATAGATGCTACCGCACCCGCTGAGTTTCTCCAGCAATTTTATCTACCTTCGATTCTCCAGCATCTGCAGTTCCGTCTTGAACATGGAAACTGATTCAGATGTGATGTTTAAGAGCTTGTTCAAAGAAGGGGCATATTTTAAAGGAGTGACAGAGATACTTGCAGGGGAATGTGTGAGGAGGTTATTATTTGTCTTTAGTTTTAGCATGAACCAGGATATCTGAAGATTCAAAGTTTAATATGATAATTGCACTGATACTGATTCCAACCAACCACGTAATGAATATCATCCATTCCGGAGGTTTTATTTTTCTAATGCCAATTCACTTGGATTTCAATCACTTCAATGTAAAAGTAATTGGGAATGGGGAGCAATGGAACAAAAATTTGCCCTTGGTACATATTAACCGTAATATAATAATGTATGCATGCTGGTAAGTGCAATCAAAACAAAGATCTTTTTTATCATTGTGGTATTATGAATACCACAGAAAATATCATGTACTCTCAAGATCACATTTAATAGAATAATATTGCTTAAATACATAGTTATTGGACTTTGCATTTTGGAAAAGTCCCAGCTGAGAGGAAGACAACAAAATACTGAAAATATTGGGGGTGAAAATGACTTCAGGACAGTTTGTTAGGAAAATGAAGGAAATGGCAACATAATACTTATACAGCTGAGTGAGTATAATTTTATCGATGAGAAATTGTGTTCAACCAATTGATGACTTCTTTGACAAAGTAACTAGCATGTTGGATAACAAGGAAGCCAATGGGTGTAGCAAATTTTGTTATCCATAATTTGGTCTGTGAAGTGCCCCATAAAAGATTACTGCATTAGATAAGCACCTGTGAACTTGAACATAATAGGTTAAGTCCAGGGGGTCAGTTATGGGGCTTTATGTGTGGTCCAGATATATTGTCAGTGCAGAGGGGCTAGGAGCAAGGCCAAGTGTGCATCCAGACTCGAGGTCTGGAATAGTACTAGGTGTGCAGTCAAAGCTGGGACAATGGTAGTGCTCAGCACTGGGAAAACTAAGCAGGTAAGCAGCTATGATCAGGGTTGAATAGGGGGGCCAGGTGTAAGGCTGGACTCAGGCTCAAGAATGAGAGAAGGTATGCAACTGGAGTCAGGATCAGGAGTAGTACCAGGTGTGCAGTGAGTCCCAGGTTGGTCAACATGAGAAAATGTTTGATTATTATCTGATTTCCATACATACATACATACACTAAGATCATTCATGTGCTGCAACTATCAATCGGAGTCTGGCTCTACTGTGGAATGTAATTAGGAATGTAATTTAGCCTAACCTTATTCATAGCTAATCCAATTTGTTTATTTTTTTATTTTTATTTTTTTGTTTATTTTTGTTAGAAGTAAGTACAATAGTGTGGTACTTGAGTACCTAATACATACATACATAATTCCATTCTTGTACAACTTCGTATTTTTGATTTAATAATAAAAGAACAGTGGGAGAAAAAAGAAATAAAGAGTGGCGGAATAGATAGACAAGCGAGTAGAAACAGGTAGCAAAATAAATAAAGGACATAGAAGAGAAGCTGAAAAGATTGAAATAGAAGGAGAAAGTAAAGAAAAGAGAGATGAGGAGAGATCTACCCATTTCGTATTTTTGCCCATCCGTCACCCGGTTCAGAACCATTTAATTTCTAAGGTTTTGTTATGTTGCACCATATGCTTGTAAGAAGTTGATAAAAGGAGACCAAGTCTTTGAGAATTGGTCTACTTTGCCTAGTAGGAGAAATCTCATTTCTTCAAGATGAAGCGTTTCAGACATATTTGAAATTCACATTTCGAATGCTGGCGTGGTTGCGTTTTTCCAAAATTTGAGTATGTTCTTTTGCTGTTATAAGACTGTAATTAAGAAAAGCTTCTTGGAATATAGTTAGTTTACTTCCCTCTTCCATTGATCCAAAGATAATCAGTTCTGTATTGGGGTTCAATTTTGTGTTAAATAGTTTTGTAAAAATTCCAAAAATTTCATTCCAAAATGTATACAGTTTTATACAAGAGCCAAAGGAATGTGCTATAGTGGCATTTTGAGTTAGACATTTGTCGCAGATGGGGAAACATTTGAGAATATTTTATTCAGCCTAGTTTTAGAATAGTATAATCTATGTAAAATTTTAAATTGAATTAGGTTATGTCTTACATTAATTGAACATTTATTTACATATAATAAATTTTTTCCCATCTATCATTAGGAATTTTTATCAATAACTCTTGTTCCCAGTCCCTTCTAATTGCCTCTGTCATTGGTGTTTCTATATTTAAAATACTATTATATAAGTAAGATATTAAATTGCTTGATTCTGCCTTTCTATTCATTCCTTCCTCCAATAAATCTGGGGTTAGGGTTTGATATCCTTGTATATATTTCTTCAAATATATGAGGCCCACGGGAGCCGTTGGAAGAGAAGGAGGGGGAGGAGCAACACCCGACCGGTAAGGTTTAAAATCCAGCGCGGGGCTTGCCAAATACCATAACATTCCATTCGGAGAAGTGGATTTTTTGGGGGGTTTTTTTGAGGAAGCCTCTGATTGGTGGGAAGGGGACTAGGGTAAGCAGCTGATTGGCCGTCAGATTCCAGTTGTTTGTAGTGTATTTTGTGTTGAGATTGTATCCTGTGTAAGGGGCGAGTATGAAGGCCAGGGCAGTGTACCGTTGCGAATGTCAGATGTGGGAGGTCAGGGAAGCTGATAACCCACCGGACGTCCACATCTGCGCCAGGTGCATTGAGATGGGGCTCCTAAAGGACAGTATTAGGAACCTGGAGCAACAGCTCGAGGACCTCCGTCTGGTCAGGGAGAGTGAGGCGGTCGTAGAGAGGAGTTACAGGGAGGTGGTCACTCCCGGACCACGGGAGGCAGACAAGTGGGTCACTGTTAGGAAGGGCAAAGGGCAGAGGCAGGGACTGGAGAGTACCCCGGTGGCTGTACGCCTGGAGTTCGATTGGAGCGGACAGCCTTCCTGGGGGCAGCAACAGCGGCCAGGTCTCCGGCACAGAGAACGGCCCTGATGCTCAGAAGGGTAGCAAAAAGAGGAGGGCAATTGTAATAGGGGACTCCATAGTTAGGGGGTCAGATTGGCAATTCTGTGGACGCAGTCGGGAGACCCGGATGGTAGTTTGCCTCCCTGGTGCCAGGGTCTCGGATGTGTCGGAACGTGTCGAAAAGATTCTGAAAAGGGAGGGAGTGGAGCCTGATGTTGTGGTACACATAGGTACCAATGACATAGGCAGAAAAAGAGAAGAGGTCCTTAAAGGAGAATTTAGGGAGTTGGGGGGAAAGTTGAGAAGAACCAAAAGAGTAACAATTTCAGGATTACTGCCTGTGCCACGTGACAGTGAGAGTAGAAATGGAATGAGGTGGAGGATAAATGCGTGGCTGAGGGACTGGTGCAGTGGGCAGGGATTCCTTTCTTGATCACTGGGACCTCTTTTGGGGAAGGCATGATCTGTATAAAAAGGACGGGTTGCACTTGAACCCGAGGGGAACCAATATCCTGGCGGGGAGATTTGCAAAGGAGACTTTAAACTAGAAAGGCTGGGGGGAGGGACTCTGGTAGAGGGGGCTAGGGGACGGGGTGAGGGGCAAAAGGCAGAGATGGGAAGCACTCAGACCCAAAATGTAGGCGAGAAAGAGGAAAAAGATAATAAACAGAGAATAAGGGATGGTGGGTTTCTAAAATGTGTATATTTTAATGCTAGGAGCATTGTAAGAAAGGTGGATGAACTTAGAGCCTGGATTGACACCTGGAAATATGATGTTGTGGCAATCAGTGAAACATGGTTGCGGGAGGGTTGTGATTGGAAACTAAATATTCCAGGATTTTGTTGCTTCAGGTGTGATAGAATTGGAGGGACCAGAGGCGGAGGGGTTGCATTGCTTGTCAGAGAAGATATTACAGCAGTGCTTTGGCAGGATAGATTAGAGGGCTCCTCTAGGGAGGCTATTTGGGTGGAACTGAGAAGTGGGAACGGTATAGCAACACTTTTAGGGGTGTATTATCGACCGCCAAATGGGGAGCGATAATTGGAAGAGCTAATATGTAAGGAGATAGCAGATATTAGTAGTAAGCACAAGGTAGTGATTGTGGGAGTTTTCAATTTTCCAAAAATAGACTGGGAAACACATTCTGTAAATGGGCTGGATGGTTTGGAGTTTGTTAAATGTGTGCAGGATAGTTTTTTGCAGCAATACATAGAGGTATCGACCAGAGAAGGGGCAGTGCTGGACCTCCTGTTAGGAAATGAGGCAGGTCAGGTGACGTAGGTATGCGTTGGTGAGCACTTCGGGACCAGTGATCACAATACCATTAGTTTCAATATAATTATGGAGAGAGTCAGAACTGGACCTAGGGTTGAGATTTTTGATTGGAGAAAGGCTAACTTTGAGGGAATGCGTAATGATTTAAAAGGAGTGAATTGGGACATTTTGTTTTATGGGAAGGATGTAGAAGAGAATTGGAGGACATTTAAAGGGGAAATTGTAAGAGTACAGAATCTTTATGTCCCTGTTCGGTTGAAAGGAAATAGCAAAAATCAGAAAGAGCCATGGTTTTCAAGGGAAATTGGACACTTGATTCGAAAAAAGAGAGATATCTACAATCATTATAGGAGGCATGGAGTAAATGAGGTGCTAGATGAGTATAAGGAATGTAAAAAGAATCTTAAGAAAGAAATAAGAAAAGCTAAAAGAAGATATGAGGTTGCTTTGGCAAGAAAGGTGAAAGTAAATCCAAAGGGTTTCTACAGCTATATTAATAGCAAAAGGATAACGAGGGATAAAATTGGACCATTAGAGAGCCAGATTGGACCGCTATCTGCAGAGCCAAAAGAGATGGGGGAGATATTGAACAATTTCTTTTCTCCGGTATTCACCAAGGAGAAGGATATTGAACTCTGTGAGGTAAGGGAAAAAAGTAGAGTAGCTATGGAAACTATGAGATTCAAAGAGGAGGAAGTACTGACACTTTTGAAAAATATGAAAGTGGATAAGTCTCCAGGTCCAGACAGGATATTCCCTAAGACATTGAGGGAAGTTAGTGTAGAAATAGCAGGGGCTATGACAGAAATATTTCAGATGTCATTAGAAACGGGAATAGTGCCGGAGGATTGGCGTACTGCGCATGTTGTTCCATTGTTTAAAAAGGGTTCAAAGAATAAACCTTGCAATTATAGACCTGTTAGTTTGACGTCAGTGGTGGGCAAATTAATGGAAAGGATACTTAGAGATAATATATATAAGCATCTGGATAAACAGGGTCTGATCAAGAACAGTCAACATGGATTTGTGCCTGGAAAGTCATGTTTGACAAACCTTCTTGACTTTTTTGAAGAGGTTACTAGGGAAATTGATGAGGGTAAAGCAGTGGATGTTGTCTATATGGATTTCAGTAAGGCCTTTGACAAGGTTCCCCATGGAAGGTTGGTTAAGAAGGTTCAATCTTTGGGTGTTAATGGCGGAGTAGCAATATGGATTCAACAGTGGCTGATTGGGAGATGCCAGAGAGTAATGGTGGATGGCTGTTTGTCAGGGTGGAAGCCAATGACCAGTGGGGTGCCTCAGGGATCTGTGTTGAGTCCACTGTTGTTTGTCATGTACATCAATGATCTAGATGATGGGGTGGAAAATTGGATAAGTAAGTATGCAGATGATACTAAGATAGGGGGTGCTGTGGATAATGAAGTAGATTTTCAAAGTCTACAGAGAGATTTGGGCCATTTGGAAGAGTGGGCTGAAAGATGGCAGATGGAGTTTAATGCTGATAAGTGTGAGGTGCTACATCTTGGCAGGACAAATCAAAATAGGACATACATGGTAAATGGTAGGGAATTGAGGAATGCTGTGGAACCGAGGGATCTAGGAATAACTGTGCATAGTTCCCTGATGGTGGAATCGCATGTAGATAGGGTGGTAAAGAAAGCTTTTGGTGTGCTGGCCTTTATAAATCAGAGCATTGAATATAGGAGTAGGGAAGTAATGTTAAAATTGTACAAGGCATTGGTAAGACCAATTCTGGAGTATGGTGTACAATTTTGGTCGCCTAATTATAGGAAGGATGTCAACAAAATAGAGAGAGTACAGAGGAGATTTACTAGAATGTTGCCTGGGTTCCAGCAACTAAGTTACAGAGAAAGGTTGAACAAGTTAGGTCTTTATTCTTTGGAGCGCAGGAGGTTAAGGGGGGACTTGATTGAGGTCTTTAAAATGATGAAAGGGATAGACAGAGTTGACGTGGATAAGCTTTTCCCATTGAGGGTAGGAAAGATTCAAACAAGAGGGCATGACATGAGAATTAAGGGACAGAAGTTTAGGGGTAACATGAGGGGGAACTTCTTTACTCAGATAGTGGTGGCTGTGTGGAATGATCTTCCTGCAGAAGTGGTGGAGGCAGGATCGATTTTAACATTTAAAAGTAAAGTGGATAGGTATATGGATGGGAAGGGAATGGAGGGGTATGGTCTGAGTGCAGGTAGATGGGACTAGGGGAACATAAATGGTCGGCACGGACTGGAAGGGCCGAGAAGGCCTGTTTCCGTGCTGTAATTGTTATATGGTTATATGGTTAAATAATCTTGAATTTGAAGATATTTGAAATATTGATTATTTTTCAAATTATATTTTAGTTGTAATTGTTGGAATTATAAACGTTTTACCATATCATACAGATCTCCCATTGTTTTAATTCCTAATCTTTCCCAATGGATAAACGTTTTATCAATAATGGATGGTTTGAATGAGGGATTATTAGTTATTGGAGAAAGAAGCGATAATTTTCTTAATTTTAAAGTTAATTTTATTTGATTCCAAATTCGTATTATACTGTGAATAATTGGATTCTTCTTATATATTATATTGTTCAGTTTCATCGGGGAAAGAAGGATCGCTCCTACATTGTAAGGGGAACAATCCTCTTTCTCCATTCTTATCCAATCTACCTGTTGGGCAGAACTGTCCAACCAATAGATTATTTTTAAAATATTCACTGCCCAATAGTACTACAATAAGTTAGGGAGTGTCAGTCCCCCTGATTCTTTAGATTTACACAAGTGTTTTTTCTTAATTCTATGTGATTTATAATCCCATATGAAGTTTATAATATCAGAATCTAATTTTTTAAAGAATTTTTTAGGTAAGTATATTGGTATTGATTGAAATAGGTACAGTATTTGTGGTAAGAAAATAATTTTATCATGTTTATTCTGCCTATTAAGGACATTGGCAGTGTTTTCCAGAATTTAATCAACCCATTTAATTTAGTTATTAAAGGCATATAGTTTGTGTTGAGTAATGATTTATATTTCCTAGTAATTTGGAAATTTTTCTGTTGCAATTCTAAAGGGGAATTTCAACAGATGTAACGGTTCTTGAGGTTTTATCGTTATAATTTCGCTTTTGTTCCAGTTTATTCTATGTCCTGAAAAAGAACCAAATTCCTCTATTAAATTTAGTATATTTGGTATGCTAATTTGCGAATTTGTAATATATAATAATATGTCGTCTGCATATAATGAAATTTTATTATTTGATTTTTTGGTATTGTATCCATGAATATTCGGATGACTTCTTATACTTTCTGCTAAAGGCTCTATCACTAGTGCAAATAACAGAGGCGATAATACGCACCCCTGCCTATTGCCCCTTGCCAATTGGAATTTCGGGGATAATATATTATTAGTCAGTATTCTAGCCGTCGGCTTATCATATAATAATTTTACCCATGAGATAAAGTTATCTCCCATGTTAAATTTTTGCAATACGTTGAATAAATATTGCCATTCTACTTGATCGAAAGCTTTTTCTGCATCCAATGAGATAATTGCTAGGTCTTCTTCAGTATTATGTGAGTACATTATATTAGACAGCCGTCTCAAATTGATAAATCAGTATCTCTTTGGTATAAACCCAGTTTGATCCGGGTTTATTAGTTTGCTAACATATTTACTCAATCTTCTCGCTAGTGTCTTTGCTAATATTTTTTGATCTGTATTTAGGAGTGCAATAGCTCTATATGAGCCTGGGTCTTTAGCCTTTTTTGATCCAGATCTAGATCTTTACCCTTTTTTGGTATAAGTGTAATAGTTGACTCAGTTAGTGTTTCTGGTAGTTTATTTTCTTTAAAAGCGTATATATATAAATCTTGCAAGCGTGGAGAAATTATCTTGTGGAATCTTTTATAGAATTCATTGCTAAAGCCGTCTGGTCCTGGCGTTTTGCCATTCTTCAACAAACTTATTGTTTCTTCTATTTCCTGAAGTGTAATCTGAGCTCCTCATCCCTCTTGTTCCACCATATTTAATTTTGGAAGATTACAATTGTCTAAGAAGTTTGTAATTTGAGTATTATTTGCAGAGGTTTTCGATGTATATAAATTTTGATAATATTGAGCAAATCTTTTATTTATATCTTTAGGTAGTGTTAGTAATTCCCCTTTGTCTGATTTAATTTTAGTAATTGCATTTTCTGTTTCCCGTTTTTTCAGTTGGCGTGCTAAGAGTTTATGTGGTTTATCACCAAATTCAAAATTTTCTTGTTTTGTAATTTGAAATAATCTTATTATACTGGCCGATAAAATTTTATTTAATTTATATTTCAACATTGTTATCTTATTGTGTTTATCTATAGTTGGTTCTTTAGCATTTTCTAAATCTAATTGTCTAATTTCTTTTGCTAGCTGTAATTGTTCAGTATTATTCTTTTTATTTTGGAAAGCTTGATATGAAATTATAGTTCCTCTTATAAATGCCTTAAATGTTTCCCATAATAAGGAGGGTGAAATATCTGGTGTATTATTTGTCTCAAAGAAGAATTTCATCTGCTCTTTTAAATATGTACAACCTTGTGAGTTGTTTAAAATTTGGGGGTTAAACCTCCAAAACGATATAGTAAAGCATAAATATTGCATTCAAGTGCACGTTAAAAGACTTGCTATAGTGTGCACCAGATTGCACAATTTCAAGTTGAAAAATGCAAAAGCTCCGTACCAATTGGGGGTGAGGACAACCCATTCCAACACCCTCCCCCCCCCCCCCCTCGCAATTGATCTTTCGCAATTTCGCATTCCCAACTCTCACCCATTGTTGGCAGTGCTGAGTACGTTTCAATGAGGTGCCCCCTCATCCTTCTAAACTCCAGCGGGTACAGGCCCAGTGCCTTCAAACTCAGAACTCAGTAGTCGGACTCATCTCAAGGGGAGATGAGGCAGCCTACAGAGAGGAAGTCCTGAAGTTGACAGCCTGGTGCTCAGAAAACAACCTGGCTCTGAACACCAAGAAAACCAAAGAGCTCATTGTCGACTTCAGGAAGCACAGCACCGACTTAGCCCCCTTATACATCAACGGCGAGTGTGTGGAGAGGGTCCACACCTTCCGGTTTCTCGGTGTCCTCATCTCCGCTGACATCTCCTGGACAGACAACATCACAGCGGTCATCAAGAAGGCTCAGCAACGGCTGCACTTCCTGAGGGTCCTCAGGAAGCACAACCTGGACTCCAACCTGCTGCTGACCTTCTACCGCTCGTCCATTGAGAGCCTGTTGACATACTGCATTACAGCATGGTACGACAGCTGCACCATGGTAGACAGGGAGAGGCTTCAGAGGGTAGTCAGGGCAGCACAGAAGATAATCGGCTGCCGTCTCCCCTCTCTGATGGACATTTACACCTCCCGCTGCCTCAGCAGGGCGAAGAACATTATCAAGGACAGCTCCCATCCTGCATTTGGCCTGTTCAACCTGCTACCCTCAGGGAGGCGCTATAGGTGCATCAGCACAAGGACAAATAGACTCAAGAACAGTTTCTTCCCAAAATCCATCATCTCCCTGAACTCACACATGCATTGACTTCACAGCCTAACCCCCGGGCTTCCATCTATCCACCTACTGTAATTTGTACTGTAACTGTAACCCATACTGGATATAGGAATCCTATTATCCATTCTATTTATCCATTGTCTTTTTATAGATATGTATATAGTGCTGCAGAAACTGTGCACCTTATCCCCCCCCCCCCCTTTTTGTCTTGTTTTTGCACTGAGTAGGAGCAGTTTTTAATCTCACTGTACACGTGTATAGTGACAATAAAAGGCATTCTGATTCTGAACAAACTATTCTGCACACAGGTGGTGGGAAGAGAAAAATAACCTGCTGTGCTTGCGAATGGCTTGATTGTACTCATGTATGGTATGATTTTACTGTGTAGCCCACAAACAAAAGCTTTGTGCCATATCTCAGCACATGCAACAATAATAAACTAATGCCAACTTATAAGACCATAACGCATAGGAGCAGAATTAGGCCATTTGGCCCCTTGACTAAACTCTGCCATTCAATCATGGCTGATGTATTTTTCCCTCTCAAGCCTATTCTGCCTTCTCCCGGTAATCTTTGACACCCTTATTTTATCCACTCATATAGTTTCCTCTGGTAGCTCATTCCAGAAACAGACTACCCTGGGAGTAATAAAGTTGCCCCTATTAAATCTCTCCTCTTACCTGATGCCTATGCCCTCTAGTTTTAGAATTCTCCACCCCGAAATAAAGCGTTCACTTCATCCATTCCCCTCGTGATCTTGTACACCTCAATATGGTCACCCCTCAGCTTCTTGCGTTTCAAAGAATAAAAGTCCCATCCTATCACAAGTCTCCCTGTAACTCAAGCCCACACGCCCAGGTAACATCCTGGTGAATCTCTTCTGCATCCTTTCCAACTTAATGACATCCTTCCAGTAGCTGAGCAGCCTGTCTGGTCACACTGAAGACTTTATTCTGCAACTTAAGACAGTGGTATTGCAGCTTCTACAGCAAATCCATCCAGAGCGAGTGGCGCAGTGGTGTAGCGGTAGAGTTGCTGCCTCACAACACCAGAGAACCAGGTTGAATCCTAACTACGGCACTGTCTGTACGGAGTTTGCATTTTCTTCCTGTGACCGCGTGGGTTTTCTCCAGGTTCCTCCTCCCTCTGCATGTCATTTTCCTTGACCTTGCCAACGCGTCCGAAACTGTCCCTCACAGTTTCCTCTGGGCATCCTTTGACTTCTTCAGGATACCAGAGACTATCGCAAGCCTTGTCAAGGCTTATTTTCAAGATCTGCAGCTCTGTTTGGCCACGCCTGACTTCACAACCACATGACGCTGCATGGAGACTGGCATTATGGCGGGGTGTACCATCTCCCCATTGATTTTTACAATGGCTATGGAAGTCATCATAAGGGCCTCCAAGTGGGTAGTGGGTGGCGAGTGGCTGAAGTCTGGACTCCATCTACCACCCATCAGTGCCTACATGGATGACCCGACAATCATAACAACAACAGCACCCTGCACCAGGCGCCTTTCAGGGAAGCTTCAAGAGAACATCACTGGGGCCAGAATGAAATTCAAGCCATCCAAATCAAGAAGCATTTCTATAACCAAAGGTAAACTGACAGATCGAAGGTTCTTCATTGATCAAAGGTTCTTCATTGATCAAGAAAAACTGTTCTATTCCAACTGTGTCTGAGAAGCCAATCAAAAGTCTGGGAAGATGGTAGAACTCTAAACTGAAGGACACTGATCAGGCTAACGAGTCTCGGCAAGAAGTCATCACAGGTCTGGCAAACATCGACCGACCCATGCCGCCTGGAAAGCTGACAATCTGGTGCCTGCAGTTTGGGTTACCACCTCGCTTTATGTGGCCACTAACCATGTATGACATCACCCTCACAAGAGTCGAGAAGATGGAAAGAACAATCAGATCTTTCATGAGAAAGTGGTTAGGTGTTCCTCGGTGCCTGAGCAGCGTAGGCCTGTACGGTCAGGGGGTACTCCAGCTGCCTCTCTCTAGTCTCACAGAGGAGTTCAAGTGCACTAAAGTCAGACTAGAGATGACCCTGGCAGAATCAAGGGACACTGTCATCCGAGCTGCTGCTCCAACCCTGGCAACAGGAAAGAAATGGATGGCTAAGAATGCGACACAGCAGGCAAATTCTGCTCTCCACCAAGGCGACATGGTAGGGCAAATCCAACACGGAAGAAGTGGCTTGGGGCTTGGCGGAAAGCGACCTTGCTGGAACAAGGCATCATCACTGGAGAGCCGGATGTTGGTCGCGGTCGAAGTCCGCCGACAGGAGGAGTCAAGTAGGTGTGCCAAGGCTGTGTCGCAAGCTAAACAGGACCAGTGGATGAGATGGGAGAGTGTGGAAAAGAGGAAGATCAGCTGGAAGGACATGTGGGAGATGGAGGCGAGCAGGATAAGTTTCCTCATTCGGGCAACCTACGATGTCCTTCCTAGTCCAAAAAAATCTCAACCAATGGCTGGGCGAAGATCCATCTCGCCCCCTGTGTTCAACACCAGCCACACTTAGGCCCATCCTCACTGGGTGTAAAGTAAGCCTCTCCCAAGGACGGTACACCTGGAAATATAATCAAGTGCTCAAATGCCTGGCAGCGACTCTGGACCACAGGAGAACAGCCAACAATGCCTTGCCACACAGAACAACCAACCCAGTTAAGACAATTGCCTTTGTTCGGGGGGGGGGGGGGGGGGGGGGGGTTGAATCAAAGGCAATGGAAAATTCCACCAAGGACCAGGTTTGGCCAGCTGGAGGCAGCCCGGGATTGGCAGATGCTGGTGGTTGTGGACCAACGGCTTACAGTTCCATCAGAGATAGCCTTCACCAACTTGAGGCCTGATCTTGCGCTCTGGTCGAACTCTCAGCATATGGTGTATTTTGTGGAGCTCACAGTCCCTTGGGAGGATGCTGTGCAGGAAGCCTTCGAAAGAAAGAAACTGTGATACACAGAGTTTGCAGCGGAGGCAGAACAGCGTGGCTGGAGAGCTAAGATCTGCCCGGTAGAAGTTGGATGGCGAGGATTCGTGGCAACATCTACCTTAAGACTGATGAAGGACCTGGGGAGCAGCGGACAAGCCCTATGCCAGGCCATCAATGAAATGTCACGGGTAGCAGAGCAGAGTAGCCAGCGGCTCTGGCTGAAGAGGAAAGACCCCATTTTGGTCTCCCAAATAACCGACTAGACAGATGCAGAGGGGGGTTGGTTCGGGGACGCCAGGATGCACCGCTGAGCCCACTGGAGACGTCGTGGGTTCAATCAGAGAAACGTCGATGAAAGTAGGTGCCCACTTGATAACCCCAATGACGTGTCTGCCTAGCCTTTCTCAACATCGGAGGAGCAGAGGTGAGTGCAGAAGGCTCCCATCACCATCGGGAGTAAATTGATATTTTGCACTTTGGACTTTTAACATCTAGTCCTGCGTATTTGTAAACTACATTCGAAATATGTCCAGGATTGTAGGTTAATTGGCTTCTATAAATCTTTCCTAGTGTGTAGGGCAGAACTAGTGTAGGGTAATTGCTGGTGGGCCGAACAGCATGTTTTCCACGCTGTATCTCCTCAATATAAAATTCAGCTGTCTCATTTAAAAGGCAATATTTGTGTAAATGGGGTTGTATGTTCAAATTTCTGGAATCAGCTTGAAAACCAGACACTTTGGAGTCAGTTTGACAGTGTGACCTTACTAATCCACAGCTTGACCTTACTAAGCCACAGCTATTGCCATGAACGGAGGTTAATGTGCTCTGTTATTTCAAATGAATTAAAATAATTTACTATGAACCAGGCATACTGAATAACTCAGATCCACTCTGGCCTTTAGCAGGGAGAGAAGCCAGTAAATTGTACATTATTTACCGAACCATTATTAATCTGCAATCACTATCGAACAATGGAGGTTCTAATCAGGCTTTAGTTCCTGCACTGATAGCGATGTAGATGTGGTTTTTGCAATCTATTCCCTAATGCACTTTAATCCACGAACTAACTGTGTGCCAAACCTTTAATATCTTACCATTATTTTAGAACACAAATTAAATTCATGCAAATTTCAGATCCATCACCTACTGTAATTAAGCTGAAGAGTGCAGAGAAGATTTATAAGGATGCTGCCAGGGCCTGAGCTATCAGGAAAGGTTGGGCAGGCTAAGACCATTCCTTAGAGCGCAGGAGGCCAAGGGTGGAGACGTGTATAAAATCACGAGGAGAATAGACAGGGTGAATGCACAGAGTATTTTACCCCCATGGTACATGAATCAAGAACCTCAGGTCATAGGTTTAAGGTGAAAGGGGAAAATATTTAATGAGAGGCAACTTTTTCCACACAGGGGTGGTGCGTGCATGGAACGAGCTGCCGGATAAAGTAGTTGAGGCAGGTACTACAACAATATTTAAAAGACACTTGAACAGATACATGTAAGGGAAAGGTTTAGAGGGATATGGGCCAAATGGGACTATCTTAAATGAGGCATTGTGATTGGTATGGATAAGTTGGGCCAAAGGGCTTATTTCCATGTGGTAGGACTATGATCCATTTTAAGAATGCACACAAATATTAATTGGTGCTTGGTTAGAAATTAATTACCAGGATGTCAATACATTTCTCAGCGACAGTTTTGTCCTCCCGAGGGTAATTATTGTAGTGAGAATATAATCTGAATTGCCCAGCAAAACCAGGCGATTAGAATCACTCAGGTTACTGACTTAACCCAACTCACCAGCAGACACCATCAATCTCGGTTTAAGTTTGGATTGAATAGGCATTGTTTGGACAGGGATACATCATTTTCACGATAAAGCTTGGTTTTAGTTCAGAGATACAGCATTGAAACGGTCTCTTCAGCCCACCGAGTCCACGCCAACCATCGATCACACTAGTTCTATGTTATTCCACTTCCTACATGCTAGGGGCCATTTACAGAGGCCAACAAACCCACACGGCTTTGGGATGTGGGAGGAGAGCAGACAAGCAGACGGAGCGGTTCCAGCAGCAGCAGCAGCGACCCGACTCGGTCCCAGAGCAGGGGCGGCTGCAGTGGCAGCGGCCCGACCACGGGCCCGGTGGACCACCCGGGCCGCGAAGTTGAACCGGCCCGTTCGCGGAGCTCGGTTGAACCGCGGGACTGACTACTTACCATTGCCCGGTGGGGTCGCGGCATCTGAGGCCTGGATCGCCTCGGCGCAGAGGGAAACAAAGAGGGAAGAGACAGAGACTTTAAGACTTCGCCTTCCATCACAGTGAGGAGGTGTTTGGTGAACTCACTGTGGTGGATGTTAAATTTGTGTGTTCTGTCATTTTTATTTATTTATTGTTAATTATATGTACGACTGCAGGGGAACAAAGTTTCATTCCGACCAAAAGGTTTGAATGACAAATAAAGAATCTTTTTAAAAAAATCATGTCGTATCGGAACAATAAAATCACAAAAAGATGATTAAAACAAAGTGATTTTACTTGAGTCACAAGGGGTCGGGAGTGAGCTATCCCGTCAGTCCACACTACTGCTCACCTGCAGTAACAGGCCAGATAATTCCCAGTGGCGGTTTCTGCACATGGGAGTCCTCCCCCTTCACATCGGGGACACGAGGTGGAGATTGTTGCACAGAGCCGTGCGGTGCATCACAGACTCCTCATCCATCTGCCGCTCGTGCAACCGGAAAGAGTCTACGTACATCATGTAGATGCGATTTGAGAGGTTGTTGCCCCTCGTTGAATATTTAAAATGGCTGCTTCTCAAATTCTGGTTACAGTTCAGCCCCACTCCGATGCTGAAGGTGGGGGGGGGGGGGGGGTCAGACAGAGGATTTCCTGGTCGCTTTGCTGCTGGGCCTGTCCAAGCTGACCATTCATGGATCATGGCATTGGGCAGCCAGGGGCTTCACCCAGGCCGACTGGCTGCGCCTCCTCTAGGCTGTGCGTGCCTGGGTGTCTCTGGAAAGGGAGCGCTCATTGTCTACAGGCACATTGGCCACTTTCCAGGACTGCTGGGCACCGCAGGGGCCTGAATTCTTCTTGTAAAGTAACATTTTTGCTTTCATACTTGTATGCGTATTATTTTAGACGACTTCATCCCATGGTGTTTTAGTTGTCATTTTGTACAAGATGATGAACTTGGCTAATAGGGAACAAGCCAGAGCTCCATCACTACACTGCTCATGTCACAGGCAGGATTTGTGTCAGTGTCGTTTCCTGCCACCATGCCCTGGCCTGCCGAGCCCAGCCGAGTTCCTGTGTTTGCCATGACGCAGGTTTGTCCAGACACACCCACAGCAAGTGTGCAGCTACACACTGTGCAGTTTGTCAGCAAGTGAATTAAATCAGAAAAGCCCCCAAACTCTTATTGCTCACACCCCAGGCACCTATTCATTCTGCTAACTGATTAAACTGTACATGTTTAGATTAGAGATAATGTGCAGGAACAGGCCTTTCGGCCCACCGAGTCCATACCGACTAGCGATCCCCGAACACTAGCACTCTAGGGACAATTTATAATTTTTACTGAAGCCAATTAACCGACAAACCTGTAAGTCTTTGTAGTGTGGGAGGAAACTGGTGCACCCGGAAAAAACCCACGCAGTCACCAGAAGGACGCACAACGTCCATACAGACAGCACTCGTGGTCAAAATTTAACCACGGTCTCCGGCGCTGTAAGGCACCACCGCACCGACCTGTAGTTTAGTTTGTCACATGTACCAAGGTACAGTGAAGTTTTTTTTTTGTTGAGCGCTATCCAGTCAGCAGAAATTCAGAGGTTTATGCGTTTATGCGACGGTTGATTGGGTGAAAGGCAAGGACTAATGGGACTTGGTCTCTGTTGCGACTAGTGGGAGGGGGAGCAAGGGCGGAGCTGCAGGGAGACACACGAGGACACCATATTCATGTTTAATAGCTAACGGTCCTTCGGCCGATCGAGTCAATGCCGACCATCAATCACCCGTTATCCAACTGTAGAAGAAAAATTAAAATCGCCAGATACTTAATTATGGTTGGAATTAAATAAGGTGACGAAAAGGTGAGAGGATGTGGCAATTGGCATCTCTTGTTGACTAGCTGCAGAGCAAAACAGGTTTCAGACACGTTATCTCCTGGAATGTTTTCTTTGTTAGTTTAAAGATACAACGCGGATCAGGCCCCTTCAGCCACCGGGTCCGCGCTGACAAGCGTTCCCCGAATATTAACACTATCCTATAGCCACGAGGGACAATTTTTACGTTTACCAAGCCAATTAACCTACATACCTGTACGTCTTTGGAGTGTGGGAGGAGACCGAAGATTCCGGAGAAAACCCACGCAGGTTACAGGGAGAACGTACAAACTCCGTATAGACAGAACACATAGTCAGGATCGAACCCGGGTCTCCGGCGCTGCATTCGCTGCAAGACAGCTATTCCATTGCTGCGCCAAAACGTGTTAATTGTCTCGGAATACGTGGCGTCGGTGAACAAAACACAACAGCAATAGTAGTGCAGAAATGTTGCCGACAATGATCAGCTCGGGGAGGGGGCAGTGGCGCAATCTGCTTGAAAGATGAGATAAGGGCATCCTTGACATTATTCCATGTTTGACTTGTATTAACCATCTGTTGTTGAATAAGATCATAAAAAATATTATGACTAATGAAATAATTAATACCCATGTACTAGATAGCAATAACAGGAAAACATATAGCCAAGGATGAAGTATATTTTCATATAATCGTATCCAACAGATAAAAAAATTATTTACTGCACTGTATAACTGGTGGCTAATTCTGCTGCAAAGACAGAACTGGTGAGCAGTCAACTTCTGCCATCTCTCCCTATCATGCAATAAAGCCTCTTGAAGTGAAGCTCAAAGTCTGTTTTTCCTTTAATTTTCCTCGACATCAACTTTCACATCCACTCCCGCATTGTCAGAACGGTGTAGAGTAGTTAGCGTTTGTTCCAAGATATTTGTTCAAACTGAAGACTAAACCACATTTTTTCATTTTTCTTTTATACACAAATCTACCATGTAACTACAAAAAAGTACCCAGAGCACTTCAAACTTCAAGGAAACAAACTTTAACTTCCACATAGATAATTAGAGACAGTCCATACATAAAACAGTGAAAGCCCAATAATAATATGATCTTTGAGAGAAGGAAGTTGCAAGATGAACAATGCAATGGTCACGGTGGGATTTTGACCACAAGGGACAACATTGTGTAAGTAGTTTCCAAACTGTGGTCACCCAAGCCTTTGTAATATCTCCTGACAGCGACTGCACTCCTTTATCTCACATGCTCACAGAATCTAACTGTTCCAGACTTCACAATTAGTTATATATACTTTTTCTGTGGACAGAAAGGTCATATTAGGTCATAATACCCATATTAGTTAAACGCTAAGCTACAACGTACTTCCCTCTTGTTTTGATCTTGCAACCAATCACTTCCACTTTTAATAAACTAGTAACTAAAAGACATAAAGTCAAATTAAAATTAAAATGCTAGATTTAATAACGGAGGAGGTGAGCTACACGGTCACAAAACAGCATCACTGGACATATCCAAGATTGAAGAATCCCAGGACAAATGGAGGCTTGCAGCATTTGTTGCTTCCTGCAGTTCAACCAACCTGAAGCATTAGTGTGGGACGATATGAAGAAGTTCATGAACATTAATAAAGTTTAGAACAATTGCCCTTTATTCGTCTTTTGCATATGCATCAGTTCATTGGAAATGCCACCCTGAGCTTGCACTGTAACAATCTATGTGGCTTTTACCATGTATTAGAATGCTGACAAAGACTCTGGGCCGGAGATGTCAGTGACAGATTCAACAATCATAGTTCAAAATGGCAAAAAACATTTGGTCTAATTTAATTTGAGATAATGGCTCATAACAAGTTATTTTTAAGTTCCAACCATGTAAATATATTCCTGATGTTTCTACAATTTAAAACTATTTTAGAATCCATCTTCCTTTAAAATTTGTGAGTTGGAACACAGCAGAGTCACTGCAAACGACGGATTTTAAGTTGGACCGTAATAGATACAGAAGTACAGATGCACCACATTTTTAGACATGTAACAAATTTGAAACGTTAGTTCAACACCTTTCAGTAAAGGCATGAACGACAGACAATATTCACGTTACCGCAATTACTCCCAAATGGTGAAACACTGCATCCTAAAAACTCTGAACCCAATAATCGTTGAGCAGTGTCTAAGATAGTGTATCAATCCCCTGAAAGCTACAATTACTTCGCAAAATGGTTTATGTTCTCGATCATCCTGTATATGAAAACATTAATAAATGGATCCCACATCCTCAAATACTTTCAACTGACAACCAAAACACCACAATAAAGCATGCTGTTTTCCCATTAAACTGTGGCATAGCAGAGTGAATGTAACACTTGGGCAAGTTTTTCTAGGGGCAAAATTATCCACACAAGAATGAAGACTAGAAGAAAATCTTCCATTGTATGCCCAGGCACTTTCCCCTCCATCTTTGCCCCAAAAATCACAAAGCCATCCTGAAGATAGATGCTCAAATGTTTTGTTATAGAAAACTCACTATCCCTGGCAAGTTATAGCACCAGGGATACAGTCTGCAACTATAAACCCAAGCAGCAATGATCAAAGGTCTATTTGACCATCAGTGGCAATGTGCAGGCTGCAAGCATGTTCTGATCCAAGGTTGACACACACAGGTTGTCACAGGTCAGCAATAGGAAGTGCAGATGCTGGTCTACAAAGGAGGGCACAAAATGCAGGGTAACTCGCGGTGGTCAGACAGCATTCATGGGGAACACAGATAGGTGACATTTCATGTGTTAAAGAAGGAACTGCAGATGCTGGAGAATCGCAAGTTACACAAAAAGCTGGAGAAACTCAGCGGGTGCAGCAGCATCTAAGGAGCGAAGGAGATAGGCGACGTTTCGGGTCGAGACCCTTCTTCAGACTGAAGGGTCTCGACCAGAAACGTCACCTATCTCCTTCGCTCCTTAGATGCTGCTGCACCCGCTGAGTTTCTCCAGCTTTTTGTGTAACTTAGGTGACATTTCAGGTTGGTTCATTCTGAAGTATTCACCTATCCCCGTCTTCTCGATGCTAAATTACTCCAGCATTGTGTGTCCCATTAGGTGTTTCTCATTTATTTTTCCCTTCCTTTTTTACTTGGTTGTTTGGGACCAACATTAACCCCTAACTGATCCGCCAATCATCAATTAACTTAATGAGGCAATTAACAATGTATCTGTTCAATTAATACAAGGCCTGTACAACATTGAGACACAACACTGACCAGGTGAACATCCTTGTCATTTCCCCGAGGCACAACAACAGACCAAATTTCACACAAGTGGTCAGAGCAGAACCCCACCCACCTGAAAGACTTAAATAGCACAAGAACGTCGACAAATAATATTACAGGATGATGCAATCTTCAGTAACATTGACACGAAACAGCCAACAATCACAACACTGCTCAAATGTCTCCATTTGTTAGTTTAGCTGGACTTACATGTACAGAGAAATTACATTGTTGCTCTGCACCCAACAGATCCCCCCTCAAAAGTTGGCCGACATTAGTAAATAAACCACCGAGCTCTGCTTTAAAGAATATGCATTCTACGATTTGTACAGAACGTGGACAAAACTCCAATGGGGAGACCACCCCGCTGGGAGAGGGTATGAATCACCCGTTTGTCGAGGTCCTCTATCAATTACTGTGGAATAGAAAAGGGCAGCCCAACCACAACCCCAGGAGGTGTGGACCCACCAATGCTGGTTGTTGTGTTGTTTCTGAAGCACAATTTCTCAGTGACACACACTTTAACACTGAACTCCAATTGAGAATCGATCAACTGGTCTGTGACCGATTAGTGTCTGGGTAGGTAGATCCTACATTTCTATGTGCTTTGAGAACATACATTCAGGATTAGGATGGCGACAAATAAATCCCTGGAACAGTGTCATTTAAAAAAAAAAAAAATTAAATCGATAGATATCAAAAATAAGATGGAAACCAGATAGGTTTTTCAATGCATTAGGTAGAATTCTGCAAGATATTATAGACAAACTGCATTGAAAATGTATAAAAGAAAAAGCTGGGAGAGGAATGGATGAATTTGGTCAAGTTAGTTTCACCAGGTTGGGAAAAGTGATTACTGGTGACAAAATGGCATCAGAAAGATATTAAACATGGCTTCGGATGTTGCGTTCTTTATGTGTGTGGCTTACAGCATGGACTACAACTTCTCAAAGCACCTAAATGTGGAGGCTCTAATTACCCGGACACTAATCGATCATAAACCAGTAGATCAATTATAAAACAAAGCAACTAGAGAAAAAAGGCTTTTACACAATGAGTTTCAGATCTGCTCCTCTCCCCACAGTCCACACATTCATTAGAGCATTTCAAAACAAACCTGCTTTTTGGTAAATAAATATTCTCTGCAAAATGCTGTATAGTGTTGTCCACGTGCCAATTAAAAATGCAGTGCAGAGATTGGTAGCAAAGTAAAGATGTGAAAATGTAATAATTTATAGTCTGGAATCAGTAACTGAATTTTCTAATTTTAAGATTCCTATGCTGGTGATGTTTCACATTGCTCTTAGACTTTTGTTTTAATTTGTGCATTTGATTTAAATATGAAGCAGCCTATTTATTTGGAGTCAGTTACTTGAACACCTTCCAACAAAGCTCAGTTTATACAAAGACCAAAATCAACTAGAAATTTATATAAAAAAGGAAGTACGTGTGGAAGTTGTTCAACGTGGCTTTAAGTCTGTAAAGTACACTTATTTCTTCCAAGTAAAGTGCATCATTAATGATCTTAATTGCTAATCTCTGTAGTTAATACATATTATCCCTAACAAGAAATAGCTAATGCTTAAATTCCAACCGTCACATGTTTAGGTAAATCCTCTTCCCCATTTATAAACTGGACCCGTGAAAACTTGTGTCAGCAATAAGTGCCAGTGCTTGGCACGTCTCACAAGTTAGCAGGTTTTCCTCTAACAGACCCACAGATTTTACTTCTGCAACTTAGTGCATTGGTTCTAATGCCACTTTAAATCCAAACAGCCTTTGAGTGTTGAGCAAACATAATTCCTCCAGCAATTTGTATTAACTTATATAACTGCACGTAACACCTCACAGCTTCAGTCCTCAGTAAAGATTGTTGAGGATCTTCTTCACCCCAACATCAGGGACATTGCCGTGGCGTTTGCCTGCTCCTTTCCTTGGCAAGAGCAGTCCCCGTTTATTGGTTTACACCAAGCAAGACAACATCATTTATTAAGGTAAAGCTAGACATTTTACAACCAACCCAATAAAATGCTGTCAAATTCCAGTAGTCTTCCTCATCGATTTAATTATTACACCCAGGTTTATCACGGGGGTTTGAAATCCATCCAAGTTCAACAAAGCATCGAGATGCAAGTGATCGACTTTGTTCTGAAATAAATGTTTAAACTGGACACATCAAAGCTCTGGCATTTTAGAACAGGCAAGAGCATTCATTGTACTGGAGGCCCAGATCAGGCCATTTCTCATCTCCCAGATAAGCAGCAAGACAGGGAACTTGGGAAATGGAAAATTAACCTGGGATTTCCTTGTGGGCCAGAGGACCAGCCAGCCTATCCTGGCCTGGCCCGGCCCAGCTTTATCTAATGTGTCTAGAGAGGAGGGCTGCTGTGGCTTCGATCCCCTTTAGAAATGATAAGAAACCTTAGAGTGTGGTTTAATACAACCTTAAAATACCAGATTTTTAAAAAACTCGCTACAAAACTGAAAAAAAGTGAATAGATGTAAATGTTAAAATGTTGCACGTGAAGAACAATCTATTTGAAAATCTCTTGTTTCCAGCCTCCAAGACAAAAAGAATAGTGAGCGGATTTAGCCCTGGTCCACATTTCTCTAGAAGTGCATTCATGGACAGGTGCCCCTGGCACCAACATACTGTAATCTCTCATCCATACAGTGGTCTTCAATTGGCAGATGTTGCCAGCCAATGATGGGACTCACATCAAGCCTCAGAAATTCTCCATGATCTACAAATGCCGTCCAGTGGCTGATCCATAACACGACCTTAAAGCAGGAGGTCAAGCTTTAATCATCCCTCCTCTGCCTGTGCCGAGGTCAAGCAGAAAGGTCTTGGCTTGTACCGGTCAGGCACAGGGCTATCTTGCACGAGCTGCTACAGAAGAGTAAATGGGTAGATAGCCAGTACTCCCGAGAGTGAGCGCTACAAGCAATAATGGCAAAGACGCAAGAGCCTTGATGATAATTTTAACAACGTTCTTGCTCAGACCAGACGTCCAAACAAAAATGTCAATAAAGGTCATAAACAAACTTATGGTCAATATAGAGTGCGTGTTTTACTGAAATAAAAACACAAAACAGGAACATGTTTAAAAAAGGTGTTAAATCATATTTGGCAGATTTGGAGCATTTAATTTGAGAAATATATATATTTTAAAGGGTTCTAAACAGCTGTTCAGGAATTGGAATCATGCAAGACCAGCACTTCCACCAGTCTGAGAAGATATCAAATGTTTTAAAGCACCCATGAAGAAAGGCATATGTAAAGAGTCTCTTTGATACAACTATCTTCAGAGCATTTTAGGAACAGTCAATCTCAGAACATTAATAGCATTGCTGGTTTTCACTTCTAGCTGTTTTAAATACGGTGTCCCAGAATACCCTGGTTGGAATGGACAAGGGGGTCAGATACAGCACCATAGAGTTTATTGCTCAGGAGACAAGAAACTGCAGATACTGGAATTTTGAGCAAAATATAAAATGCTGGAACTCAGTGGATCGGGCAATCTTAGTGGCGGGAATAGACTGAAGAATGGTCCCAACCCGAAACAGCGCCTGTCCATTCCCTCCGCTGATCCAGCATTTTGTGTTTTGCTCAAGATTTATTGCATCCTCCAGGTTGCGCTCACAATGGGGTCACTTCTTCAAGAATGAGGGATGGTGGTTTGGGACTTCCTCGCTAGAAGGTTAATTTTACCAGATGCTCATAAATTTATTAAGAAACGCAAAGGCTTTGCAACCACCAGCTATAGTCTGGTTTCTCCGTTTTAAAATTGCTGGAATTAGCTCAAATTAATTTATTACGTGATATAGGAATTTGAAATGTTTGAGGGCAAGCCCATTCTTTGACACTATTGTGGGTTAGATAATTTACTGATGTGTTATACTGGATGCCCCAACTGGAGACATCTTCATACACACCCTACACTCATCCACAACTAAAGGTCGTCACCTTCTCTGTAGATGTGGCTATGCCATAGTACGAGTGCTTCAAAGGAGCACCTTACTTTTCATACATTTAAACCAGAATGCCTTTGATGACAGCAACGCAGTCCCAAAGTTAAACCCCGCTTTGTGCTTCCCCTGCTAATCACCCAATGTTGAATGCCACTATCAAAAGAAATCTTATAGGTTTCGCAAAGCAATTATCTAGCCAGACATTCCTTATTTGTAAAGAAACAGAAATATTGTTTTAATACAATGAGAAAAATCACTATGTTAATAATAATTATATCAGTCTCATATTCCAGTGGTGTGAATATTAACCTGCACAAATTATAGCAAGATCATTTTTCAATGGCACCAAGCCAATACTAATAACGGAGCTTTAAAAAATGTTCAAGTTTATATTAATTGCCTTGTGAGATCGGTACATACTTGCAGTTTAGCTGCCTCCTTAATTGATAAATAAAACACTAGGTTAGAACTTCATATCGAGCATATTTCTATCTGGTTCATTTCTGCTTCCTTTAAAAATATTTGACCCATGCTGGTACACAACTGGAATCTTCCTGCCAAGTAAACTGCAGACATTTTCATTTGTGGA
The DNA here is from genome assembly GCA_963514005.1 of Raja brachyura. Next base: position 24,988,544 of record OY740803.1, read on the forward strand.
CAATTTCTTAATGAGAAAGAGTCTGGTTGTCACCAACATAGTTAGCAGAGAGTAGGTTGTACATCTGACCACTTTTCCCCATTTCTATAGCTTTGTGGAACCGCAGGGTAGATTTGATACTCCAATCCCCACATTGGACCACGTTAAAATAACGTTTTCTGTAAAGACACACTGAATGACAAATGCAAGGCAGCAAATTAAAACAAAAGTCACAAAAATATTCTGCACCATTAAATAAACTACTCTCACCATTACAAGAAGATACCTCACATTTCTAAATAAATGTACAGACTCCGTTTCTATTGACTTTTGTAAACGTTCTCTTCTTCCTCTTCGGAGATTCATACGCTGGTTTCGGGTGTCGGTACGATTTCCCCATTTTCTTCCGTGTCGCTTTTCAGGAACTGTTCCACTTCCACGGATTCCACAGTTCCCTGCTCTTGGTCCAGCTCCCCTGGCCTCACCTCTTGCACAGCTTCCTTCGGCTCAGTCTCAGGTGGTTTAGCTTTCCCACTTATGCAGAAATAGTTTCCGATAGTCATTATCAGGGCCGAGAGGACCACCTCGGAGCCAGCCAAGTAAAAAACATACCTGTAAACCTTTGTATAGTCCAACAGTTTCCCTGTAACAGGCACAATGCAAAAGAAAAATGAATACATCACATCACCCAAAAACCCAGCATTCATGCAAGCAAACAGCTCAAGCAAAAACAGTTTCCCCCACATGATTAATGCAGATATTCAAGATCATTCTCAGCAACGTATAACAGTACAGCACAAAAAACAGGTCTTTAGCCCAATGTTTGTGCCAAACATATGCCTAGCTGAATGGAGTTCTTCTGCCTGCACATAATCCATATCTCTCCATTCTCTGCATATCCATGTGCCTCTTAAACAGCACTATCGTATCTCCTCCTCCACCACTGGCAGTGCGTCCCAGACCCGCCACCTCCTGGGCGTAACAACTTGCCCTGCATATACCATTAAACTGTCCCTCTCACCTTATTGTTATGCCCTCTAACGTTGGACATTTCCATGCTGGGAAAAAGGTTCTGACTGTCAATCCTGTCTATGCCACTCATAATTTTAAATACTTCTAACAAATCTCCACTCAACCTCCAATGTTCCAGAGAAAACAATCTCAAGTCTATCCAACCTCTCCCCGTTGTTGAAAGCCACTACTCCAGGCAGCATTCTGATAGACCTCCTCTACATCCCCTCCAAAGCTTCCACACGTTCCCTGCAATGAGGCAAACAGGACTGCACACAATATTCCAAATGCAGCCCAACCAAATTCCTATAGACTCGCATCATGACTGCCTGACTCTTACTCAACCAATGCCCCTAGCAATGAAAACAAGCATTCCATATCCCACCTTTACCACCCTATCTACTTATGTTGCCACCATGGTGACCTATAAACTTGTACTCCAAGATCCCTCTGCAATCAATGCCTGCAAAGGTTTTGCCATTAACTGTATCCTCCCTCCTTGCATTCAACCTCCCAGATTGCAGCACTTTGCACTTGCCCAGGTTAAACCCCATCTGCCATTTCTCCGCCTATTCTGCAGCTGGTCTGACAGCCTTCTTTTTCGTCTGACAGCCTTCCTCATTTGCTTTTGCTTCTGGTATCTCCACTCCTGATCCTGATGGCTCTGGTGAATATACTCACTGGAATGACATTTGCAATTCTTCCTTCCCATCTCCCCCCCCCCCACCCCCAATTTCGTGGCATTTAAATATTTTGTTCAATTCCCTCCCTCCACCCCCCCCCCCCCCACTGCCTTTGTTTCTTGTTAATGTTGTAGTGAACACACTCACACGCATGTGCACATGTACTTACCAGCACCTGGTGGGCCTACCAACACGGCCATCGCTTCCATCAACAACACCAGCCCAATCGCACTGGGGAACTGCTGGGTCCCAACAATGGCCATCAGCACCTCGAACTGCAGGGCGCCCACCATTCCATAGGACATTCCAAAGAAAATACAGAACACGGTCAGTCCGGCATAATCGTGAGCAAAGGAGCCGCCCAAATCAGTGATCCCGTTGAAGATCATCGCAAAGGCAAAGAAATATGCACATCGGGGGCGCATGAATTTTGTACCCGCGAGAATACCACAGAGAGGGCGGGCGAAAATGTCCACAAATCCTAAGATGGATAACAAGAAAGCAGCATCTGTGTCTGGTATTCCCAAGTCTTTTGCATAGTTTACTACGAAGACAGGAGGAACAAAGAGTCCAAAGACCATGACGGTTGCCGCGATGGTGTAAATGAGAAAACCTCGGTCCTTGAAAACAGAGCAATCCAGCAGCTGCATTTTGGGCTTCTGCACTGGCGCCACCTTCTCCTCTTTCAGTTTGGCTTTCTCTTTGCCGCTTGGCAGCAGTGGTCTCATCAGAGCTGCACAGGCACAGCAGTTGAGCAGCAGACCCCCAAAGATGAGGAAGCCCCCTCGCCACCCGTACGTCTTGATCAGTATTTGTCCCAACGGTGAGAGGGAACACAGGAACACGGGGCTCCCAGCTGCAGTCAGGCCATTAGCTAACGGGCGTCGCTTGTCAAAGTAGCGGTTTATCATGATGAGAGATGGTTGAAAGTTCAAGGCTAGACCCAGGCCTGGGAGAAAAAACAGGTTTTGTTTAGGTTTAGTTTAGAGCATGGAAGCTTCAGCCCACCAAGTCAACGCCGATCATCGATCACCCGTTCACACTAGTTCTGTGTTATCCCACTTTCTCATCCACTCCCTACGCACTAGGAACAATTTACAGCCAATTAATCTACAAACCCGCATGTCTTTACGATGTGGGAAGGAAACCAGAGCACCCGGAGGAAACCCACACGGTCACAGGGAGAATGGGCAAACTGCACACAGACAGCACCAGAGGTCAGGATCAAACTGGGTCTCTGCCACTTTGGGGCAGCAGCACTACCCATTGCATCACTGTACCACCTTTGATTACTTTTTTTAGGGTGATCAGGAGGGTTTATTCACAATTAAATGAAATCAGTTTCATTTTAAGCAAGCATACATGGATGCAGATATATTAAATATCATAGTATATCTCCCTAAATCTTTCCTGTGAGAGTTCAAATCCTCATTTTATATTGATCTTTAGTGAAAAGATGATCAATAAGAAATTGGAATTTGGTCGATTGGCTGGATACAGTTGCTTTGCCGCCTGTACAAACACTAACGGCATCCTCAACTCTAACTAGACAACTGGACCCCGTGCAGGCTATTTTTTCAACCTTCCACATGAGAATTGAAATGTGACTCTGAGAGCAAGGACACTGGAGTTTGTAGTCAATGGCAAACTCACTGCATCAATCAAGATATCTCTGCAGACAAGGAACTGCAGATGTCGGTTTACAAAAAACATAATACTGGAGTAACTCGGGTCAGGCAGCATTTCTGGAGGACACGAATTGGTGATGTTCCAGGTCTGGATACTTCCTCGGACTGATGAGCAGCGGGGAGAAAGATGGAAGAGATAGGTGGGGTGGGACAAAGACCGGCAAATGACAGCCAGATACCAGCAAGGAAGAGTATGATTGGCAGATGGATTTGGAAAAAGGCCAGTGATGAAAAGATAAAAGGGTGTGAGGCAAGGAAAGGGGACTGACATGTGATGCCAGAGGGAGGGATATGGGTGGATGGAGATGGGGATATTAGGAGAAATTAGTGTTGTCCAGGTGGGAGACGGAGAAACAGGGAAGGTGGGGGCGGGGGGGGGGGGGGGGGGGGGGGCCTGATTGGGGTGTTACCTAAAATTGGAGAATTCATTGTTCATGCTGGTGGGTTGTAAGCTACCCAAGAGAGGTTTATTTTGACATCATAGGTGAACTAGCATTGCAGATGTGTGTGATTCTAGGTCCCAGTGACACGGTACCTTTACTGGCAAGTGGACAATAACAAGATTTCACCCTCCAAATGAAAAGGTAGTAACTGACAATTTACCCGACTTAACTTGCGCTAAATGTTATTCCCTTTATCTGTACACAGTGGACAGCTTGATTGCAATTATGTATAGTCTTCCCGCTGACCGATAGCATGCAGGAAAAGTCACGTTAACTCTGTACACGTGACAATAAACGATAGACTAAATGTAAGGAGTAACTCAGTGGGTCAGGGCAGCATCTCTGGAGAAAAGGAGTAGGCAAGGTTTCGTGTCTGAACCCTTCTTCAGTCTGGCTGACCCACAAAGTTACTGCAGCATTTTGTCTAATCTACCACAGTAGTGGTTAGATCTACGATCACCATTTCAGGTCAGCAATGAACTTGCGAACCATTCCCTACAGATGCTCCTCAATCTTTCCCAAGTGGCCCAGATCGGATTTCTAACATCCATGTATATACCCGACTTTATTAAAACATTTACATTTTAGCTTTAACAACTCCTTACCAGTCATAACGCCAACTGTAAGGTAGATCTGGATGATGCTAGTGCACATCGAACCCAGGATCATACCCGCTGATGCAAAAAACCCTCCTACCATCATCACAGGACGGCAACCAAAGCGATTGACAAGTACACTGGATATCGGTCCTGGTAGAAGGGGAAAAAGGTCAGACAGGTAAGTTGCATATTTGCAAGCATTTTATTCAGCACAAGTTTGCCTCGCGTAGAGGACTCAAGTCAGAGTTAATCTAATCTTTTACATCTCTTCCATTCCGACCAAGAAACCAGTCCCATTTGCCTGCAATCTACGCAATCACAGGGAGAATGTGTAAACTACAGACAGACAGCACGTGTTGTTAGGATTGAATCCAGGTCTCTAGCGCTGTGAGGCAGCAACTCTACCAGCACCACTGGGCTACCCGCTTCTCAAAATAAAAAGGCCTTTTCTCTTTGTTAGTTTTCTCAATAAAAAAAAAAGACAATAACAATGAAAAGAACAAACTGTTAAGGGCCAGTGCCACTAGGCGATGTTATAGGCGACAATGGAATTTACCAAAGTCAGCACCGGTGACATCCTACATGACTTAGCCACAACGTGCTTGTGGTGTAAATGCAGGGGAAGGGAAACATTATCACTCACTGCACCAGAGTCAAGTGATCACTCACTGCACCAGGAAGACCAGCTGCAGGCAAAGTTCACTACTTAACCCAAGCTGCAAGCCTCATGAATTGAGCAAGACATTTAAATCCTCAAATTAATCTGTTAAGCAGTTGCATGCAAATATAGAAAATTATTACGTTTTTAATATTTCCCACTTCCTGCATACAAATTGCTGCATACACCCACATCCATGCACTCTGCCACAGTGACATAGCCTACGAAAGGAACACCGTCCAGGATTACCTAATTTTAAGTAATAATACCCCCCTTCTCTTTCCCCTGCCCCTCCCACTACCGTGCTCACACATTTCTCCCACTTTCTACCCCCCCACCCCCGCTCCTTTCCCCTCATCCATACAATCAACTCCCATGCCAGAGTCCCAATTTACCTCATCCTTTCTCCTCCCCACCACCCTATCCCCTTCCATCAATATTCCTCCCTCCAGCTTCACATTTCCCTCCTCTTTTTATAGGTCTGTTACAAAACTTACCTTGAGCAGTGCTGCAGTTCTGCCGCTCCCTGTGTGCGCGACTTTGGCGCCTTTCAGAGGGGGGGCGGGCTTAAAGTGCCGTTTTTCCACAGGCAGGAAAAATCGATGAATGTCGGGCGATTTCATTGCGGAAGAAAAATCACTCCGACATTTCATGAATGAAGGTATTTTTAAATTACTCTAAATTTGTTAACTAGAGTAATTTAAAAATCACCTTCAAAAGTCGTGTGAACCGACATCCGGAAGCATTTTGCGTAGGGGAGAAAAAAAGGTAAATAGTTTATTTTTATATTAAAAGTTGGTTTTTCGGGAGGCTTTAATAATATTTTTATGTTGCGAAATGGGGTCCAAAAAAAATGTATGAACAAACAGTATTTTTCCTCCCGACTTCACCGCTAACCGCAACGCTCCAATCCACCGCATTCCACTAAAACCTACTCGCTAGTTGCTTTAAATGGCCATTAATTTACAGGCATTAAACACTAAATTCCTTCCATTTGGCCCAGAAATTCATGAAAATGAGATTTAAAAATTATGTTATATTGTGGATTATTGTGTGAATGTTATTTGGACACTTAGGCAATTTAAAAAAAGTTTATCTTTTCTTAAGAAATGGATAGATGTTTAGATCTAGTAATTGAATTTTGTAATTAGCCACAATTAGATAACTAACTAATTATATGGTTTAATTTCAGGTCATCCAAGTAAGATTGTTTCATATTTATTTCAGAATGCTTCAATCTATAATAAGTGAAAATTTAATTGAGTTCTATTAATTTTTAAGAAAGTTATGGGCTTTTAACTGATCCAGATCACAGCTTTTGAGTTAAGTCAATTGAAAGGCAATGGGGAACAAGATGCTAATTTCCGAGTATGAAAATGGCCATAACTTTCTTAATACTGGAGATATGAAAGTGAATTAGGTGTCAAATTAAACTTCTTTTTATGCTTTATCTGATGGGATAAATTGCAGGCTTGATTTTTTAAATCTCAAAATTTTGTAACATTGCTACTTTTTACGTGACACGCATCTCCTTTTCACCTCTAGCCCTTTTCACCCATACACTACTTCTATTGTACACACAAGGAACAATTTACAGAAGCCAATTATTAACCTATAAACCTGCACCTCTTTGGAACGTGGGAGGAAACCACAGCACCCAGAAAAACCCCACGTGGTCACAGGGAGAACGTACAAACTCCGTACAGACAGCACCCGTAATCAGGATCAATCCCAAGTCTATGGCCCTGTGACACAGCAACTCTATCACTGTGCCTCTGTGTTGCCCATATAACTGTTACAATTCTTGGTTGCAAGTTACATGCATTATTAAACACTATAAGCTTAAAAATTGCTCCAAATTAAATTTAGATTGTGAATAAAATTAATCACATCCAGTTACTACCCAGTAAAGACTGACCTGTTCCGTACAACATGGCAAGCACAATGGATGAGATCCATGCTGTATCGCTGTACCCAATATGGAACTCCTTGATTAATTCCTTGAAGTAAACGCTGACGGCTTTCGGAAAAGCGTAAGAGAATCCAGTGATGACGAAGCAGCCAATCAGAACAGCCCAGCCCCAGCCGCCATCGGGGGCTTGCACTCCTGGACCTTTACCATCTGCTACTACCACACCCATGGTTCAGGACAAAACCTGCAGAGTAGAAGTTGCTGAAAACATTCATAATTCATTCAATCAAACTGCAATTGTTGGCCAAAGGGTTCAAAGTGAACCACGCCAAAGTAGAAAGGATTAAGATAAGCAGAGATAGATACTTGAGAAATATTCCTGCTATCAATGTGCTGGGGCTAGAACTCAGGTACAAAATGAGTTTTTCGTTCAGACATAATTTTTTTAAACATTTTTTTAAATTATTATTTTATTGGAAACAATTGTACAAAAAGAATGACTTAAGAGTTCTACAACTCTTCAATTTTAACATTTTACAAACAGAACATAAAATTGAAATAAGAAAGGGAGAAGAAAGGAAAGAGAAAGATGAACAGAAAGAAAAAGAGGAGATATGTCCGTCGACCCATCCATGTGCCCGCTCACCCAGACTTACAATCAGTTTCAAGTTTGTGTTAAACCATTGTATTGTTCAAGAAATTCAATAAAAGGAGACCATATTTTAAAAAATGGATCTGGTTTGTCACTCAAGACAACCATAATTTTTTCTAGATGTAGTGTCTCTGTCATTTCCGTAATCCACATCTTCACTGAGGGGACTGTTGTCTTTTCCCAAAATGCAAGTATACGTTTTTTTGCTGATATTAGACCGTAATCAAGAAAGAGTCTTTGAAATACCGTTAGTTTGACATTTGCCTCTGATATTCCCAGTAGTATCAGTTTTGGGTCTGGTTTTAGTGGAATTATCAGTGTTTTAGAGGTAACATTAAAGACTTCCGTCCAAAAAAAATCTATTTTTGTACATAGTACAAAAGTATGGGTTAAGGTGAGTTCTTGAGAATGACATGTCACGAACGGGGGAAAACACTGGGGAAAATCTTGCTCAATTTGTTCTTTGAGTAATATAACCTGTGCAGTACTTTAAACTGTATCAGGCAGTGACTGGCATTTAAAGACCAATGATGTATGTATTGTCAGCTTTCGTCCCATATATCCTTGGAGATGTGTTGACCCATCTTATCCTCCCATGAACGCCTATAAATCTCAGATGATGGAGTGTATTTTCAATGGGGAGAAGGAGAGACATGTTTCTCAGTTTGAGATTGAGTTTCAACTGTTTCCAGATACGGATAGTACTGTGTATTATTAGGTTATGTTCACACGTTGACTTATTCAGAGATTTTGGAGACAGGACAATTGAGCCTATACAAAATTCCATTTTTGCCAGTTTGCCTGTTGGTATGAATCATCCAGCCAGTAAATTATAGGTTTAATATTGGTTGCCCGATAATAAAAGAGGAAGTTGGGTAAGGCTAGTCCTCCATTCTCTTTGGATTTTCACAAATGTCTTTTGTGTATTCGGTGGCATTTATAGTCCCAGGTGAAATTAGTGACAATGGAATCAATTTTATTTTATTCTTTTAATTTTGGGAAGATTGACTGGCATAAGTATAGAATTTGGGGGAGAAATATCATTTTTACAGCAATTAGTCTACAGAGAAGAGAAATAGGCAGTGTTTTCCAAAATTGAATATACGTATGGAGTTTAGTAATTAATGGTGGGAAATTTGTTTTAAACAAAAGGGAATATTTTCTGGCAACGTAAAGTCAGAGGTATCTGAATTTTTCAGTAATGATTTTAAATGGAAATTGTTGGAGCTAGGTGACGTCTTGTTCTTTTATTGGCATAATTTCACTTCTGTTCCAATTGATTCTATAGCCAGAAATGGAACCGATTTGTTGTATAGTAGTTAATAAATTTGGAATACTAATTTGGGGGTTAGAAACATATCGTCATCTGCATATAGGGACATTTTATTAGAAGTATGTTTAGTATTGTGTCCATATATGCCTGGATTGGACCTGATACTCTCGGCAAGAGGTTCTATGGCTAATGCTATACACAGGTAAGAAGGGTCTCATCCCAAAACATCACCAGCCCATTCCCTCAGTCAATGCTGCCTGACCGGCTGAGTTCCTCCAGTTTTTTTCAGAAAAATACAAAGATATTTTGGATCCGTGTGTCTTTGCCTTAGAGATATTTACTAGAAATTGTCCATGAAGACCGATTACTTTCTGACCCAAGGGTGCAATTAACATGTCTGTTGCAATGTACAAAAAAAATGGGTACACAATGTGCACACAAATACCTATAATGAAAATTTAATGGCAGCAAATGCTCACTTTAAACATTAGAATTGCATTGTGTATCCATGTCCAAGTATAGTCCCACCCTCAAAGTTGTGATTAATGTAACCTGGAGTATATATTTTTTGCTAATGTTTTCAATGCGCTACTAACTGTATGCAAACAGTCCTTCCAATTGAAGAAGGGTCTCGACCAGAAAAGTCACTCATTCCTTCTCTTGAGAGGTGCTGCCTGTCCCGCGGAGTTAGTCATCATTTTGTGTCTATTTCCAATTCCCTGCTTTAGAACTATCCTCGTCCATATCCCCTCTAACTAATCATTATATATTTTTGCTCTATTATTCAAAGTACTGCATTTGCTATGTGTTGCAAGAACTCATCTATAGCCTGAGAAGAGATGAAGATGCTTCACCCTGTGGCCGCGGGCTTCATGCTGAGAATACAAAGCGGGAAACGGCTTTTTCACGTTATTTATGTCGGTGTCTGGGTCAGCTGAGAGACAGTGACTGAGGCTGCTCTCCTGTACAAATCAAGTTTAGCGTTAACAATTGTGAACTTCTTTACAAGTTTGGCCATGGAAATCAACCTACTCCAAAATTTAAAATTCATTAAGAGGACAGGTACATGGATAGGAAAGGTTTGGGAACATTGGGCTGGGCACAGGTAAATGGGACTAACCTAGGTGGTTGGCAGCGATGAGATTGGCCGAAGGGCCTGTTTGTGTGCTGTATGACTGACATTCAAATTTACAAATAGTTTGAATTATCTCCCGAGAGAGGCCTTAACTCGTCAGTTTGCTTTCAGGAAGAAAATACATCGAACAAACGTGTATAAAGTCCACATCCAATTTTGCAGAGGACTTCTGACGACAATAGATAATTCTTTTTGCACAGAGTTGCACAAGTTGTCAATCATTGTGGGCAAGCTACGATAATTGGGGATGACAGATCTTGGAAACAAGACTGCAGTGACCATTTTATTGCAAAAACAAAAATTATAAGCATGGTTAAAATAGATCAGTAATTCATTAGAGTAAAATACTGCTGAACAAAATTGATTAGATATTTTTTGGATTGGAAAACAGTTAAGAATCTGGATTTTGTAACCAAGCACAAGAGTATAATTTGTTCATCTCATTGTCTAACCTCTAAAAGGAGAATAACGAATGTTCATATCTTGATTTTTCTGTTGGGAGAATATGTAAACCCCGGAATCGTACAGCATAGAAACAGGCCCTTTGGTCCAACTAGCCCATGCTGATCACAGGAGATTTTAAATGATGCAAGAGGCATGATATTTGGTTAGGAACTATATATGCATTGGAATGGCATGCTGCTACACATCATTCATCTCTCAGGCCAGCACCTCTTGGGAGTCCATATAATGGTGGAGCAGACTGCATAACACCTTGGCTTGAAAAGACGATAACGTTGGCTACATTGTTCAATGAAGATAGCCACAATATAGTTTGTCACTTGCGTCGTGTTTGGCGCAGACATTGTGGGCTGAAGGGCCTGTTCCTGTGCGCTACGGTTACAAGTTTCATGTCCCATAGGAAAAATAGAGTTGTACTACTTTGTGCAGCAATCCTGGCACTGCAATATGCTCTGTTGAGTGATTCTGTCACCCTGCTCGGGAGTGCCAGCGATGGAATTCCCATCCACAATAGCAAGGGGTCAGATCTATATTGGGATGCATCCAGACCCTATTCATAGTTAGTGATAACTTGTTATAAAGTGCAGGCACTCGATTGTTACAGATGTCCAGCAGCTATTGCAGCCAACTTTCTGAATAGCATTAACAAGCAAGTTTGGTTATCTGCAATTAGATCAGTTTATAGATGATAGCATGGAAATGGGCCCTTCGATCCACAAAGTCCGCACTGACCAACAATCACCCATGTAATAGTTCTATCCTACACAGTACGGTCAGTTTACAAAATACAATTAACCTACAAACTTGCACATCTTTGGAAACCCACATGGTCACAGTGAGAATGTACAAACACTGTACAGACAAGCACCTGTAGTCAGGATCGAACCGGATCTCTGGCTCTGTAAGGCAGCTGCTCTACCCAAATTGAAGGAATATACCAACCATCTGAGAAGCCGCACTCAATCTCTATTCACTACGCCTTCATGTCAAGACCTATATATAGATCTATATACAGATTTAATAACACTAGCACTTAATAATTCATACGTCAAATCAAAATATCCTTATGCTGAAGTGGAGTTATTATCAGTTATTACAATGCTCTAAGGAGATTTGCTCAGGATCGAAACCCAGCGCAAGTGGGACTTGCTAAACAACAAAGGAGTAAAGTACATTGATTTGGAAAAATGCTAACTGAAGTTAAAATTAGGATAGGTTATCACTTCCCTGACAAAACTGCTTTGACCATCAAAGCAGAACCCAACCTTTCTGAACTTTCATGGAATTATAGCATTATAAGCACAAACCATTTAGTCTAACAGAGCTAGTCCCACTTGCCTGCGCCCGACCTATATCCATCCAAACCCTTCCTACCCATGTTCCTGACCAAGTATCGGATAAGCTAAGTATCTCCAGCATTTTCCAAATCTTGTTCACATTTCCAGCATTTGCACCTTTCTGCTTTGCATTTCTGAAACACTTCCTGTTCTAGTGTGGGAAAAATTAGCTCTGTTCAAACATATTTGAGAGCACAAGGATACAATGACATGGGAAAATGAGAAACCTGGGGAAAATAGGGCCTGAGGATTCAGCTAATCCCTGCAGCCACGCAAGAACGTTACTCCCTAATCCAGATAATGTAATGAGATTTGAGATGCTGTCACAATTTATTTGCACCTATAGAAGTAACTAATCTAGAAATGTGACAGGATAGTGCAAATACTTTAAACAGTGTTACTAACGTGAATCCTGCAAGCTTATCCAACAAAGTATCTCAGATAGAGTCTGCAGAATGAGTTATTCAGCAGTTGAACTTTGAACGCTGGGTTATTGTCAGCGCTCACTGCTCAATCAGAAGGGTGAGCATGTTTGAGTTAAGTACTGAAAGTTAACCCTGTCATTCATCAAGTGACCTTCATTAACCTTCTGGTTTCACTGCAGAGTTCCAATAGTTTTGTCTTATCAACCTTTATTCTGCAAATGTTATATTTAAATTGTTAATGTTAAAGCTTTCCTGTTATTTTTTAAATTAAAAAATGCAGAAGATATTGTGTCAACGCAAAATGAATTAACTGGTGATCCTGGACATTTTACTACACCAGTTACAAGATCACTGCCTTTAAAAACGAGACCTTTCTCCGGGCACTCTCAAGGCTGATCAAATTACAGCCACTATACAATAGGTTCTAAGCACAAGATGAAACAGGAACGGACGTATGAAATATTGAACCTTTCCAACAGCATTCCGACTGTCAAAGTTTGGCAGGACATGTGGACACTTGAAATACATTTTTCATTGTCAGAATAGCTGCACAAACCAGCTGCACATTTAACATTAACCACCCTGACAAAATGGCTTCAAATGTTTCACTGCATTCAACCTGGTTATCATTCTAAACACGAGCACAACTTGACAACTTCAACAGTAACTCTGGTTTACAAAAAGATGCTGGAGTAATTCAGTGGGTCAGGCAGTATTTCTGCTGGACATAGATAGGTGATGCTTTGGGCGGGACACTTCTTCAGACTAATGGTGGGGTGGGGAGAAAGTTGGAAAGGAGGTTGGGGAGGAACAAGGCCTGGCAAGTGATAGGTAGATACGGACGAGGGTGGGGGTTGTGTCGACAGATGGGTGGATAAAGATTGGAGATAAAAGTTACGCTAATTTAGTGAGTCCACGCTAAACATTTTATCAAGTGACTTGTTAAACTCGGGGGTCATTACAATAATTTATGTAAATATTTTATCCATGTAGTTAGGTACTGTCAAGCATTTTTAGAGTTAGCAGATTTTTTTGGTTTTGAAAACATGAACATTTAACTTAGTACAAAACAATCAAAGGTTAATAATAAGATTAAATAAAGGTTTGTGTTGTAAACCTATAGCCAGTGATGTTTGTAATCAAGCGTTCAGTTTCAACGGTAGACGCAAAATGCTGGAGTAACTCAGCGGGTCAGGCAACATATCTGGAGAGAAGGAATGGGTGACGTTTCGGGCCGAGACCCTTTTTCGTTCTGTTTCAACAGCTGAATAACCCATTCTGCGTTCAAACAGTCAAAACTGAATAACGATCTGTTGAAAATAATAAAGGAATGGGCAAAAGGTTAAATCCTTTTAAATTGGAATCAAACTGATCTTCCAGAAGTGACCCGATAGGATTCAATGGTTAAGTTGAGGTTAAACTTGACATTATTCCTTAATATTGACTGGGACTGACACAAAGTTAAGGGATTAGATGGACCTGTTCCACACTTGATTACAAACATCCACACTCTACGACTCCATGAAGTGGGACTAGCTCAGCATTCCAATTTAGTCAGCATGGACAAGTTTCCATGCAGGTACAGCTCAATGACTACGAATATCCTGGTCTGCATTCCATGAAGAGGATATGGAAAGTGGCAAAGAGAACATTTGGAACAATACCACAACGCGAGGGTATATATAGATCAAGCAAGTAAATAAAACTGGGTCTCCTCCAATAAAACGGGTAATCTAATAGAGATTTTTTAATGTGGATTTTGGATAGATGCCAATTGTGGGGAAGGACATAACTACAGGATATCATTAAAATCTACGTCACCAAGAAATCCCATTGGAAAGTCAGAGGAAACTTCTTTATTTGCATTCTCACCACTTTTCAAGCTTGCTTTCACAGAAAGTGAGAGAAATAGTAGTACAGATCCATGGGGAAGCTGGACAGACACACGTTGAAAAGAATAGAGGGTTGGGCTGGGAGATTCAAGTGAGCATGGCACCAAAAGCAATAGGAATTTCTCACATGGTGATCACCCAGTTGTCCGATTTATCCCCGGGGGAAATACAGAATGAGAGCTAGATGTTCCCCAAAAGAAAGAAAAAATTAAAAAAAAATCTAGGGTAGAACAATTCCAAGGAACATCTATGTACCTCCAAGAGGGTGCAGAGTACCACGCAGGTTGAAGCTCACAGTCAGGCAACCAATCACCTCCGAGAATGTGTGCTGATTATTTGTACAGGAGATCTGAAGAAAGAAAACAAGAAAAAAGTATTCAAATGTATCCATGCTCGAGCAGTACAACATATAGTAAATACAGTCATACAGCATGGAACTCATCCTTAACCCCAATTCGCCCATGCCAACCAAGTTGCGTCATCTAAGCGAGTCCCATATGCAATATGTTAGTTGACAAGGTAATACAAATTTTAAAAACTAATTTTAAAAACAGCTGGGGGGGGGGTTGCACGCAAGGTCATCGGGTCAAAGGGTGTGACACAGAGCAGCTCAATCCATGTGGAGGACATGGCAGCCTACCGCGTACACTGTTAATACACAAAACGCGCACTTTCCTGAAGCAGGATAAATGTCTCAGTTACTCCGATTTCCACAATTATTTACAGCACATAAATTGATCATTTTGGCGTTTTTTTTTAAACAGGTGAGAACACGTACTGTATACCTGTTAAAAAAACGCCGAAATGATCATTTTTTGTGATGTAAATAATTGTGGGGGGTGACTGAGTGCTCTGAACCAAATACTCTAGTGTCCTTGCTCTGAACCCGAGCAAAGTGCAATCGGCCGAAGGATCGCATCCCTCGGGACAGCCCCCCAGGGTCAGCGCTGTCCGGCCTGGAAAAACCCTGCCCGAAATCTACTATAGTAAAGGATGTGTATTGAAATGGTTGGGCACTCTGCTCTGCTTAAAAATAGATAATGACGTAGCGGGAAATTTAGCAATCAATCTTGTGGAGGTCACAAAGGAAGGAACAGGTTAAGTGGGCTCACTATTCACACCACCATCAGAGCATCCGCCCAAGTGCTTGAAGATACAGAAATCTCTCTTGTACTTTCCATCTCTTCCTCCACATCCTCTCTTGCAAGATCTGAAATCCTTGACAAACCCCCACCCCACTTCCCAATACCATCACATTCCTTACTGCTTGTTAGATCAATTTGACTTCTCTCCCTACTGCTGTTCCAACCACAGTGTACCTCTCCTTTAAGGAGGGGGATGGGTTCAGCATGGGGCAGCTTTAATGCAAGTGTAACACTCTACTACTGCGGCTGACATGGACGTTACAAGAAGAAGGGTCTCGACCCGAAACGTCGCCTATCTCCTTAGATGCTGCTGCACCCGCTGAGTTTCTCCAGCCTTTTGTGTACCATGGACGCTACAATGTTGGTAACAGCACATTGATGAAATGCATAGCATCTGCAAATGGTGGGCTTGGTTAATTATGCATCACAATCCCACTGCTGGTTTCCAGGGGTCATCAAAGTTAGCCATGAGCTGTGGAGCGAGGCCTGCAAATTTATTTTGCACTGACATTTATTACAGACTTTATGTGCAACTACAAATCACGGTGCAAAACAATTTCAGTAAATGACACATATATATGATGCAACTTTAATCAGGTACTTAATGTGTTCGGACTGGGAAAGGATCTACTGATTGCAAGGTAAATTAGCACTTGTGTATTTCTTATACAATAAGAAATGTCTTTAAGCCTCAAATTTCATCTCAGACAAACATTTCGCCAGTTTTCAATACCCATGAGCTGTGCGCTGCAATAAGAGGATGAGATTTTGAATTGTGTTTCACTAATTGATCCTCAGCAGCGATGTTATTTTATTGGGGAGGGGGAGGGGAAAAGGATGAAGCACAGGGACCTTTTATTCCCATAGCCTTCCTTCAATTTATCTTCTGCCAGCTGCCTTTTGACTTCACCCTTTGTCCCGATTTTACTGCCTGTGACAGAGGACCGCAAACCATAAAATCCCCAAACATCAGCTTATACTGCCCGACACAAGCACAAGCTATGCCAAGTTCTTGCAATGTTTCCACGTCGATATAAAAGTCTCTGGCCAAATAGCATCACCCTCCAGCTCCCCCACTTTTAGATTGCTCACGCCAGCTATCACAGATCAGGTCCCTTTACACCTCACATGTGTCGCAAACTATATTCCTTAAATGTGCTCACTATCTAACTGCCTTAATTTCATTGACACAAGGAACTGCTGATGTGGTTTACAAAAAAAAAAGTGCTGAAGTAACTCATGGCTGCATCTCTGGAGAACACGGATAGCTGATGTTTCAGGTCCGGACCCTAGTCTGAAGATGGGTCCCAACATAAAACAGTCTTCCAGAGTGCTGCCTAACCCGCGGAGTTAGTCCAGCACTTTGTATTTTACCATTTCATTACTTATGTTGTTGCCTCTCTCACGCCTATTGAGACATTCCCTTTGATCTATCCACCCAACCCCATTCAAATCTAAAACATTATCAGTTTCTCTTTCCACAAAAGCCACCCAACACACCGAGTAACTTTTAACATCTGTCCTTCATTTAATGTTCACAAAACTAAGGTTGGTGAGCCAGTAATATCCAATTTTTGCTCTGCCTGACATTGTTTCTTCATAGAAGCACCCAATTAAGGAATTGGCACTTAAGCTTTCAAAGTTGATGTGACTGCACTTTATCTTTGATCAAACTAACAATACGTATCCATAGTGAGATGTGCCACCATCATTAAAATGGGGCCCCAGCTGGAAAGTAATCTATTTACTAGGGTAAACAAAGCCTTAGTGTGACCAGAATGCTTTTGTGCGCAGTTCCCCCTTTTAGCAGCAATTCACGCATTAACAACCATACACAATATGCTGAAACCTTTAACTGCAAAATGTTTTGAATTTCTGAAAAAAAAGGCATTAGAAACAGGGCTCATTCAATCAATATTGTCAACCTATACCAAATCCACTCAAATCTACAACAATGTTGAACACATTCCTCACAAATTGCCAATTGCATTCAGTGTAGAACACAGAACAGAACAGGTCCTTCAGCCCATAATGTCATAATCAGAGTCCTAGATTAATACAGCGTGGAAACAGGCCCTTCAGCCCAACTCACCCACACCGGGCAACAATATCCCAGCTACCCTAGTCCCACTTCCCTGCACTTGGTCCATAACCCTCCAAACCTGTCCTATCCATGTACCTGTCCAACTGTTTCTTAAACGATGGGATAGCCCCAGCTTCAACTACCTCCTCTGGCAGCTTGTTCCATACATCCACCACCCTGTGTCCGAAAAAGTTACCCCTCGGATTCCTATTAAATCCTTTCCCCTTCACCTTGAACCCATGTCCTCGATTCCCCTACTCTGGGTAAAAGACTCTGTACATCTACCCGATCTATTCCTCTCCTGATTTTGTAAACCTCTATAAGATCTCCCCTCATCCTCAGACACTCCATGGAATAGAGACCCAGCCTACTCAACCTCTCTCTATGGCTCACACCCTCTAGTCCTGGCAACATCCTCGCAAATCTTTTCTGAACCCTTTCAAGCTTGACAATATCTTTCCTATAACATGGTGCCCAGAACTGAACACATATTCTAATGCAGTCTCACCAACATCTTATACAACTGCAACATGAACCTCCCAACTTCTATACTCAATACTCTGACTGAAGGCCAAAGTGCCAAAAGCCTTTTGACCACCTTATCTACCTGTGACTCGACCTTCATGGAACCATGCATTTGTACTCCTAGATCCATCTGCTCTACAACACTACCCATTTACCGTCTAGGTCCTGCCCTTGTTCGACATCCCAAAATGCAATACCTCACTTCTCTGTATTAAATTCAATCAACCATTCCTCCGCCCACCTGGTCAATCGATCCCGATCCTGTTGCATCGTTCACAGCCATCTTCATTATCTGCAAAACCACTCACTTTTGTATCATCAGCATAATCCTGCCCTGTATGTTCTCATCCAAATCATTGATGTAGATGACAAACAGTAATGGGCCCAGCACCAAACCCTGTAGCACACTAGTCACAGGCATGCAGTCAGTGAAGCAACCTTCCACCATTACCCTCTGCTTCCTTCCATGGAACCAATTTACTATCCATTCAGCTATCTCTCCTTCGATCCCATGAGATCTAACCTTCCAGAGCAGCCTACCATACGGCACCTTGTCAAACACCTTACTAAAGTCCATGTACACAACATCTACAGCTCTGCCCTCATCAACCTTTTTGGTCACGCCTTCAAAAAAAGAATTTGTGAGACACGACCTCCCACATACAAAATCATGTTGACTGTCCCTAATCAGCCCTTGCCCATCCAAATGCCTGTATATATCTTATCCATCAGAATATTCTCTAGTAACTTACCAAATACAGATCTTAAGCTCACCGGCCTATAGTTCCCAGCAGCCCTTCTTGAAAAGAGGCACAACATTTGCCAGCCTTCAATCCTCTGGCACCTCTCCTGTATTTAAGAACGACTCATAAATTTCAACCAGGGCTCACGCAATTTCCTCTCTAGTTTCTTGCAACATCCTCAGATATATCTGATCAGGCCCCGGAGGTTTGTCAACCTTCAAACACGTCAGTACATTCAGTACCGAGAATAACAGTACTTCCTCGACTGTAACCCCGACTGCTCTCATGACATTTCCAGTGATTGCACCAATATCCTCTGTCCCACTGTCTTTCTACTCGATAAATACTCGTTGAGGACCTTGCCCATCTCCTGTGGCTCCACACAGAGGTGACCGCTTCTATTCCTGAGAAGTCCCACTCTCTCTCTGGTTACCCTTCTCCCCTTAATGTATTTGCAGTGGGCAGGTGCTATAGACCTGCACGGGAAGGTGGACGCTCCCGCCCCCATGTGTCTCGGGCAGATGGGGCTCGTCAGCATGGGAAGGCAGTCCATCTAGGAGAGGGAAAAATCCGATTTAAAACCTCCACTGCCTTGTGGCTATATCCAGTCATGGAAAAGGCTCTTGGAGTAAACCTCAAGAAAATCCGGAGTCGGAGTCCCTAAGGCAGTTTGTCGTTGTCTACAACCTCGCTCTGGCAGCTCCTGTGACGGCGCTAGTGCCAAACTGTAAAGGCCCTCCTTTTCCTTTGGGTCGATCAGCGACATGGAGAGGGGGAGGGACCTGCTGCATGGGCAACAGCCTGTCCTCCATATGACATCACCCAGGCTTGCATCCGACCACACGATACCTGCAAACTAGGATGCATCACCCATGGTCAAGTCATGACTGAAGGGGACCTACTACTAATAAGATATTTTGCAATTGCCTTTTATGCTACCCGCCAGAACTATCTCCTGACCCCTTTTTGCCCATCTGATCTGCTTTTTTAGTTTGTTCCTTGGTTCCCGAAACTCAAGATCCCTCACTTGATCCCAGCTATCTATGCCTGTTCCATGCATCCTTCTTGTTTTTGACCAACGTCTCAATTTCCCTCGTCAGCCAAGCCACCTTACGTTTGCCTGCTTGGCCTTTCACTCTAACGGGGACGTACACATCCCGAGCTTTCTTCCGTACACTTTTAAAAACATCCCACTTGGCCAATGTTCCTTTCCCCTCAAACAACCTGCTCCAGTCAACTTGAGTGAGACCTTCTCTCATACCCTCAAAGTCAATCAATCAGTTTTATTCATCATATACACAACAAAGTGCAGTGAAATGAATTTGCCAGCAGCGGTACAATCAAAAAAGAACACACAAAGTACAGTCAGTCCTCCTCCATTGTTCCCCGTGGTCAGGGCCATAAACCTCCGCAGTCGCCGCTGCGGGCGGCCGGATGTACAAGCCATCTCGTCGGGACGGTAAGCCCCGACTCGGCGCTTTCCTACCGGAGACCGCGGCTTCAGGATGTTGTAGGCCGCAGGCCGGCAGTTGGAGCCCTTCTCTGGCTGCCGCAGGCGAGGGAACCCAGACTCCAGATTTTAAGTCGACGCCTCCCGCGGCTAGAAACTCTGCAAACCGCAGCATCAGGATGTTGTAGGCCGCAGGCCAACGGTCGGAGCTTTTCTTCGAGGATCCCCAGCGAGGGATCCCGCTCCGGATGTTAAGTCCACACCGCGCCCGCGGCTAGAAGCTCCACAGACCGGCTTCAGGATGTTATCGACCACGGGCCGGCGGTCGGAGCTCTTCTCCGACGATCCCTAGCAAGGGGTCCCAAGCTCCGGATGCTACACCCACGGCTAGAAGCTCCACAGACCGCAGCTTCAGGACGTTATAAGCCGCGGGCCAGCAATCGGAGAACTCCCTTCTGGCAACCCCGACAAGGGCTCGCCTGCTCCGTGATGAGAAGTCCGCTGCGTCAACTCCGGGCCCGACTCCAGGAAAGGCCGCACCAATCCATGGTGTTAGGCTGCGAGGGGGGTGGCATGGAAAAAAGTTGCCTCTCGGTGGAGGAGGCGACCGAAAGCAGTTTCCCCCCCCCTTACAAGACACACCAAGGGACATTAAAACACACATTTGGACACACTAAAAAAAACAAAGAGTAGAAATGATGAACAGGTTGCTGGCAGGGCAGCCGACTCGCAAAGCCCTCACCGACCAAAAGCCAGTGGCCTGAACACATGGACCCTCTCCATTCCAATCCATCTTAAACCTAATCGAACTGTGGTCACTCGTCCCAAAAGACACTTCACACGCACTTCATTATTTTGCCCTTCCCAATTTCTAAATACTAGATCCAGCGTTGTGCTTTAAATGTGTGGGGTCCTCCACATACTGTTTAAGAAAACCCTCTTGAACACTTTTGAGGAATTGCACCCCATCTATGTTCATGCTTTGATTTTCCCTAGTCTATATTGGGAAAGTTGAAATCCCCTACTAACCTTATTTGACCTGCAGCTCTCTGCAATCTCCCAGCACATTTGCTCTTCTAATTCCCATTGACTATTTGGGGGTCTGTAGCACACCCCTAACAAGGTGATCATCCCTTTCTTGTTCCTCAGCTCCACCCACATAGCCTCACTGGACGAACAGTCCGTAATGTCACCTCTGAACACAGCCGTTATGTCCTCCTTAACTAACAATGCAACTCCCCCTCCTCGTTTGTGCCAACCATAATGGCAAGTTAAACTAATCGCCTCTGCCTGCACGTGATCCATATCTCTCTATTCCCTGCATATCCATGTGCCGATCTAAAGGCCTCAAAAGCATCTATCGTATCTGCCTCCACCTCTGGCAATGTGTTCCAGGCACTCATTATTCTCTGTAAAAAAACAACGTGCCCACATATTGCCTTTAAGCTATGCCCCTCTTACTATAAAGCTATGCCCTTCAGTCTTTGACATCCTCATCACAAATGTTGCAAGTGAAGGAAGCAGACTTCTCCATTTCCCCCTTCCAACCATACCAAGCACAACCTGATTATTCCCACCATCTTCTCTTCTGAAATCCCGTTTGAGCTCCTTGTTTTTTCCTTCACAGGAATAAGCATTTCCAAGGTCACCGCGTTTCTGTCAGCACCAAGGCACAGCTTGAAGAGATCTCTGGCACAGGCTAGCATTTGCAAGGATCTTGCTTTTCCTCTTTAGTAACACTGGAAGTATCTTGATGTGCTGGTTTTACCACTGCCAAGACGGTGTCAACAAACCAATTGAGAAAGCGACATAAATTCAACCAGTTTACCTCATATGCAAATCAGATTTCCCAATCTCAGACACTAGTTTGAAAATCAATCTCTCGTTTCCACCCTCCCCACAAAGCTCTGGTGTCAGACAAAAATAACAAGCATGAAGCACTCATGACAAACCTGACCATTCAAGGACAATCTTCCAGCTGAAATCATCCAGTTTCAACACCAGGAGTCACATTAAATGTTTCATGTAAAAAAATATTTTAACAGCCAGGCAAATTAAATGGTCTGATTAAATAAGGGCGGGGGGGAGAAATATTAATAAAACTGTGCCAGTTTATTACTTGCATTAATCACCTCAAACATTATTTTTAAAACACACCGATTGCACTAAGATTTTTAATTTGGGATAAACTACGAGAAATACTTCGTATTAAACTGTAAACTGGTCGGTGCCACTTCAAGCCCAACATCCAAGCAGTTTTGTACCGTTGCCAAATGGAACAAAAATGGAAGCAAAATAATTAAGTGTGTTGGCACAGTGTCGGCTAACGGCACGGAGAGATTGGGACGGGCAAAAAGGTCAAGAATGCAAGCTACCTAATCCACAACTGACTAGGCAGTGCGCACGTACTCCACGATTGCAATACAATGAAACCAAGCCACATCCACACAGCAGACATTGTTTATACAGGGAAACCACAAGCCCCGTCTCAGTCTATCGTTGGAAAATCCTTCCAACTAATTAGACCTTGTGATGCGAATGCCGCCCGATGGTAATAAATCCCCGTTTTCTTTACGTTTTATCAACAGGTTGTACTGGTGTAATTTTAAATAGAAAACTCCGCTTGTTAACACAGCACGATTAGTAAATTCATCTCTGAAAGGGGGTGAGAGAGGGAACATTTGACTGTGTGCGCATATATAAAAGCAAGGAGCTTTAGAAAAGGCTCTGTATTCCACTCCTCTCCTGACCCTATCGCCGTCCCATTCTTTAGCCACTGAAACACTCCCTGGCCCCCACTCCCCCCCCCCCCCGGTATGTCTGAAACCAACAGCCCCTCAACAACGTATAGGGCGACATTATTTCGGTGGGTGTTAATTGTTGAGTCCTAGGCGCTTTTGGAATGCAGTGTTGGACCCCGGTGATCAGGTATCTGGTGGGGGGTGGGGGAAGAAAGACACAGTGGGAGGGGTTGAAACAAAACATCGCTCCACCGCAGGAAGACGTGAGAGACGTGAGCCAAGTTACACGCCTGGGTGCAGCCGGCCACACAATGGGATGGTCGCCGGATGTCCATAGGGAGCGGGCAGAGGGCTCTGGCCTTCCCTACAACCCCACACTGAACATCCCTCAAGTCAACAGGCAAAGCCAACCTGGAATATTTCAACTCATTAAATAAACGTGGCCATCTATCTCCAGCGCGCAAACACACACACACACAGCCCGGTCTTAATCCGTCCTAAAAACAAGCAACGTTTCAAGGCAGAAGTTGACTACTGAGTTTCTTGAACGCAAATTACCAGACGCCCCGTCCGGGAATTGAACTAAATAGAAATTCCCGCCCCGGGAATTTAACCTGCACGTTACATCCTTAGCGCAAGAACAAATTGTTTGATCGGATAAAATATAACGCTACATAGTCCAACATCTAATTTAGTTGGTATCAGTTGGGCATCGGAAGCAATGGCAAGGCAGTGCATTTTCTGGAGCAAAATGGAGCAGACGTTTAAATGAAGGTTGGGCAATTTATGTATTTAAACTGCAACACTCGGGTTGCGTTGAAGGGCGGCCGGGTGTTCTGCTGATGGATAATTCAGCGCATGAGGAAAGAACGATAGGTGCACGCAGAGAGAGTAGGCGAGTCAGGAAGTCGGGCAAAGGCTCAAAGCGGGTAAATCCATGAAGGCGAAGGGGGTTATGGTGGAGATGACGAAACTCAATGAAATAAATGAGCGCTGCAGGGAATGTCCCTTTCCACGCCGCTTCTATTTCTCCCCATCACTAACCCCTCGGACACGGGCAGATCGCACTAAACCCTCGCCTCCATCGTCATTTGCCGCTCGCACGTACGCTCTACGCTTTGTCACCGTCCTCCCTCGCGAAATAAACACACGCTTTCAAATTTGAAAAAAAGGCACACATACCTACTCTGAATACAAGCAGCAACAGAAATTTCGTTTGGGCATCTTTATTTCCTGAACCCACAACCAGCCTTAAATTCGTGCCTGAAACAGTCTTGTAATCTAATTCTTTGCCAATAAGTGTCCCAAGCAAACTCGGATTAAACTGAGAATATTCAACATCCTCACCAATATATTCTAAATAGAATTGCAAAAGTGATTTTGCCCTTTAAATTCGTATATTCAGTACATCTCCTTAAATGTATATCTCCTATGCTGCTCTGAATTATATATTTTTTAAAGTGTTAATTTGGCTTGGCCTGGCGGGGCCAGCTCTTGTGCTGTAATCCTTACCTTGCTGGGATCCCTGGACACTCGTGTTCAGCCCAGAGGCTTTGGAGATGCTGCGCTTTTAATCTCACCGCTGCCTGTGCGTCACCCTCGGTCCTCCCAGCCGGCTCCGCCTGGTCCTAACGACCGGATGCCGACCTCTTCTCTGCTCTTTGTGGATTTCCAAATCCTTGCATTGAAATTGGGTTTCGCTGATAAACGAACAAAACAAAAAGTAAATAAATAAATTATTTTTTTTAAGGTAGACAAAAATGCTGGAGAAACTCAGCGGGTGAGGCAGCATCTATACAGTGAAGGAAATAGACAACGCTCCGGGTCGAAAGCCTTCTTCAGAAATAAATAAGGTGCTTAAAACTAGGGCGGCACAGTGCGAAAACCGCAGAGTTGCTATCTCGGAGTGCCGGAGACCACGGTTCGATCCAGACCGCTGGCGCTCTGTGTGGAGTTTGCACATTCTCCTGCACCCCAAATACGTTTTAGCTATAGTTTATTTTATTGTCACGTGTACCGAGTTACAGTGAAAAGCTTTTGTTGCGTGTTAACCAGTCAGCAGAAAGACAATACATGATTACAAAAAAAAGTCAAGTCAAAAGAGTTTATTGTCAGTGAGTACACAAAAGGCTGGAGAAATTCAGCGGGTGCAGTAGCATCTGAGGAGCAAAGGAGATGGGCAACGTTCGGGGCTGAAACCCTTCTTCAGACTGATGGGAGGTGAGGTGGGGTGGGGCGGGGAGGAAAAAGGAGGAGCCCGAGGGCTGGGGGAGAAGTGGGAAGAGGAGGAGACAGCAAGGGTTAACAGAATTGAGAAAATTCAATGTTCAAGCCCAGAGGATGCAGACTCCCCAAGCGGAATATGAGGTGCTGTTCCTCCAATTTGCGGTGTTGCTCACTCTGGCTGTGGAGGAGGCCCAGGACAGAGAGGTTGGATACGGAATGAGAGGGGGAGTTGAAGTGCTGAGCCACCGGGAGGTCGGTTGGTTATTGCGGACCGAGCGGAGGTGTTCGGCGAAACGATCGCCAAGCCTCCGCTTGGTCTCACCGATATAGATCAGCTGGCATCTAGAGCAGCGGAGTTTATTGTCATGTGTCCCTGACAGGACAATGAAATTCTTGCTTTGCTTCAGCACAACAGAACATAGTAGGCATTAACTATAAAACAGATCAGTGTGTCCATATACCATTGTATACGTAATTACACACATGAATAAATAAATTGATAAAGTGCAAATAACAGATAAAGGGGTATTAATGTTCAGAGTTTTGTCCAAGCCAAGTTTAATAGCCTGATGGCTGTGGGGAAGTAGCTATTCCTGAACCGGGTCATTGCAGTCCTCAGGCTCCCGTACCTTCTGCCTGAAGGTAGCAGGGAGATGAGTGTGTGGCCAGGATGGTGTGGGTCCTTGATGATACTGCCAGCCTTTTTGAGGCAGCGACGGCGATAGATCCCCTTGATGGAAGGGAGGTCAGAGCCGATGATGGACTGGGCAATATTTACTACTTTTTGCAGTCTTTTCCTCTCCAGGGCGCTCAAGTTGCCGAACCAAACCACATTGCAACCGGTGAGCAAGCTCTCTATTGTGCACCTGTAGAGGGTAGAGAGAGTCCTCCTTGACAGACCGACTCTCTGTAATCTTCTCAGGAAGTAGAGATGCTGATGAGCTTTCTTAATAATTGCATCTGTGTTCTCAGACCAGGAAAGATCTTCAGGGATGTGCACGCCCAGGAATTTGAAGCTCTTGACCCTTTCAACCATCGACCCGTTGATATAAACAAGACTGTGGGTCCCCATCCTACTCCTTCCAAAGTCCACAATCAATTCCTTGGTTTTGTTGGTGTTGAGGGCCAGGTTATTGTGCTGGCACCATATGGACAGTCGCTCGATCTCTCTTCTATACTCTGACTCATTTCCATCAGTGATGCGTCCCACAACAGTGGTGTCGTCAGCGAACTTGATGATAGAGTTCGCACTATGACTGGCTACGCTGTCATGAGTATAGAGTGAGTACAGCAGGGGGCTGAGCACGCAGCCTTGAGGTGCTCCCGTGCTGATTGTTATCGAGTCTGACACATTTCCAATACGAACAGACTGTGGTCTGTGAATGAGGAAGTCGAGGATCCAATTGCAGAGGGAGCCATTCACTGTGTATAGATGCATGATAAAGGGAATAACGTGAATAATGTTTAGTGCAAGATAAGCCAGTAAAATCCAATCAAAGATCCGAGGGTCTCCAGTGAGGTAGACTGCTCTCTAGTTGTGATAGGATGGTTCAGTTGCCTATTAACAGCTGGAAATAAACAGTTCCTGAATCTGGAGGTGTGCGTTTTCACATATCTACACCTTTTGTCTGATGCAATCGGAGAGAAGAGGGAGTGGCCAGGGTGCGACTCCTCCTTGATTTGCTGGCGGCCAAAGATCCTATAGAGGATCCGCTATGTAGGAGCTGGTATTGTATGGAGCTGTTCCCAAACCATGTTGTGATACATTCTGATAAAAATGCTTTCTACGGTGCATCTGTAGAGGTTGATGAGAGTTGTTGGGAACTTGCCGAACTTCCTAGGCCTTCCAAGAAAGTAGAGGTGTTGGTGTGCTATCTTGGCCTTCAATATGGGTGGTCCAGGAGAAGTTGTTGCTGCTGCGGGTCTAGCGAGCAGTCCTGAGCTACCTCATTGTTAACCCTCGGCTATCTTTGATCGGACTTCGCTGGCTTTATCTTGCACTAAACATTATTCTGTTACCATGTATCTGTACACTGTGAATGGCTCGATTGTAATCATGTAATGCCTCTCCACTGGTTAGCTCGTAACAAAAGCTTTTCACTGAACCTCATTACATGTGACAATAAACTAAATTGATATTTACTCATAGGATTTCAAGTTTTAAACTATCTCTACTTCGATGTTATCAATGCAAACCAGGGGATAGTCAATCACTATTTCCTTTGCCTTGTTGACATTGAGAGAAAGATTGTTGTCTCGACTCTCAATCTCCTTCCTGTTACATAATCTCATCATAATTCGATATCCGCCCCGCAATGGTGGTGTCGTCTGCAAATTTGTAAATTGAAATAGTTTTGTACAGGCTACGCAGTGGTGGGTGTACAAGGTGTAAGAAGGGGGCTAAGAACGCATCCTTGTGGAGTGCTGGTGTTGAGGATTATCATAGGGGATGATTTGTCCCATATCCTCACTGATTGGGGTCTTTTCGTAAGAAAGTCGAGGAACCAGTTGCAGAGCTGAGTGCTGACTCCAAGTGCTGCAAGTTTAGTGATGAGATTGGATGGTGTAATGGTATTAAAGGCAGAGCTGTAGTCTATGAATAGGAGTCTGGCGTAGTGTCTCTTATCCAAGTATTCCAGAGATGAATGTTGGGGCAGGGAGATAGCATCGTTCGTGGACCTGTTGTGGCGGTAGGCGAACTGCAGTGGGTTAGGCTGCTTGGTAGACTGGATTTAGTGCATTCCATAACTAGCCTCTCAAAACATTTCATGATGGTGGATGTCAAGGTCACTGTATGGTAGTCGTTTAGGCATGAGATCTTGCTTTTCTTCGGCACCATATTGATGGGTGGCCAAAGGCCCTGTTTTCACATTGTATCTCGAAAGTATAAAGTCTAAAGACAATAGATGTTTACACAGTGCGTCAACATTGTTAAAGGTCCGAAGGTCCACTTGGCTGAGAAAATTGAATTGAATTTATTTGTCATTCAAAATAAATTTGAACAAAATGTCGTTACCATACAGTCATAACAATAAAAAAAAATTAAAAACCACACAACTGCATAATTTAACGTAAACATCCATCACAGTGACTCCCCTCCAGGCACCTCCTCACTGATGGAAGGTAAAAAAAGTCTTATCTCTTCCTTGCTTTGTGAAAAGGTAGGGATAAAAACAGTGACACCCAAGTAAACTTCCAATATCTACTGCAATGTTTAATTTTGGGAATAACACACATACCCTCGGGTCGAAATTTTATTGAAGAATCTAATTTGGATCTCAAATGTACGCCTGATCAATATTTATAATCTTTTTAATCTCCGACACAGAGCCTTCGTAAAATGCATTATTAAAGTCACCATGGCACTCAACCCCAGCTCAAAATTTTTAATTGTAATAAAACAGGTACACTGCACAAAAAAAATGCACAAAACTCAAAATGTTCTTAATGTCTTTATGTGTTCAATATCACTAGAGTTTATACATCACATCCCCTTCCACCTATATCCTTTCCACTGGCATCATATTTCACGACTCTTCTCTCCTTATCTCCCAGACTTTTGTCTTATTTTCATCTTTGGCTTTTGCCCACATATCTGCCAATAAAACACCCCTGACCGTTGTCACTCCTGTGGGCCCCCCTGGGGTGGAAGCCCTTCCCTTGTTTGAGGGGTGTTCTCACCAGACTCAAGCCTCCAATGTCCAGCAGTGGAAGAACCTTGGACTGTGGTCCTGCACCGAGCTTCAGTGGCTGCACCGAGCTTCAGTGTGTCCCTCAGCACGTATTCATGCAGTTTATAGTGGGTAAGTCGGCAACATTCCCGACAGTCGCTATGCAGTCTCTAAATGCAGCCTCTACATCTCTAAACACTATGCACAACACTTCCATTCAGTCCACAACAGTGATACTCAGACCACAAGGGAAAAAGGGTCCTGACCCAAATGTTACCTATCCATGTTCTCCAGAGATGCCGTCTGACCCATTGAGTTACTCCAGCACTTTGTTTTCTTTTATGTAAACCACATCTCCTTGTTTCTACATTTAGACTGCAAATGTTGGGTTCCAGAGCAAAAAACAAACTGTAGGAGGAATTCAGCAGGTCAAGCAGTATCTGTGGAGGTAGCGTTTCAGTTTGGGGCCCTGCATCAGGACTCATACGGACACTTTGCTTTCCTGTTGTTTGTCACATTAATTCTCTGTCTAATTCTCACTCTGAGCTCTCTTTCTCTCTCTCTCCAGTCTCCACACTGTTCCAAAGGTCATTGTTGGCCAGGAACCTATGTCTCTTATTGTAGGAATGAACTGCAGATGCTGGTTTAAACCAAAGATAGACACAAAATGCTGGAGTAACTCAGTGGGACAGGCAGCATCTCTGGATAGAAGGAATATCCAGAGGATGCTGCCTATCCCGCTGAGTTACTCCAGCATTTGTGTCTATCTTCAACCTATATCCCATTTGATCTAAGCACATTATATCCCTCGGGGCAGAGTAACCTGCCTTTCAAGTCTGTATCCAACTGGCCATTTCTGCTGAGAGCAAAAATTGCTCAGATTGTTTAACCAGTTGGGCAGTGTCCGTGGGGGAGGAAGACCAGAAGGCATAGGAGTAAAATAGGCTAACAAGCCCATTGAGTCTGCTTATTGTTTGATGACCTTTCATAGTCAGGGGTCATCAACCTTACCATTGATTCTATTTCTCACTCTGTGGACACTGCCTGACCTGCTGAATGTTTCCAGAAAAAACCCACAAAGTGCTGGAGTAACTCAGCAAATCTGGAGAACATGTGGTGAATCTGTGGAATTCATTGCCACAGACGGCTGTGGAGGCCAAATCAATGGATATTTTTAAGGCGGAGATTGACACATTCTTGATTAGTACGGGTATCGGGGGTTATGGAGCAAAGGCAGGAAATTGGGGTTGAGAGAGAAATATAGATCAGCCATGATTGAATGGCGGAGTGGACTTGATGGGCCAAATGGCCTAATTCTGCTCCTAGACCATGAACATGGATGGGCAACATTTAGAGTCAGGACTTTTCTTCGGACTGACTGTAGTGGGGGAGGGGGGGGCGGAGGGCAGGAGGTGAAAGCTGGATGAGAGTGCTGCCAATATTTCCTCATTTAGTTTGGTTTATTATTATTGTCACATGTAGCAAGATACACTGAAAATATAGAAACAAGAAATGGCATAGAAACATAGAAATTAGGTGCAGGAGTAGGCCATTCGGCCCTTCGAGCCTGCACCGCCATTCAATATGATCATGGCTGATCATCCAACTCAGTATCCCGTACCTGCCTTCTCTCCATACCCTCTGATCCCCTTAGCCACAAGGTCCACATCTAACTCCCTCTTAAATATAGCCAATGAACTGGCCTCAACTACCTTCTGTGGCAGAGAGTTCCAGAGACCCACCACTCTCTGTGTGAAAAAAGTCCTTCTCATCTCGGTCTTAAAGGATTTCCCCCTTATCCTTAAGCCGTGACTCCTTGTCCTGGACCTCCCCAACATCGGGAACAATCTTCCTGCATCTAGCCTGTCCAACCCCTTAAGAATTTTGTACGTTTCTATAAGATCCCCTCTCAATCTCCTAAATCCTAGAGAGTATAAACCGAGTCTATCCAGTCTTTCTTCATTAGACAGTCCTGACATCCCAGGAATCAGTCTGGTGAACCTTCTCTGCACTCCCTCTATGGCAATAATGTCCTTCCTCAGATTTCCCCAGATCCTTCCGCAGATGCTGGTTTACCAAAAAATACATTAAGTAGTGGTGTAACTCAGCGGGTCAGGCAGCATCTCTGAAGAACATAAATAGGCAACATTTGGGGTACGAAGAAGGGTGATCCTTGATTATGATGTTTGCATTTCAAAAAAACTGCAGACTTGTACGTGGAGTTAGACCAGAATTTGGCTAGACGGGAGTGTACGGAAAGGAGAGCAAGGGGTGAGAATGCATCCTTGCTAAGTTTAAACCATGCAATCAATCTTAATAAAGCCATCTTTGTCAGCAACTTGGAATCCAACTGCATCTTATCTGGTACCCAGTTCTGCTGTGCTCTTGCTCCTAGCGGACCCTAGATTAAACTCCACATTGATCTTGAATGTGACAGACTTGGCAATCACTGGGGAGTGGATCTCATATTCATACATGGTTTCTGGTTGGAAGCACTGGGATTGTCTTCTTTGGCACAGGGTCCTTTACACACTTACTAATGAAGCCTGAGAAGCTAGTAGTATATTGGAAAATGCTGGAGAAACTCAGCAGGTGAGGCAGCTCTATGGAGCGAAGGAAATAGGCAACGTTTCGGGCCGAAACCCTTCTTCAGACAGTATATTCATTCAGGTTGGCTAAATTGAAGGAATATAGTCCTGTCCGCTGTCTCAAAGCAGGCAAGTGGGATCTCATCTGTTTTCTCAGACCCACTCTGAATGACTATCTGTTCCCGATCCTGGTGGCATAATGAATTAATAAGTTTATTGACCAAGTATGTACACATACAAGGAATGTGCCTTGGCGCGCCGCTCGCAAGTAACAACACGACATACAGTACAATTAAGAATAAAACATAAAATATTAAAACATTAAGAATTAAACATTATAGTCTAAACATGTGAATGAAATAAAATACCAGAGCAAAAGGATGCTACAGACTTTTGGTTATTGAGTAGACCTACTGCTCGAGGATAAAAGCTGTTTTTATGTCTGGCTGTGGCGGCTTTGACAGTCCGGAGTCGCCTTCCAGAGGGAAGTGATTCAAAGAGTTTGTGGCCAGGGTGAGAGGGGTTAGAGATGATCTTGCCCGCTCACTTCCTGGCCCTTGCAGTGTACAGTTCATCAATGGAGGAAAGGTTGCAGCCAACAACCTTCTCAGCTGATCGGACGATTCGCTGCAGCCTCCGGATGTCGTGCTTGGTGGCTGAGCCAAACCAGACCATGATGGAGAAGGTGAGGACAGACTCTACGATGCCAGTATAAAATTGGACCATCATTGCCTGTGGCAGATTGTCTTTCCTCAGCTGCCGCAGGAATGTACATCCTCTGTCGTACCTTTTTGACTGTGGAGTCGATGGTGGCCCCCCCCACTTAAGATCCTTGGAGATGATGGTTCCAAGGAACTTAAAGACCCCACAGATGTGACTGTGGTGTTGTTGATGGTGAGTGGGGGGAGGGGAGGGGACTCTCTCCTAAAGTCTACAATCAATTCCACTGTCTTAAGAGCATTGAGCTCTAGGTTGTTGCGATGGCACCAGGACGCCAGCTGTGACACTTCCTGTCTGTAGGCAGATTTCTCTCCATCCTGGATCAGTCCAATCAGGGTTGTGTGGTCCACTAACTTGACAAGCTTTATAGAGGAGTCTGTGGAGGTGCAGTCGTTGATGTGGAGAGAGTATAGGAGAGGGGAGAGTACGCAGCCTTGCGGTGCTCCTATGCTGAGGGTCTGCGGGTCCGAGATGTGCTTTCCCAGCCTCACATGCTGCTTCCTGTCCGTCAGGATGTTGGTGATCCACTGACAGAGGGGTTCAGGCACAGTCAACTGGGAGAGTTTGGAGTGTAGTAGCTCTGGCACAATGGTGTTGAATGCAGAGCTAAAATCCACAATCAAAATCCTTGCATAGGTCCCCTGGCGGTCTAGATGCTGGAGGATGAAGTGGAGGCCCAGGTTGACTGTGTCATCCACTGATCTATTGGCCTGGTATGCAAACTGCAGAGGGCCCAGCAGGGGGTTTGTGATATTTTTCAGCTTGGCCAGCACAAGTCTTTCAAGGTTCTTCATGACTACAGAGGTCAGTGCGACAGGCCTGTAGTCATTAAGACCAGTAATCCTTGTCTTTTTGGGTACAGGGACAATACTGGGGACTTTTAAGCAGGCAGGGACAGTATAGATTTGCAGGGATTGATTGGTCATGTCTGTGTAGACCTGTGCCAGTTGTTTAGCTCAGAGCTTGAGGGTAGAGGGGGAAACATTGTCCGATCCTGGAGATTTCCGGCTTTTCTGCCTTCTGAATAGCCTCTCCATCTCCGTGATTTCTATTGTTGGTGATGGAGAAGTGGCCAAACTGTAGTGGACGAGGGCCCAGTCTTTGCAGACTGGAGTCAGGTTGTAAGTGGGTGTTAAGTGGTGATTGCGGAGGGGTGGGTGGGGAAGGGCCCAGTTTTTGCAGACTGGAGTCCAGCTGTGAGTATGTTTAAGAAGGAACTGCAGATGCTGGAAAATCGAAGGTAGATAAAAATGCTGGAGAAAGTCAGCGGATGAGGCAGCACCTATGGAGCGAAGGAAATAGGCGAAACGTTGCCTATTTCCTTCGCTCCATAGATGCTGCCTCACCCGCTGACTTTCTCCAGCATTTTTGTCCACCTCCAGCTGTGACTAGGTGTGAAGTGATGATTGGGGAGGGGGGAGGGTGTACCAGGGTAATGTTTCTATTTATCGAACCTGCAGTAGAACTTGTTCAGGTTGTTGGTCAGTGGTCCAAGGAGCGGGGGAGGGGGTTCCTCTTGTAGCTGGTGATTTCTTGCAAGCCCTTCCAAACTGAAGAGAAGTCATTCGTTGAGAACTAAGCTGGGAGCTAGATCATGTGATAGAATTAGTAGAATTAGGCCATTTTCCCTATCGTCTACTCTGCCATTCAATCATGGCTGATCTATCTCTCCCTCCTAACCCTATTCTCCTGTCTTCTCGCAGCCCACTGTGGCAAAGAATTCCAGATTCACCACCCGGTAAGGATTGTTTCTAATTTCCACTAGATTTCTGTCTGAATATTTCTGACATCATATTTTCTTTGGCTGAACACACAAAGTGCTGGAGTAACTCAGAGGGTCAGGCAGCATCCGTGGAGGGAATGGACAGGCAACGTTTCAGGTTGGAACCATTCCTCAGACTCTGACACAAAACGTTGCCTGTCCATTCCCTCCACGGATGCTGCCCGACCCGCTGAGTTCTTCCAGCATCTGCAGTTCCTTGTGTCTCCATGTTCTCTGTCTCCACAGATGCTGCTGGGTTTTCCAGCATTCGCCTTTAATTCAAATCTTCAACATGATGACGTTCTGTCACACCTTACAAGCACGGTTTCTGTTGGTGTTCCTCTCCTTTGTTCCCAGTCCATTTGCACTCTTTCCCGTTGAGCAGCTGAAATTAACGTTTTCTTCACCTTCTCAGTTGACACCCATTTATGTCATTTTCTATAGAGTTCTTTTCAACCCTTCTTTGCAATGTAAAACATTTATGTTCTCTAAAATGTCCACATTTCTCATAAAAGGCCACTAATCCAATCTATTTCTCTCCCCACAGATGCTGCCTGGTTGGACAAGTATTTCCAGCATTAAAAAAAAACATTCATCTCTCTAAGGTAGACAAAAATGCTGGAGAAACTCAGCGGGTGTGGCAGCATCTATGGAGCAAAGGAAATAGGCAACGTTTCGGGTCGAAATCCTTCTTCAGATTGATCTTCATCTCTCTAAATTTAAGGGATTCATGGAAAAATGATGACACAATGTGCTGGAGTAACTCAGTAGGTCTGGCAGCATTCTTCAGAAGAGTCCTGTCCTGAACCTTCACCTATCCATGTTCTCCAGAGATGCTGCCTAACCTGCTGGGTTACCCCAGCACACTGTGCCATTTAAAAAAATTCGTAAACCAGCAGCTGCCAGTTCCTTGATTCTACAAGTGATTAATGGAGTCGCAAAAAATTGCAGATGCTGGAATCATATGCAAAAAAAACAAACTGCTGGAGGAACTCAGTGAGTCGGGACCCTTCTTCAGACTGAACCGAAACATTGCTTGTCTGTTCTCTGCACAGGTGTGCCTGACTCCCTGAGTTACTCCAGCTTTTTCTGCTCAAGGAAGTGATTAATGGTTTATTTGCATAGCCATTACTTTGGTGATTCACCATTAACCCAATGGAGCATGAGATAACTGGAACTCTGTTGGAGAGAGAGAGTACAAAGGGCAATTAAATATACCCATGCAGCCACTACGATCTTTATTCATAATGCTGTGACCAAGGTAAAAAGTACAGGGAGAGCACAGTGGTGCAGCAGGAGATCTGCTGCCTCACAGTGCCAGAGAGCCGGGTTCAATTCTGACTATGGGTGCTGCCTGTGTGGAGTTTATACATTTTCCCTGTGACCGCGTGGGTTTTCTCCGGGTGATCCAGCTTCCACCTACATTCCAAAGACATGCAGGATTGTAGGTTAATTGGCTTCTGTAAATTGCCCCTAGTGTGTAGGACATTGACAGAGCTGCCAACATTGGGTGAGAGTTGGGAGTGAGAAATTGCGAGCGACCAGGCCCGAGGGAGCGTAGGGGGGTGGGGGTGTGGAGGGTGGGAGGAGGGAGTCCCCCCTTCCATTGGTACGGAACGTTTGCATTTTTCAGCTTGAAATTGTGCAATATGGTGCATACTGTAGCGAGTCTTTTAACTTACACTTGAATGCAATATATATGCTTTAAATTGGATTTGCTATGAATAAGGTTAGAGTAAATTACATTACTAATTACATTCCACAGTAGAGCCCAGGCTCTGAGCAACAGGTGCAGCACATGAATGATCTTAGTGTATTCATGTATGGAAATCAGATTATAATCAAGCACTTGGCCCATGTTGACCAACCTGGGTCTCACTGCACACCCAGTACTATTCCTGGCCCTGACTCCAGTTGCATACCTTCTCTCATTCCTGTCCCTGAGTCCAGCCTTACACCTGGTCCCCTATTCTACCATGATCATAGCTGCTTACCTGCTTAGGTTCCCAGTGCTGAACACACACCTGGTCCCAGCTTTGACTGCACACCTAGTACTATTCCAGACCTTGACTCTGGATGCAAACTTGGCCTTGCTCTGACAATATATCTGGCCCACACATAAAGCCCCGTATCTATAGGCCCCCTGGACTTAACCTATTACTTTCAAGTCTACAGGTGCTTATCTAATGCAGTAATCCTTTATGGGGCACTTCACAGACCAAATTATGGATAACAAAATTTGCTACATTCATTGGCTTCCTTGTTATGTAACATGCTAGTTACTTTGCCAAAGAAGTCATCAATTGGTTGAACACAATTCCCATCCATAAAATTAAACTCACTCAGCTGTATAAGTATTTTGATACAATGTCTTTCATTTTCGTAACAAACTGTCCTGGTCATTTTCACCCCCAATATTTTCAGTATTTTGCCGTCTTCCTCTCAGCTGGGACTTTTCCAAAATGCAAAGTCCAATACCTATATATTTAAGTAATATTATTCTATTAACTGTGATCTTGAGAGTACATAATATTTTCTGTGGTAGTCATAACACAACAATGATAAAAAGATCTTTGTTTTGATTGCATCTACCAACATGCATACATTATTACATTACAGTTAATATGTACAGAGGGCAAATTTTTGTTCTAATGCTCCCCATTCCAATTACTTTTACATTGGAGTGATTGAAATCCACGGGAAGTTTAAATGGCATCATAAAAGTAAAACCTCCAGAATGGATGATATTCATTACGCGGTTGGTTGGGGTCAGTATCAGCACAATTACTATATTAAACTTTGAATCTTCAGATGTCCTGGTTCAAGCTAAAACTAAAGAAAATAATAATCTCCTCACACATTCCCCTGCAAGTATCTCTGTCACTCCTTTAAAATGTGCCCTTTCTTTGAGCAAGCTCTTAAATATCGCATCTGAATCAGTTTCCATCTGATTACAGTCCTTGAGGATGTTCATCTATATGTTCAATTAATACAACAATGAGATTGGGGACATTTCTATTCAACCTGTCAAAGGAATTGGTGGTGAGGGACACGGGGGAGGGGAGGGGGTTAGAATTAGTCAGTGAGGTAAACAAACATAATAATTGAGTGGCAAATTACAATAGTGTTACCTTCCCCATATTAAACTGAAGGAAATAATGGGTTATCAGGGCTGTATGTTGTGACAGATAGCCTGACACCTTGCATGTCATTTAATATTACACTTATCCCATCCCCCTGGATATTCCGGATGAATAAATTAGTTTTGTCAACTAATTACAAATCAGGCTAATGACAAATCAATAACATTAGCAAACTCCGAAACATGAAGCGCTGAGCATTGGAATCCAGACATCACGGACAACTGGCCTCAGATTCCCGCTCACATCTGGCACTGCTCTCCGTCTGAACCAGGGGCTGCGGAGCGTTTTCGAAAGTGGGGAGGCTGAGCGTTCACTGATCACTGGCCTTAGGGGTACCCGGTGAGGGAGTGGAGCAAACGAGTGGGGAGAGTGTGTGGAAGAAGGGTGTCCCCCCTCCCAGGGTAGGAGCTTTTTGAAATTTGATGTATTCAAATCATGTTTTAGCGCATTGTAGAAGTATAATTTCAATGTTTTTTGTATGGAGTATTTTTAAGAGGTAACTTTTTAAGGGGTAACTTTATCCACACAAAGTGTGGTGGGTGTATGGAACAAGCTGCCAGAGGAGGTAGTTGAGGCAGGGACTATCCCAACATTTAAGAAACAGTTAGACTGATACATGGATAGGTTAAGTTTGGAGGGATATGGACCAAAAGCAGGTAGTATAGCTGGTACACGTTGGCGGATGTGGGCAAGTTGGGCCGAAGGGCCTGTTTTCACACTGTATCACTCTATGACTACATTATACCTCCACCATGCATGAATGCTTCAAAATCAAGTGATCGAGTTTTATTGCCATATACTCAAGCATAGAAACATAGAAAATACGTGCAGGAATAGGCCATCGGCCCTTCGAGCCAGCACTGCCATTCAATATGATCATGTCTATTCATCTAAAATCAGTACCTCTTTTCTGTTTTCCCCCCATATCCCTTGATTTCGTTAGCCTCAAGAACTAAATGCAACTCTCTCTTGAAAACATCCAGTGAATTGGTCTGCACTGCCTTCTGTGGCAGAGAATTCCACAGATTTACAACTCTCTGCATGAAGAAAGTTTGTCCTCATCTCAGTCCTAACTGGACCCCCCTTTATTCATAAACTGTGACCCCTGGTTCTGAACTCCCCCAACATCGGGAACATTTTTCCTGCAGTTACAGTAAGTGAAAATCGAGCAGGCAAGCAGGATGCTTTTACCAACCACCCCCATTTGAAGTCCACTATCTTCCACCGTTTCTACCCAGTGCTTGGTACTTACTTCCAGCAGCCACTGGTTGTCCTCCAGGACGCACCAAGCTGCAGCCTTATCCATGCCGGTCACCAAGGTAAATTCGGCACTGAGACTCTCACGGCAGCGGCGCAATGCTTCCGACACCTTGCACTGAGGCTGCTCCATGCCCGGAGCTGCTGTGAGCGACTCGCCAGCCCGGCAAATACTCGCTAGCCTCGCTCCCTGTCTGCATCTGTCCCCGTCGCTGCTTCTGCTTCCATGTAGTTGATATGAGTTTTGAAACGACAGAGCGTGAGAAATTTGTGATCAGCGTGAGAATTTGGCGAAATGTGTGATTTTCATGCTCAATGCATGGGAGTTGGCAGCCCTGCCTCTCTATCCCGCTCTCCCCCTCTCTCTCTCCCCCTCTCTCTCTGTCCCCCTCTCTCTCTGTCCCCCTCTCTCTCTCTCCACCTCTCTCTCTCCCCCTCTCTTTCTCTCCCCTCTCTCCCTCCCACCTCGCTCTCCTCCCTCTCTCTCTCCCCTCTCTCTCTCTCCCCCTCTTCCATTCTCTCTCCTCTCACCCCCTCTCTCTCTCCCCCTCTCTATCTCTCCCCTCCACGTCTCTCCCCTCTCTCTCCCTGTCTGTCTCTCCCTCTCTCCTCTTACCCCCCTCTCTCTCCCCTGTCTCCCCCTCTCTCCCTTTCCCTCTCTCTTCTCTCCCCTCCCTCTCTCTTCCCCTCCCTCTCTCTCCCCCTCTCTCTCTCTCCCCCTCTCCCTCCCCTCTCTCTGCCCACCTCACTCTCCTCCCTCTGCCGCCCCCTCTCTCCCCTCTCTCTCCTCCCCCCCTCTGCTCTCCTTCCCCCTCTCTCTCTCTCCCTCTTTCTTCCCTCTCTCCCCTCTCTCCCTCCGCCTCGCTTCCCCCCTCTCCCTCTCTCTCCCCTCTCTCTCTTTCTCCATCCCTCTCTCTCCCCCTCCCGCTCTCCCTCTTGCTCCCTCTCCACACACTCTCTCCCATCTCACTCTCTCCCCCTCTCTCTCCCCCATGTCTCCCTCCCACCTCACTCTCCCCCTTTCTCTCTCTCCCCTCTCTCTTTCCCCCGTTTCTCTCTGTCCCCCTCTCTCTCCCATTCTCTCCTACCCTCTCCTCCCTCTCTTCCCTCTCTCTCTCTCTCTTCCCTCTTTCTTCCCTCTCACCCCTCTGTCCCCCCCCCACCTCACTCTCCTCCCTCTCTCTCTCTACCTCTCTTTCCCCTCTCTCTCCCCCCTCTCCCTCTCACTCTTCTCTCTCCCCATTCTCTCCCTCTCTGTCTCTCCCCTCTCCCCTCTCACCCCCTTACTCTCCCCCCCCCGTCTCCCTGTCTCCTTCCATTCTCTCTCCGCCTCCCTTTCAGAGTCTCTGCCCCTTCGTGAGAAATTTCTGATCAGCGTGAGGGCGTGAGAATTAGTTAAAATGCGTGATTTGCACGCTCAAAACGTGAGAGTTGGCAGCCCTGCATTGAACAAGTGCGTGGATGACCGCTGGTCGGCGTGGACTCGATGGGCCAAAGGGCCTGTCCCACTGCATCTCTAAACTAAAATAAACAAAACCAAACCAAACTAAGGATGTTCTGCTCACCCACCGCCGAACTGGCCAGTGATTGCCTTCTCAAGTCGTGTCTAGTCAATGCATAATTTACCAGCAGGTTCCAGTTAACACCAATAAATCTACCAATTCTATTTGAAGGGGATATTGTAGAAAATTCTAGAAGACCAAAGCAGCCAAAGGATATGATCTCAATAATAATTGGTGTCACCAAAATCATGAAGAGACTGTCTGTTATATTGTTACAATTGAACCTGGTTGTAACATGCACAGTATAGACCCAAACATCCAAGGTCTGGGAAGATGTCCCATTCCCTGACCAAAACTAAACTTCAAATATGCAGCAATTGTGGCAGATCACATGTATTCAGTGACCATCAGGCTATTAAACACAGCAACAAATAAGCTCTGAACTACAACAGACTATTATTATTATTAAGCTATATTTGTTTATTTATTGAGTATGTGTGTATGTGTATATATATATACATACGCACTGAACGTTTGTTTTCTCGTTTATGTACTCTCGTTTATGTACTATGTTGTGCTGCAGCAAGCAAGAATTTCATTGTCCTATCTGGAACATATGACAATAAAACACTCTTGACTCTTGTGTCCTGGCTCGTGATAAAAAACAACTTCCCAGCCTTTGGAACCACTTGTAGGAAGTGTGGAAAACAGAATCACTGTAAGTCAGTCTGCAAAGTTCGATATAAATCACTGGAAATGAAGAAGGGGAAAAATGTGCTCTCCTACATCAACTGCTGTGTGGAGTTTGTCACAGTGGACAAGGAAATAAAGATGTTCCCAAACCGCAAACTGTGGATGAACAAGAAGGTTCAGAATATGCCTTTAAATCCAGGGACACTTCTGCCTACAGTGCTGCCAGGTCGAACCTGAACAAAGGCATAAAAAAGGCCAAAGACATCCACAGGCAAAGGGTGGAAGACCACTTCAACACCGCGGACACCAGAAGCACGTGGCAGGGTGTCAGGGACATCACTGACTACAAGAGCAGCCCCGCCTGCCCCCACAGTGATATCACACTGGCCAATGAAACTGGCAACACCACCAGGAGAGGAACAACCCTGGCTAGGGCGGAGGGACAGGCCTTAACACTGAGCACCCAGGAGGTACAGTGCGCTCTGCATAGGATCAATCCACGCAAGGCTGCAGGCCCGGATGGAGTCCAGGATAGGGTACTAAAGGACTGTGCTGTACAGCTGGCGGAGGTATTTACGAGGATCTTCAACCTGTCTCTATCTCTGGCAACGGTCCCCAAGTGCCTGAAGACAGCTACCATAGTGCCGGTGCCGAAGAAGTCTAAAGTCACCAACGTGTAATGACAACCGCCCGGTTGCCCTAACTCCAATACCAATGAAGTGCTTTGAAAGGCTGGTCCTCTCCCACATCAAATCCAGCATCCCTGCATCATTGGACGTTCATCAATTTGCATACAGGGCAAATAGATCCACAGAGGATGTCCTCTTCACATTGTCCTGACCCTCCTGGAAAGACAGGGCACCTACGTGAGGATGCTCTTCATTGACTATAGCTCTGCCTTCAATATGGTCATCCCCACCAAGCTCACCACCAAACTCCACCTGCTAGGCCTCAGCTCACTGATATGCGATTGGATCCTGAATTTTCTGACGGAGCGACCGCAGGCAGTGAGACTGGGGCCGCACCTGTCCTCCACTATCACCCTGAGCACCGGCACACCACAGGGCTGTGTACTGAGCCCCATGTTCTACTCCCTCTTCACCCACGACTGTGTCCCTGCATTTGACAACATTGTCAAGTTTGCAGACGACACAACGGTGATCAGCCTGATCACCAACGGTAATGAAACAAACTATAGAGCGGAGGTGCAGAACCTGGCGGACTGGTGCTCACGGAACAACTTGTCGCTAAACACCTCCAAGACCAAGGAGCTGATTATCGACTTCAGGAGGTCACAGAATGGTGAATACGCCCCAATCTCCATCTACGGAGACAGTGTGGAGAGAGTGTCCAGCTTCAAGTTTCTGGGCACTCACATCTCAGAGGACCTCACATGGTCCACCAACACCGCACACGGTGCCTCAGGAAGGCCATCAGCATACATAAAGACTCCTCTCACCCTTGTAATGGACTGTTCGAACTATTCCCTTCCGGCAGACATTACAAGGCCTTCTAACCCCGCACTACCAGACTCAGGAACAGCTTCATTCCCAGAGCTATAGCGGCTCTGAACCGGCCCTGCTGAGTACCCCCCACCCCCATGGACTGTCTCCCCTGGCCTCGCACTTTAGTCTGTGTTGATGTTACTGGTCAAATGTTCGTTTTTACAAACCTTGTTCTCGGGGGTTGCAAACAGAAATCTCGTAGTTGCAAACCAAATCTCGTTGCACTTATGTGTAATGACAATAAAATATATTATTATTATTATTATTATTATGTGCACTCACAAGAACAATCTGATGAGGAATTCCTTGAGCTAAATGTGGGGAGGTTATTCAAATTCATAACTTGGATGATAAGTATAATCGTAAAGCGATTTTTACACAAGTCTGCATTCTGAGGAACAAAATGAAGATCAACAAGAGATGCAAGGTTGACACTGGTGCACAAAGCAACATCTTGCCCCTCCACATCTTCAGACAGATGTATTCTGGATAGGGGAGGGATACCAAGACCAGATGCTCTACAGAAGAACAAAACAATCCTAACTGCTTATGGAAGTACAAAAATAAGGCAGATAGAAATGATCACATGACACAAAGCAAGCGAATTATACCTCTTTGTGAGACCAGCAATCCTGGGACTGCAAGCCTGCCAGGACAAACATATTCCTACACTGCGAGATCACTGATCACTTCATCTACTTACTGAATTGAAGAGAACACACCTCTTAGTGAGCGATCTACAATCAGAAACAAGTATGATCTCATGGCAATGTATCCTGATTGCTTTGATGAACCATCGGTTGCTTTTAGGATTACGAGTACCACATTACTCCAGATCCAGCAGTGAAACCATTTATCCATCCTGCACGCAGAATTCCACTCGAACTGAAAGACAAACAAAGCTGAGTTGGGGACAATGGAAAATAAATGATTAATTGTGAAAGTTGACAAATCAACAGATTGGGTCAACTCCATCGTAGTGAAGGAAAAGTCCAATGGCAGACTGAGGATATGCCTTGATCCTCGTGATCTTAACAGACCCTTAAAGAGAGATCATTACCCTACATCCACTCTTGAAGAAATAACCCCTTCATTAGCTGGAGCCAAGGTGTTCCCTAAGATGGATGCAAGGAACGGATATTGGAATATTAAGATCGACGATTAATCATAGATGGTCACTACTTCAATACTCCTTTTGGAAGATACCGATTTCAGCGTCTTCCATTTGGTCTTCGAGAAAGCCAGGATGTCTTCCAACAGAAAATAGACAGAACCTATCACAGCTGCAAAGGAGAAGTTGGGATAGCGGATGACATCCAAATCTTTGGACAAGATGACAAAGTCCATGACTACAACATCCATGAGACAATGGAGAAAACCAGAGGGGCTGGTATAAAATTGAATGCTGAGAAGTGCACCGTTAAAGTATCATAATGTCAATTCTTTGGTTTGAACTATACCCCAGACGGAATAAAAACAAGTGAGAATAAGGTGAGG
The DNA here is from genome assembly GCA_963514005.1 of Raja brachyura. The sequence goes on from OY740803.1 coordinate 25,031,944, forward strand.
GTCATCCGTGAAATTAAGGCACCAACTCAACAAGAAAGAACTCCGAAACTTTCTAGGACTTATACAATACATGGGTTCCTTCACCCCAAACTTGCAGATCACACATTCAACCTGAGATGTAAAAAGAGGAGGTAGACAAAATGCTGGAGAAACTCAGCGGGTGAGGCAGCGTCTATGGAGCGAAGGAAATAGGCAACGTTTCGGGCCGAAAAGGAAGATGTTGATTTCTAATGGACTACCTCCCATGAACAAGATTTCAACAGACTCAAACAATTGATTGCAAGTGAGACAGCGCTGCACTACTACAAGAGAGGAAAGCCTGTCACTCTACAGGTAGATGTATTTCAGCGGGAGTAGTTACTACTCTTCTTCAAGATGGTAGACCAATTGCATTCGCTTCAAAAGCTCTAACACCAGCCAAAACAAGATACACCAATATCGAAGGGTGGGCCGAAGGGCCAGTTTCCGCGCTGTATCTCTAAATATAACTAAAACTAAACTAAAACCAGACATGCCAAAACATTGCCGGAACAGCTGAGAGGACAGCATGTTCATGCCCAGCATCCTGTTCTGAAAATATGGACACTTGCAAAAGTTGTGGGAAGAGCTGAGACTCCCAGATCAAAAATCTTTGAGACGGAGACTGGGATGCAGTTAAGGAGAAACAGGGGGTCACATCTGACCAACATCTGGCCAGAAGAGTTTGCCATCAACACCCACCACACCTACAACCACATCGATAACATGGGGCACAACGCCAACATCACCACAAAACACACAATCTGTAATGTCACCAGATGTCAAGACAAATGAATTAAAAGACAAAGAACATAAATCGTAATGACATAAATTCCAAATCTACAAGAACCAGAGAGAACATAAAACCACCAGAATGATACCGTGATCCAGATTAAGGCAGAGCTAACAAAGCAAACCTGGATACACAGAATTGAACTAACAGAACTGTTATGTCTTAATACTGTTATGTCTTACACTGATTGTTATAAATGTAAACTTTTTTTTAAGGGGGGGATGGTATATTGTTACAATTGAAACTGGGTTGTAACATGCAAATTAAATGCATGATGTAGTTAAGTTGTGTGATCTATATAGTGCGAACAGTTGCAGAATGAGAAGCCCAAAGAACCCTGTACTATTAAAAGAGATCTACGACACAAAGTGCTGGCTCCACCCTTTATCTTGAAGATATATCTCAAGGCAACACAAAGCACAACACAGTCTAATAATGTAATCTAGGTGGTATTGTTATTACAGACTAAGAATCAGTTTTGAAGATCATTATCCTGTGCTGCATGGTTCACAATGTTGAGCTGTTGAGGAAGATGCTCAGAATCCAAATAATGTTCTAAGGCAGGGTAGGTGTCATAAAAATGAGGAACTGACTGAGTGATTGAAGGATACAGCATGTAATCCGCCCTTCAACCCATTGTTCGTCCATTTCACACTAGTTCTATGTTATCCCTCTTTCTCATTCACTCCCATCAAACTACGGACAATTTACAGAGGCCAATTAAGCTGCAAACCCCACATATCTTTGGGATGTGGGAGGAAACTGGCTCACGCGGAGGAACCCCATTGCGTCACAGGGAGAACGTGCAAACTCCACACCGCATACAGTGATTCCCGAAGCATGCAGTATGGACAGTATGAACTCACCATATGTATATGATACACTTAACTGTGCTTACATTATCCATTTAACAAATGATCTTTACTACATATGTCATGGAAACTGGGTCAAAAAATCTCTTCCCATTCTGACCTCTATTTCCTCTTCACGATCAATATTTTACTAGAAAATCACTGTCGGCATGGATGAGATTGTTAAATTAGTTTAGAGATACAGTGCGGAAACAGGCTCTTCGGCCCACCGATCCCCACACATTAACACTACCCTACACACACTACGGACAATTTTACATTTATACACTTATACCAACCCAATTAACCTACAAACCCGTACATCTTTGGAGTGTCGGAGGAAAGCCAAGATCTCAGAGAAAAACCTTGCAGGTCACAGGGAGAACGTATAAACTCCGTACAGACAAGCAGTCTCTGGCGTTACCGCTACACCACCGATGTGTGGAAATGACCCTGGTCTGTGTTGTATGCTTCTGTGCTTCTAAGGTATGATATTATGCTAATTAATAGTAAGATTAAATGAGAACTTACCAGTTTGAAGTTTGATCTTTATTTAATGAGGAGTTACGATGAGGGATTACGTGCCCTCCACTCCCAACCCTCTATTATAAAGGTCAACTGGTATGTTAGTTCTCTTATCTTACTATCTTTAGTCAACTCTACTATCTGTGATTTCATGCTGCTGCTTTGAAGAATGTTGTGCATGCGTGCTGGCGGGGTCTTCACGTAATCCCACCATTTTACTTCGGAGTCACGTGAGTGACTACGTGAAAATTTCAAAGCTCTGTGATTTCATGCCCTGGAACGAGTCCATGCTCACACACTGCCATAACAACCAATTGAGGAAGTATGTTAACGTATTTCAGACATGAAACGGTGATGAAAAACAATGATGTATTTATTAACAAATAATAATAATAATAACCCCTAACTTCGGGGAAAATTATAATACAGTACTCAAAATCGTGTCTGCAAATGTCTCAGGCGTGGCCACGAGTTTATTATAAAACCGCTGGAAGGTTCTTTCATTAGACCAACCCAGCCGTTGCAAGGATGTGGTCCATAGGAACTTCCATCATCCTTGCTGCCGATGTAGCTGCAGCCCTGGTGGAATGAGATTTAAAAACATCAGTGTCCACCCCCGCTGCACCTAATACCACCCTAAGCCATCGTGAGATGGTCTGCACAGTTACTCTTTGATGAGGATGTTTATGACATCAATAAAGCTATTTCCGTGCCCCTTAGACTTTTGGTGACTTCCAGGTAATGTAGAAGGCGGGTCACTATAAATAGGCGAATATCTATGGGGTAAGCCAGGAACTCCAATTTGAGGCCAGATGATCCAGGCCTCAAATTGTTTAAGTAACTCATATATGTGGAAAGTTACCTTATTTTTAGGTGTTACCATGGCGTCCAGTCTTAGTTTGTGCACAGACTGGACCCGCTGCGCTGTTACGAGAGCCATCAGCATTACCATTTTATACGTGAGTTTTGTTAGTGAAAGGGATGTAGCTGGTGCCCAATCTCTGAGCAGGGTTAAGACAATGCCAATATCCCAGGTCTGGGAATATCTAGGCCTGGGGGGATTCGAGTTGAAAATACCCCTTATAAGTTTAGACACCAGAGGGTGAGATCCAACTCCATGGTGTTCTAACCCCTGCCCCAGATATGAAGATAGGGCACACCTAGCACAGTTGATGGCACTGTAGCTCAAGCCTTCATCGAAATGTAGGCTCGCCAAGAACTCCAGCACATCCGTAATGGTGGCTGTATTGTAAGTGGTGTTTGTCCTGGTACAATATACCTCCCATTTTCTGTTATATGCGAGGTACTGTTTCCTGGTGGACTCTCTGCATGATGCCGTGATGATGTTCATAGTTTGGTCTGACAATCCAAATTCCAGGAGTGGTCTTTTCAAATCCTGCAAACCAATAGGTTCATTCGGTCATGGCACGGGTGACTCTCGCCTGTCACAGGATGTACCAGCAAACCCGGGCTTTTGGGGATTGGAATACATGGTTCTGAGACCATGTTGAGTACCACAGGGAACCATGGCTGAGTAGGCCAATCGGGTACAACCAAAATACCCGATGTGGAGTCTTGTTGTATTTTTCGCAAGACCCGACTGATGAGGCAGAAGGGGGGAAATGCATAGAAAAACAATTCCCCCACAGTGTAGCGAGAAAGCGTCCATCGCTACTGCCCCAGGGTCTGGTTCCCATGCAACATATGTTGGTGTCTGGTGATTAAGTCTGGATGCAAAAAGGTCGATATCTGGCATTCCATACCGAGCTACAATGTCAGTAAATACCTGGTGGTCCAACATCCATTCTGAGTCTTTCTGAGTCAATCACATCTGGTACAATGTGGAATGGAGGCTAATTTCAACTCCTGCACTGCCTGATATATTTGTGTAAATGGGAGGTACTCTTCTCTTCTTGAGCGTTTAGTGAAAAGTGTTTTTATTGCATGCTATCCAGTCAGTGAAAAGACTATATCTGATTACAATCAAGCTGTCCACAGTATACAGATACAAGATAAACGTTTGGTGCAAAATAATGTCTGATTAAAGACAGTTTGAAGATCTCCAAAGGAGTAGATGGGAGGTCAGGACCGCTCTCCAGTTGGTGAGAGGATAGTTCAGTTGCCTGATCAAAGCTGGAACGAAACTGTCCCTGAATCTAGAGGTATGTGTTTTCACACTTCTGCACTTGCTGACTGATGGGAGAGTGGAGAAGAGGGAGTGAGACTGGTCCTTGATTATGCTGGTGGCCTTGCCAAGGCTCACCTAAGGGTTTACAGTCTGCCCGTGCCAGCTGCCTGCCCCTTTACCGGGGTTACGTCCTCGCCCGGGTGGTGTTAGAGAGGGACTACGCGCTGTCCAGGGGCACCCTGGGTGATTTCCGGGACCACTGGGCACCGCGGGTGGTTGAATGCATCCTTGACAAGGATTGCAACATAGTTGTATAGTAGTTTATTTGTTTGTTTATGTTGTATTGTGGTGGTGGGTTGTTTTGTTTTATTGTTTTGTAAATATTATTTTTAATAATCAAATAAATTTTTAGATTAAAAAAAGGGTTTACAGCTGTAGTGGTAACGTCTCTCTGTTGTAATTTTCATAGCATCCTAAGTAAACACTTGGCTTTGTCCGTTTAATGTTGCTTCAAAGATTACTGACCCCTCTTTGCCATTCACTCAGTTTGTATAGTTATTCCAGTGGATTAGTGTGTCTCCATTTTAATTGATTAACCAACTGTGTGACAAAATTAGCCCCCAGACTTGAAACTATCTAAAACATCAGGAAAAAGCGGCAATAATTTCTCCCCTGATATTTAACAGGCAACAGAGTACAACAGGGAGATTAATCTTGAGGCTATAATATGTTCTAAGAAATATGTTGTGGGAGATGTACAAATTACAGTGAAATTAAGAGCAAACTGGACACACTAATCACGTCAAATGTCAATGGTTAATCCTCAAGTCCTGTCTAAAACCTGGGAATGGCCTTAATCTAAACCTTCATGTTTCTTCTCTGTGTTTAATGTTGTGCATCTCCCTCACATGGAGCCTTTCGTGATCTGCAAATCACATCAGATTTCTCACCATCTGCTATCAACAGTTCTTTCTTTCCCTACTTTTGCCGCGGTTTAAGCATGCAAACCGTATCCAAAATCACTAGCTTCCAACCAGACTGTAATATACTGAAGAAGTAGCAAAAAGAACTCCAGGTGCTGGTTTATTCCAAAGATAGACTCAAAGTGCTGGAGTAACTCGGCAAGTCAGGCAACATCTCTGGAGAACATGGATATATGACGGTTCAAGTCAGGACTGTTGCTATATACTGAAATGTGCTTTTTAAATCACTTCTACAGCAAAGCTTAAAACCTGGAAGTTAGAGGAAAAAAGGTGTGAACACAAAGAACTACAGATGCTGGCTTACAAAAAAAGACACAAAGTGCTGGAGTAACTCAGCGGGTCAACTCAGCTGCATCTCTGGAGAACGTGGATAGATGATATTTTGGGTTGGTACCCTTTTTCTTAGAGAAGAAATTTGATTGTTCTGGCCCGTGAGACCTTTAGTAGCAGCAAAAGCAGAATGTTATGACCCTAAAATAATTCATCATCATCTTCTCAAGCACCTGTTAATGTCATCTACAATGCTTTATATTAAGCAGATGTCGGAAAGAGTAGCATGATCTAATCTTGGTAATTTTTCAGCCTCTGCACCCATCTTACACCCTTTACATAGCGAACAAGAAGCTATTTCTAACCTATGCGCTCATCACGTTTCGTGTACAGCCTGGCATGGTGCCAGGACCTATGGAGTAGAGAAGCACTCTGAACTAATATTCATCGGCAATCACTGAGCAGGAATGCATAGCTTTAGCTGCAAGATTATGTCTAAGGAATTACAATTTAAGCAAATGACCACCAGTCTTGGAGAGGTACAAAGAACTGCAGATGCTGGAATCTTGAGTAAAACACAAAGTGCTGGAGGAACTCAATGGGTCCGGCAACATCAGTGGAGGGAATGGACAGATGACGTTTCTGTTTGGGTCTCTTCTTCAGATTGAATGGAGTAGGGGGGAGGAAAACTAGAAAAGAGAGGTGAGGACGGGACAAAGCCTTGCAAGTGTTTTTCCAGTTTATCCTTCTGTTAGTTATGGTGTTGCACAGGAAGCCAAAGGCAAAGTAATTTCGTTTGGAATTGCATATATCCAAATGACAATAAAGTTTGTTTGACTCTTTGACTGTTAAGTGATACGTGAATACAGACTGGGGGGGGGAGGGTTGATTGGCAAATGGGAGGAGTAAGTGACAGGCTACAGGTAACAAGGAGACAAAAGGGTGTCAAATAGAATTAGGCAGCTTTCCAATGCTCATCTAACATTCCTTCCACAAATATGCTATCAAAAGCACAGATTGGTTGGTCTTATATTTGTTGTTTATGCGGCGGGGTAGGTTGTTTTCCTATGTAACGACTGTTTCGGATGGAGAAACAAGAAACCACAGATGCTGGTTTACAAATAAAACCACAAACTGCTGGAGTAACCCAGCAGGTCTGGCAGCATGTCTGGAGGACATGGATAGTTTCGGGTCGGGACCCTTCTTCAGACTATTGTAGTGCGGGGGGAAAAGGTTGGAGAAATGGTGGGGGGTGGAACAAAGCCACAAGTGATGGGGAAAATACAAGTGCGGGGTGGGGGGTTACTGGCAGATGGGTGGACAAAAGCTAGAGATGAAAAGGAGGCAAGGATGTAAAATAAGGTGAGAAGTGAAACATGAAGCCAGAGGAATGGATAGAGGTGGAAGAGGATGAGGGAAAGGGATTCTTTCAGAGGTTCAAAAATAATTTAACAGCTGTAATATACGTTGGTATCAGGCATTCATAATTCCAAACACTTCCAGAAAATCAATTCATACTTTTGTCATCAACAACAGAGAGAATAATGCCAGAGAACCATCACCACACAAATTATTCCTTCAATATCCTCAGGAATGTCACAGTACACATTACTGAAATGTATATGATTTTTCTATTATCGATTTCATTTTCTCTACCCTGCTGCTGTAAATTTTATTATTTTAAGTTTCTCTCGAGGCCTTCTCAGTGATGACGTCTTTAACATTTTACAAGCGTTGCTATATATAGATGGGAATTTGACATTACAATCAATCAACAAACCGTGACCACGTTAAATAACACGGCTGCCTTGAGAGACTGGGCGACCTATCCTTGCTCATAAATCACATGTTTGCATAGTCAAGAAATCTCACTATGCCCATTAAAGGTGCGGCTTTTATAAAAATTAATTTCCCCTGCTCAACAATCTGCTGTTTCTGTCTTCGTCCACAATGCACTATCAACGTCCTCCTCTTTCCCCCTTAATATTCTGCATTAATAGGTGTTCCACATAATTTAGCAGTGTCTATATGTCTGAAGACTGTTGCTTTATACTACACTTTATAGCCGAGTACTGTATTACATTGGCATCACTTTTGATATCCTCTCAGTATCAGGTAACATCTGGTTTCTGTTTTGCTTTTGCTTCACAACACAGCTTACACCTGGATCCAGGCCATATGTCACCATTCTTTGAGCTACTGTATTATTGCATCACAAATGATGTTGCAATGGAATGATTAAACCATTAAAATTGTACAGAACTTTTACTTATTTCCTTGCCCTGAATTGATGTATTTTTTGATCAGTCTATTAGCAAGGCAGCTGGATGGTTTATAAATGTGTTTAGTGCATTGGCAGTTTTTCCAATGTAGAATTATTTATTTATTTGGTGAACGTAAACACTACAAGAGCTAGCTTTCTATAACTCAATCTGCATGGATCATTAATTCTGTTTTAGATTCAGTGCCAATGATGACATCCGAGTAAGAATTTTACAGATTAACAAAGTTAATTCATTTTGCTACATGCGACATAAGTACGTTCTTACACTAATATGCTGATTGATTTCCCACAAGCTGTTCTATTTACTTAGAGCCTTGAATTATTCAGTTTAGTTTAAAGATAGTTTATAGATACAGCATGGAAACAGGCTTTACGGACCACCGAGTCCATGCCGACCACCAATCACCCATTCACGCAAGTTCCACGTTATCCCACAATTTGCATTCACACCCTAAGCACTTAGGGACAATTAACATGCAAACCCATACGTCTTTGGGATGTGGGAAGAAACCGGAGAATCCAGAGGAAACCCACGCGGTCACTGGGAGAACATGCAAACTCACAAGACAGCACCCGAGGTCAGGATCAAATCTGGGTCTCTGGCGCTGTGTGGCAGCAACTGTACCAGCTGCCCTACTGTACTGCCCACTTGAAGTGAAGTTTCATAGGCAATCTCAAGTACTTTAGTGAAAATCTGGGCGAAGTTGATGGGAATATGGGGAGAATGAATGAGATGAGTGTAGGATTATAGTGCAGTGCATTCAGAAAGTATTCAGACCCCTTCACTATTCCCACATTATGTTACGGCCTTATTTTAAAATGGATTAAATTCATTTTTTTATCATCAGTCTACACACAATACCCCAGAATGAAGAAGCGAAATCAGGCGTTTAGAAATGTTTGCAAACAAATTAAAAATAAATAACTGAAATATCACATTTACATTAGTATTCAGACCCTTTGCTATGATACTCAAAATTGAGCTTAGGTTCACCCTGTTTCCATTGATTATCCTTGAGATGTTTCTACAACTTGATTGGAGTCCACCACTGGTAAATTAAATTGATTGGACATGATTTGGAAAGGCACACATTTGTCTATATAAGGTCCCACAGATGACAATGCATGTCAGAGCAAAAACCAAGCCATGAAGACGAAGGAATTGTCCATAGACCTCCAAGACAGGATTGTGGCGAGACACAGATCTGGGGAAGGGTATAAAACAATTTCTGCAGCATTGCAGGTCCTGAAGAACACAGTGGCCTCCGTCATTCTTAAAAGGAAGAACTTTGGAACCGCCTGGACTCCTCATAGAGCTGGCCGTCCGGTCAAACTGAGCAATCGGGGGGAGAAGGGCCTTGGACAGGGAGCCGATAACAGAGCTCCAGAGTTCCTCTGTGGAGATGGGAGAACCTTACAGAAGGACAACTATATACGCAGCGCTCCACCAACCAGGCCTTTATAGTGAAATGGCCAGTCAAAGGCACGACAGCCTTTTGGAGTTTGTCAAAAGGCACCAAAAGGACTCTCAGACCATGAGAAACAAGATTTTCTGGTCTGATGAAACCAAGATTGTCCTCTTTGACCTGAATACCAACCAGGCACCGCTCATTACCTGGCCAATACCACACCTACAGTGAAGCATGGTGGTCAAAGTGGATTCAGTGGCCGACTGTTCCAATGTTCTGTGACGCTTTGACTCCATGATTGGGCAAATTTGTCCAAAAAAAATGTTGTGAGAAACAAGCCAATGAGTGTTAATGGGTGGAAAGATGTGAGGAAGGCCTGCCAACAAAATGATATCCTGTTTTGAAACACCAATTGCTTCATCAAAAAATGCCCGTAAGTGACTGAAACCTGGGATCGCTTCCTGTAACATTTACTCTGCTTCTCCCTTGAAACACTGGCTATTTTAAACTTTTTCTGTTTTATTTCTATCTGTTGTGGAGTAGGCAACACAGCTGGAGGAACTGCCATTCAGTTGAGAAGTTACACAGAAGCCACCCCTGCTATCTCATTCCCAACTGAATGGAGAGACACTGGAGCTAAATACAGTCCTCATGCTGTCAGCCCAAGATCAACAAATGCAAAACACAAAAAGCTGGAGTAACTCAGTGGGTTAGGTAGCATCCCTGGAGAATATAGATGGGTGATGTTTTGGGTCGGAATCCTTCTCCAATGAGGTTGTAGGGAGGGGGGTAGAAAACTAGACGAGAGGAGGTGTAGGACAAAGTGTGGCAGATAATAGGTGAACACTGGTGATTGTGCTTTTGATAAGCAGATGGTTGGACAATGGCTAAAGATGAAAGAAAAGGTGTGAAACAAAAAGATTTACCCCCCCCCCCCCTTTCCTGGGTTCAACTAATATCTGTTACACTTTGTCCTGAGATAGACACAAATGCTGGAGTGACTCAGCAGCACAGGCAGCATCTCTGGAGAGAAGAAATGGGCGATGTTTCAGGTCGAGACTCTTCAGACTGACATCAGCGGGGAGGGAGATAGATAAGGAAGTTTGAATACAGGGCAAAGGGAATGGAGATCAAGGAAAATGCAGAATAGATCATTGTTAGCTTGGACATTGTAACAACAAAGCAAACAGAGATTATAATGTAGTCAGAGACAGTATGACTGGTCAGTGAACTGGGAAGAGGGGGGGATGGAGAGAGAGGGAGAGCAAGGGTTATTTCAGGTTAGAGAAGTCAATGTTCATACTGCTGGGGTGTAAGCTACCCAAGCGAAATATGAGGTGCTGTTTCTCCAATTTGTGCTGGGCCTCACTCTGACAATGGAGGAAGCCCAGGACAGGACGGTCAGTGTGGGAATGGGAGGGCCTGCTTTTCTTTTAACCTTCTTCCCACCCACCCTCAACCTCCCCCCCCCCCCCCACACAATCAGTCAGAAGGGTCCCGGCCTGCAATTTCATCTATCCATATTCTCCAGAGATGCTGCCTGACCCACACTGCTGAGTTACTCCAGCACTTAGTATCAACTTTTTCTTCTTTTGTGCGGCGTGCACAGCCTAAAGTTGTTGGACAACTTATTCTATTTGATCTTCCGTTCGTGCATGTTGAGTTGATTGCATTAATCGAAACAGTGCGAACCACGTGAAGGTTACAATCTTCCACCCCTAGTATCAACTAATATGATACGATAGAACTTTATTTATCCCAGGAGGGAAATTGGTCTGCCAACAGTCATAAAACACAACAAGATACATGGAAATGAAATTAAAGTTACGAGTGAAAAGTCCAGGATTTGGGATGTGCAAAGATTGGGGTAGGGGGTAGGGGAGGGGGTAGGGGAGTCCATATACCCCATGATAGAAGGGGGAGGAATTGTACAGTTTGATAGCCACAGGGAAAAAGGATCTCCTGTGGCGTTCTAACGTATACACCCCAATGCATCCTCATAGCATCCTCTTCACAGTTCTCACTGCTATCCAGCTTTGTGCCATCGGCAAATTTGCTAATATTACTTTTGATTCCTTCATCTAAATCATTAATACATATTGTAAATAGCTGTGGTCCCAGCACCGATTGCGGCACCCCACTAATCATTACCTGCCATTCTGAAAGCGACACGTTAATCCCTACTCTTTGTTTCCTGTCTGCCAACCAATTTTCTATCCATGTCAATACCCTACCCCCAATATCATGTGTTCTAATTTTGCCCACGAATCTTCTGTGTGGGAATTTATAAAAGGCTTTCTGAAAATCCAGGTGCACTACATCCACTCGCTCTTCCTTGTCCATTTTACTTGTTACATCTTGGACAATGGTGTGCCATGGAGGGGGTGAACTGTATTGTCCAAGATGCAACGCAGACTGGGAACAGGGGAAGGGGCCTTCCAGTTTTCAGGATTTTTTTACCACGTAAATTTGTGATGTTCTTGTATAATCCTTTAGACTATCATGGATTATTTATTATAAACATAAAATAAAACTTCACTGACAAAATGCTAATACTGTTAAATTAATTCAACAACCTAAATAAAGAATAAGCATTTACATAGTGCCTTTTAAATAAAAATAAAACCTCCGGAAATAGATGATATTCATTACATGGTCAGTTGGAGTCAGTAGCAGCACAAATACTATATTAAACTTTGAATCTTCGGATATCCTGGTTCAAGCCCATGCAAGTTCTCATGCAAGTATCTCTGTCACTCCTTAAAAATATGCCTCTTTTTTGAACCAGCTCTTAAAAATCGCATTTGAATCAGTTTCCATCCAATTACACTCCTTGAGGATGTTCATCTACGTGTTCAATTAATAAAACAACAAGATTTGGGACATTTCTATTCAACCCATCAAAAGAATTTGGGGGGGGGGGGGTTAGAAATAGTCAATGAGGTAAACAAACATAATAGTTGAGTGGCAAATGATAATAGTGCTACCTTCCCAATATTTAACTGAAGGAAATAATGGGTTAGCGAGACTGTATGTTGTGACAGACAGCCTGACACCTTGCATGTCATTTTAATATTACACTTATCCCATCCCCCTGGATATTAAAGATTAATAAATTAAGGTTTTGGAAACTAATTACAAATCAGGCTAATTACAAATCAATAACATTAGCCAACTCCAAAACACGAAGTGCTGAGCATTGGGATCCAGACATTATGGACAACTGGCCTCAGTTCCCCACTCACATATGTCAGTGCTCTCTGTCTGAACCAGGGGCCATGGAACATTTTTGAAAGTGGGCAGGCTGAGCGATCACTGATCACTGCCCTGGGGGATACTTGGCGAGGCAGTGGAGCAACTGAGTGGGAGGAGGGTGTGGGGGGAGGGTGTGGGGGGAGGGTGTGGGAGGGGTGTATCCCCCCTCCCACGGTAGGGACATTTTCAAATTTGATGTTTTAAAATCATGTAGAAGTATGATTTCAATGTTTTTTGTTTGAAGTATTTTTAAGAGGTAACTTTTTCCACAGGGTGGTGGGTTTATTGAACAAGCTGCCAGAGGAGGTAGTTGAGGCAGCAACTATTCCAACATGTAAAAAACAGTTAGATTGATACATGGATAGGACAGATTTGGAGGGATATGGACCAAAAGCAGGTTGTGTAGCTGGGACATGTTGGCGGGTGTGGGCGAGTTGTGCCGAAGGGCCAGTTTTCACACTGTATCACTCTATGACTACATTATACCTCCACCATGCATGAATGCTTCAAAATCAAGTGGTCGAGTTTTATTGCCATATACTCAAGCATAGAAATATAGAAAATAGGTGCAAGAATAGGCCATTCGACCCTTCGAGCCAACACTGCCATTCAATATGATCATGGCTGTTCATCTACAATCAATACCTAGTTCCTGTTTTTTCCCCATATCCCTTCATTTTGCTAACCCCAAGAGCTAAATGTAACTCTCTTGAAAACATCCAGTGAATTGGCCTCCACCGCCTTCTGTGGCAGCGATTTCCACAAATTCACAACTTTCCGGGTGAAGAAGGTTTGTCCTCATCTCAGTCTTAAATAGCCTACCCCTTATTCTTAAACTGTGACCCCTGGTTCTGATCTGAACTCCCCCAACATCGGGAACATTTTTCCTGCAGTTACAGTAAGTGAAAATCTAGCAGGCAAGCAGGATGCTTTCTCCAACCACCCCTATTTGAAGGCCGCTATCTTCCACCGTTTCTACCCAGTGCTTGGTACTTATTTCCAGCAGCCATTGGTTGTCCTCCAGGATGCACCGAGCCACAGCCTGGTCCATGCCGGTCACCAAGGTAAATTCGGCACAGAGACTCTCTCGGCAGTGGTGCAACGCTTCCGACTCTTGCACTGAGGCTGCTCCATGGCCGGAGCTGCAGTGAGCGACTTGCCAGCCCGGCAAACACTCGCCAGCCCCGGCTCCCCATCCGCATCTGCCCCGTTGCTGCTTCTGCTTCCATCCCTCCCTCAGCCCCAGCTCTCCAACACCCGTGGCCCATGCAGTTGATATGCGTTTTAAAATTTTCGTTGATCACAGAATTTCTCTTGACAGAGCGTAAGAAATTTGTGATCAGCGTGAGAGCGTGAGAAGTTGGCCAAATGCATGATTCTCATGCTCAGTGCGTGAGAGTTGGCAGCCCTGATATTGCCAGATAAACTCCTAAAACTATATTGAATATTGCCATGAGATCTTATTCACTGGGACACAAGAGACTGCAGATGTTGGAATTTTGAGCAAAATGTATACTATAGATCTTTATGGTTTGTTTACATGTCACTTCTAATTCAAAACATTGAGCTTAAGAACCATTCCTAAAGGCCTAGTGAGAAAAATTCAAGCTGAAGCTTCTTTCTGTCTGAATTGTTTTATATTTTAGGCAACGCGTTCTAATCATGTTAAGCAATTTGATTAATCATTGAGTCATACAGCACAGACCCTTCGGCCCAACTTGTCCATGCTGACTAAGATGCCCCATCTAAGCTAGTCCCATTTGCCCACATTTGGCCCATATCTCTCAATCTTTCCTTTCTATGTACATGTGCAGATGCCTTTTAACTAACCTTTTAAATGCCTTTTAACTTGACAGGAACAGCAAATGCTAGAATCTTGGTAAAACACAAAGTGCTAGGTCAGGCCGCATCTCTGGAAGGGATGGATAGGTGACTTTTCAGGTTGGGACCTTTCTTCAGACTTTTAAATGTTGTCTTTGAATTATTTCCTCTAGCAGCTCATTTCCCTCAGGTTCCCATTAAATCTTTCCTCCTCATCACCCTCATTTTAAACCTATGCTCTATATTTCTTGATTACCCTACCCTGGGAAAAAGACTAGGTTCAATATTAGAAGATTATAATTTAGGAATCCTGTGTATGATGGCTTGTGGTTAGTTCCACGGTTGACAAATATTAAACTCAACCATTCTGCTTACAAAATAATTCACTGACGCTATATTTCTTGCATTTAATGCAATTGTTCCTTACTAAAATATCAACCATTTCTCCACAACTTTTTATGCATTTTTTTGTGTGAGTTTGGTCTTTTTCACCTTTGTTCAATCCCACTATCTTTTTAGCTCGAATCTGCTACTGGAATGTAAATTCATTCCATTTCTCTCTTGTTTACTAATCCATCCTTGCTTAATTTCCACCCCCCACATGCTGTGAAACCATAATGACAGTGTGCTGTGAGATCCATAAAACTGGAAGGAAGGAAATGCCCCATGGATAGAGATGATATTGCATTTTCTGTTATAGTATAAATAACACCATTTAAAGGGCCTATCCCACTTTCACGACCTCTGCCGAGTTTTCCCTTGACTCATACCCGCAGTCGTCACGAGGTCGTAGGAGGTCGTAGGTAGGTCGTAGGAGGTCGTGATGCTAATCGTAGGTACTCGTGGCATCAACTAGGTCGGGGCGTTTTTCTAGCATGATGAAAAATGCCCACGAGTAAAAAAAGTCGTCAATTAGGCCGTGAAAGTGGGACAGGCCATAAAAGCTTCTCTCTTTCACTTTCAAAATTTCTTAGACAAGTTAAAAAGTAGTTAAACTAGATACCCTTCATTTCAGTATATGTTTCTCACATATAGTTTAGTGTAAAGATACCTCATGGAAACAGGCCCTTAGGCCTATCAAGTCCAAACTAACCTTTGATCGCCCATTCACTGTTATCTCACTTTCCCATCCACATTAGAGGTAATTTAAAGAGGCCAGTTAACCTATAAACCCACACAGCTCCAGGATGTGGGAAAAAACCGGTCACAGGGAGAACATGGAAATTCAACACTGACAGCAGCTGAGGTCAGGATCAAACCTGAATCCCTGGATCCGTGAGGCAGCAGCTCTACAAGCTGTGCCACCTATAATTTCTCATATGTGAAAAATTAATCCAAATTAATTAAACAGGATGATTCCCAAGTTCAACAGAGCAATTTGTGTGTACCTGCCCTGGATTTCCAGCTCATTCTGTTTCATGTCTTGCGTTAAAAGACAGATGGTTCACAGGGAATTTGAATGAATGTTCTCTGGTCATTCAAATGTACTTTCAATTTTAATTTCCAGGCCGAATTGGCTTTAGCATTGTGTTAATAATTGTAGATTGATATTGCATGTTAACCAATCACACACAAGCCAGCATCTCTAACTTCACCCCACTGTAATACTTATACTAACACTTGTTTCCAGCACGGGCTAAGTCTGAGTAGCCAGGATGAACTGACAACTAACCATCCTTTATGCTGTTAAGTTTCAGTGCTGATTAAAGATGTATTTAAATCACGTACTGAGTCTGGTGTCTGTTTACATGGTGTCAGAAGTGGGATTCGAACCCACACCTCCAGTTGGAGACCAGAAATTCAGTCTGGAACCTTGGGATCGCTGGCACAGCGACTGATGTCGAGCTTGACGTGGCCTCCGGTCCCCATCGCACAACAACAACTGGTCCCTCAGGTGCTGAATACTGCCACTATACAGAAACGTCTCCAAGAGAAACATGACATCCAGAAACGGTCATATGACAGTTCCAGCAGACCACTCAAGCCTCTACTGCCGGGCCAGGTCGTCCGTCTACGAACTTCAACTGGACATTCCCGTCTGGACACTGTTGTCAACCCGACTGACGAGCCACGGTCTTACCTTGTAGACTGTGAGGGAGCGGTATACCGGAGAAGTCGACAACACCAGCTTGCTGTGAGGGAGCCTCGACCACCGCCTGCTGGTCCCTATGCTCCACCGCTCCAGTTCCAGCTGCCTTTTGCAATGTCTCCCACCCGTCCCCGCATGCCTTGCACCTCTCCCCGTCCCGCGGTCTCCACCGACCACGGGGCCTCACCTACCGCATGTTTCCCCTTCCAGTCACCACAAGCCTCCACCTCGTCATTCTCGCCTCCAAGCTCTCCGTCTCATCTTTCAGGTGGGGGGGGGGAGGGTTTGATCCGCACGCGCTCGGACCGTGTTAGTAGACCACCAGACATATGGCGAGTATGTTTAACTCCATGGTATGGGTGCTCTTCCACACTTAATCTTTAGGGGGAAGGAAGTAGATTAATGTTGCATGTTAACCAATCACACACAGGCCTGCATCTCTAACTCCACCCCACTGTAATACTTATACTAACACTTGTTTCCAGCACAGGCAGTCTGAGCAGCCAGGATGTACTGACAACTAACCATCCTTTATGCTGTTAAGTTTCAGTGCTGATTAAAGATGTATTTGAATCACGTACTGAGTCTGATGTCCGTTACAATAATAAACTAATGGAGACACAAGAGTCTGAAGAAGAGCTCCGACATTCCCGAGATAGATCCTCCATCAATTTGTTTTGATCAATAACATATCAATACATGGCAGAGCACTGAGGAGGTGACAGAGAGAGGAATAGAGGCATTGCATCTGCACTCCCCTTCCTATACAGGGTAAGCAAGTCATATGTTGTCCTTCAGTACAGACTCAGCAACCTCCACAGATGCTGCCTGACCTGCTGAGTTTCTCCAGCGCGTTGTGTTTCACTCAAGTGCCCAGCGTCTGCAGCCTCTTGTGTCTCCCTTTCAAATATTTATCTCATTACTCACTGGGCTGATGATGAAGCATAAGGGAAACTAATGAAATTAATAACATTAGAAATAAGAGCAGGAAATTGGCACCTGATACTCTCAAGTCTATTTATTTTCCTTTCTGTTCCGAATCCTCAACACTCTTCTCTGTCAATTTAGTTTTTTTTTAACGGGCGGGTGAAGCGAAGCAGTGGCGGAGGTAGAGGTATTGATGGTGTGACGGGGGTGGGGGGGGGCTGGTACCGCCTTTCGCAGCCTTGACGGCCGGCGGACCGCGCTCTGTGCACAGGGGGAGGGCATTGACTGCGACGCTTCACCGTGTCCATGGCAACGGCAGGAGGCGGCGCCGGCGGCGGCGGCCTGTTTAAACGGGCTTGGAGTTAAGAAGGAGAGGAATTGCAATTGGAACTGCACGGCAGTGAAAGGTGAGATTGTAATTTTGCACAGCGGTGTTTTGCAAAAAAATTGATTAATGTGCGGGATTTGGTGCAAACCTTCCAGGCCGCCAAAACAGGCGCCAGTTTATTGAATTACAAAAGGTTCATGATTTGTATACATATGCAAGTACTCATGCCTTCTTCAGGAACCCAAAAGTATTTAAGAACAATATGGTGTTTAGCTGGAACATTGGGATAATGCAACACAGAAAGATTCATCTTCGTTCAGCCAGACCAAAGATATCAAAGTGATCATGTCAAGTCTTCAATTGTCATAATTTCTCACAATTATTCTTGATCTTGAACTTGTGCAACATGAGTGTCAAGAGAATCATTTTGTCAAGAGAATCTCCAGTGTTTAATTGTCTTATGTACCCAATATGGAATTATGCATTTCTTACTTGCAGCAGCACAATATACCTGTAAACACAGTACTCAAAGTAACACAATAAAATAAATCTATAAATATAAAACCCTAAGAATATTCCAAAAAGCCTCATGGTTGTTTGGAAGAAGATATTTTTGAAACTGGAGGTTACGGTTTTATAACCAAGTCAAAACAAAATGTCCTGGAGAAACTCGACGGGTCAGGCAGCATCTCTGGAAGGAATGGGCAGATGATGTTTCACGGCTAAACTCAAAACATCTGGATGTTTTTTAGATGGCCTAAATTCCTTCCATTACCTCCGCAGATGCTACTTAACCTGCTGAGTACCTCCAGGACTTTGTGTTTTACTCAAGAGTCATGCATTTGCAATTCATTGTGGAACTGTATTTTAACAGATTTTGCAGATAATGGATGGTTGTGAAAGATTGCAGCAGGATCTGGATTGATTGGCCAGGTGGGCAGAAGAATGGTTGATGGAATTTAATACAGAGAAGTGTGAAGCGTTGCATGTTGGGATGTCGAACAAGGGCAGGACCTACATAGTAAATGGTAGGCCTCTGGGTAGTGTTGTAGAGCAGAGGGATCTAGGAGTACAGGTGCATGGTTTCATGAAGGTCGAGTTACAGGTAGATAAGGTGGTCAAAAAGGCTTTTGGCACTTTGGCCTTCATCAGAGAGTGTTGAGTATAGAGGTTGGGAGGTCATGTTGCAGTTGTATAAGACGTTGGTGAGACCGCATTTAGAATATTGTGTTCAGTTCTGGGCACCATATTATAGGAAAGATATTGTCAAGCTTGAAAGGGTTCAAAAAAGATTTACAAGGATGTTGCTAGGACTAGAGGGTGTAAATCATAGAGAGAGGTTGAGTAGGCTGGGTCTCTATTCCATGGAGCGCAGGAGGATGAGGGGGGGATCTTATAGAGGTGTACGAAATCATGAGAGGAATAGATTCGGGAGATGCACAGAGTGTCTTGCCCAGAGTAGGGGAATCGAGGACCAGAGGACATAGGTTCAAGGTGAAAGGGAAAAGATTTAATAGGAATGCGAGATTAACTTTTTCACATAAAGGGTGGTGGGTGTGTGGAACAAGCTGCCTGAGGAAGTAGTCGAGGCTGGGACTATCCCATCGTGTAAGAAACTGTTAGACAGGTACATGGATAGGATAGGTTTGGAGGGATATGGACCAAGCACAAGCAAGTTGGACTTTAGCTGGGACACTGTTGGCTGGTGTGGGCAAGTTGGGCCAAAGG
The DNA here is from genome assembly GCA_963514005.1 of Raja brachyura. The sequence continues at coordinate 25,051,353 of OY740803.1, forward strand.
GCCTGTAGCACTCTTTGACTCTATAACAATAAATCAACACCTTTTAAATTGGGAAGAGAAGAGTTTGGTTGGGATTTGTGCTGAGGAAGATAGTTAGATCAAGGAAGTAAATATAGTTAGGCACAGAATTAAAGATTAATAAACTAACAGCCTGCTGGTTAGGCATAAATAACTTTTGATGTAAATAAAAGTTAATTGGGACCAGGGGAGTCTTTTATATATTATTCAGACAATAAACAAATAGAATTTTAAAATAAAATAATATAGGTTAATTAGAATCTTACTTTAAAATATTGTGTTCTTTGGCTGAATTTAAAGCTTTGGATTGATTTTCTTACCTGTTGACTTCTAAATTAGTCCATTTGAATGGATACAGCCCCCGACATAACAATCAGAATGTAATGAGTAGAACATTAAATGGAAGAAGACAGCACCATTCAGGTTCCAAGACGGTTGGAGAAAGGTAGACAATTGAAATGAGGAAAGGGTCAAAGTAAAATAAGATTAAACGTAGGATTTCACAATGAGATTATTTAGAGGAATAAAAAACACAAAGAGCTGGCGGAAATCTGCAGATCAGGCAGCATCAGTGGAGGGAATGGGCAGATGTTGTTTCGGATCGGGACCCAAGGATTATATTTCCCATATAATTCCTAGTTAGCTGAACCTGGCTGGGTAACGCAATCCTGCATTAAGGGAGTAAATCTTACAGAATTCCCTCTTCATTAAATCTGATGGAAACATGACCAGACATCAGCTTCCAATTGCCATTTCTTCTCAGTTCTGCAGTTATGCTGCCAGCATTGTGATTAATGGGAATGTAGTTCAGTACTGATTACCTTCCAGAATTCTGCACATTTAATTGTGGACAATATTACAATTTCTTGAAAGAAAAGATTACAGATACATTAAATGTTGATTAAACTGCTCCTATTAAGGGAAGAAAATGTTAGCTTTAGTGAAATCCACCTGGTGCAGGGTTTTGACTGTAGGGCTTTGACCAGAAGCATTAGACCATTCCTTTAGAGAAAAACAAAATTATTATTTCAGAGCACTGATCTTTAATCAGTTGCAATGCAAGACTATTGAACTGAAATGTTTACTCAGTTTCACTGTCTATAGATGCTGCCTGACCTGCTGAATATTTTGGGCATTTGTTTTATATAACGTGTGCTATGTTTAAATCTACTGAGGGCGTTCCTAAGTCATTTGCATCTTCAAACAAAAAACGTACCTAAAAATTTAAAGTTAACAAAATAGAGTATTTCATTTTTTTAAATCAGAGTTTGCTCTCATAAATAATTATATTTGCACACTTAAACACATTGATTTCTTGTATGCCAGCAAGTACGTTATGGTGAAATAATATAAATATATGTCATAAACAAACGTAACACCAAATCTACTGTGTGGTGTCTAAAGGGTGCTTTAAAAACCTTGCTTTTCTTATTTCAATCAGATTAAAGACTGACACATGCAAAGTCAAATCTAGAAAATATAAAGTGTGAATAAATTAGATGTAAATGGTCAACAGATAATGATGTAAGGATAAGGAAATATAGGAGGATGTAAAAGGTTTTGATAATAGTCCAACCGACAAAATGTTTGAAAAATCTTGTTAAATTTCCAACATTTATTTTCAAGGAAATAAGACAAACCACTTGCAAAAATAATTTTTGGTGCCTGAGAAGTGGTACAGCTGCAATTCTCAATTATTATGTCATTATACTATTGAATTTAGCAATCACTATTATCAGCTGTTTTTAGAACTGTTCTGATGAATAGGTACCCCCTGTTCATGTCATCGTAATCATTTCAGTACAGGTAGTTCAGCTATAATACGTGTCTAGATAACATTAATTGGATATAACCTGAGTATGAATTAAGGAACATTATTTGCATTACATGTGTCAAATGGGTTATAATGCAATTTCGATCAGAGCTATTTGAAGGTTACTTGGGAAATTGGCAATCAGAAAAAAAAGCTGTCTTGGATTTAAACAGTATGGGAGCAATAAACCTGTTTGAACATAACCTCCCAGCAGTAACCAGATATCGAAGAAGGGTTTTGGCCCGAAACGTCGCCTATCTCCTTCGCTTCTCAGATGCTGCTGCACCCGCTGAGTTTCTCCAGCCTTTTGTGTACCCCCAGTAACCAGATATCATTGTCTCGTGAGAACACAGTCTGTTAGGTGGCCATTGAAATGGCAAACAATCACTTCATTTGGCACTAACCCAGCAACACTCATTTAAAAATTGTAACACACTGATTTTAGTATTTTTAGAATGCAGTAACAGAATTAAACATTGCTTTTGAAAAGTCCTTTATTTTCGATATTCCTGCAGGGAAAGATAAGTTTGTCATTGTGAGTTTAAAACGTTCTAGTCACTAAACCACTTTTCCAAATGGTCTTAACAACATGAGTACGAGATTTCTTAGGAATGCAGCTATCGAATTAGAGCAGAACTACCTGCAGCAAGTCTACCAATAAGAATTGTAACAGCACTCCCCCTGCAGTATTACTGATGTCAATATTTGGATTTCCCTAGTTAGCTGTGTGTATCCGGAAGGCATATTAATAATTCCTGCAAAAATGCCAAATGCAGAGGCTCTGTCTATTATTAATAAAGCAAAGTCTGGCATATTAATACTAAACACCCAAAAATGTGTTACTTGTATTATTAAATTTTTACTCGGTTAGTTTTATTATGTGCTTGGTTGTAATACAACTAATTTAGATCTTAATTTCCCTTCCTGTATTGAAAAAAAATTGACCTGTGCTTGCTCTTTGTCCTCGGAAACACACAGAGATTTGATTAACAGGAGTGTCTAAACTTTGGCCCAGTATTTGCTACAGAATGTTTGATAATTAGTTAAAAATGAAGAGAAAATAATAATCTCAAAATCTTTGACGTGCAAATTGGAGGAAATATGAACTGATACTTCCAGAGAAATTGGGGGGTGGGTCTCAGAAGCTTGGTGACCAATGGAACTGACAGTCCATTTCTTTAACGAATAAGAATTGAAGATTGAGAAAGACACAGAATTAAATGGAAGGAAATAGAGTGAATTGGTGTTGCATCATGTATGCATTGTGAAATTCAAAAATAGAAGTAAAAGGAAATGTAAGATCTTTTTAAGTCTCTAGGAACAATTTGCTGTCAGAGGAATGAGATTTTGCAAAGATTGTTTGGCATTGCGTTAATGTAAACCTTGTCGTTGAAGTCATTTTGGCTCTGAAAATTATCAAACCTAACTTTCTGCAATATGTTTAACTGACCATTGTTAACAAATGCAGTAAAAAAAAAACTAGGATTGAAGAGTCATCCGTTGCCTGTAGTATGGGTTATCCAGCAATCTAATAGCAACTCGTGTAATTCCTCCTTGCCACAAATTGCTGGACAGATTTGCTGGGTGATAATGCTGTAGGTATTACACCTACTGTTGTGTTACTGGACTCTTGATGCTGTACTGAGACCTTTGAACTATCTTTAATTGGACTTTATGTTGCTCTGAACGTTATTCCCTTTATCCTCTATATGTACACTGTGGATGGCATGTTTGTAAATATGTATAGTCTTTTCGCTGACTGGATAACACACAACAAAAAAGCTTTTCACTGTACTTCGATACACAAGACAAAAATAAAATAAACTTTCAAAAAAACAGTTTTTGCCTTTGGGTTAAATATTGCCACAATTATATTATATTTGCATGAATTGGCTTGATTTTATTTAAACTGAGGAATTCATCTGTTAAAAAGTCATAAATAAGTTAATGCACAGTATCATTACATGACATTATTGCCCATCTTTGAAGGAGTTATATGTTTATTTCCATGGTATCCCTTACATAAACCTCACATAAGGTTGAAACTATTTTCTTTTTGCGAGTAATCGGAGTTTTTTTTAATTACTCTATATTGAGTCATGTTATGGGAAGTCAGATTGGCTTTTGTTGCCAGGATTTTGTTTTGGGGTTTAATAAGAGTAGTTCACTCAACACACAGGATGCTTACAAATACTAAAGAATGGAGAAGACTTTTCTACGATTAATTCCTCAATTTAAATAAAAACATCAAGCCAATTCACATAAATATTACATCATTGTGGCAATATTTAAACAAAAGGCAAAGACGTTTTTTTAGTTTAGTTTAATATTGTCAAAGGTACAGTGAAAAGCTTTTTTGTTGCGTGCTATCCTGTCAGCAAAAAGACTACACATGATTACAATCAAGCCGTCCGCAGTGTACAGATGCAGGATAAAGGTAATAACGTTTAGAGCAAGATAAAGTCCAGCAATGCCTGATTAACGATAGTTTGAGGGTTTCAGTACAGCATCAAGAGGCCAGTAACATAACAGCAATTGCATAACAATGGTCAGTTAGACTTAATGCAGAAAGTTAGGTTTGATAGTTTTCAGAGCAAAGATGACTTAAATTACAAGGTTTACATTAAAGCAATGCCAAACAATCTTCGCAAAGTCCAATTCCTCTGACAGTAAATTGTTTTGTAGAGACTTCATTGTTTGTTAAAAAGAACTTACAAAAATATTGAAAATTTTATGCTTCTATAAATTTGGACATCAGGACAAACATTCAGTACCTGGTAAAGATTGGATGTTTGAGATTAAGTTCTTTACTGGCTTTTTTTAAGGTTGTGCATGAAAATAAAGTGATTTTGCATTAGTTTTTTGCTAAAAGAACATATTTTAGTTGAAGCTAGCTGAATCATTTTGTGCAACTCACAGCTGCTAGAAATGAGTCTATTGCTGTGACCCAGATCACCCATTCATCTTGAGAACTGCAGGACATGTTCTTTCAAACTCAGTCATCCAAATGGCGAAAGAGATGTAACTGGTTTCATTCACAAAGCTACTGTTCAATCACTATGGAGAAATGGTTAGTATCTGAACCTAAAGGCAAGTAGGTTGTGAAGGTTTCAACAATATATATCGTGAAACACAGCCTTGTCTGGGTTGGGGGTGGGTCTCCGAACTTAATTAAATCACTTTGCATTGCGACTATCCTGAAAGAAATTGTAAACCTTCCCATTAATAGCTTAATCCATAAGCTTTATTTCCTTTTGCTATTTTTTTGGAATATGAGAGATTGCTCTTTCAATTTCTTTGGGTTCTTTGGTATATTCCTGGGCTGTCATCATACAAGAGATATATGTGTTTGATTTAGAGCATATTTAACAGTTTGGTCATGACTTCTGGCTTGTATTCTACACTAAAGGCAGCATACTACTGTATTATTTGGGTTTGTTAGGTTTTTTTGCACTGGCTGAGCATGTTGAATTCTTGGATTCTTGCAACTTAATTCTTGGCTATTTCAGCATAATTCCGAGATTACAAATGTACATCAGTAGAGAAAGTACAGTTTAAATTAGACTCCTTTCATCTGTGTATTTCTTTAGGATTGCTTTTGATAAATTTATTGCTCATTGCTTTGCAATTTAGTTACCATTTTATAAACCTAAAGAGAGAATTTGCACGCATAGAATTTATTTTATAAACTGAGAATATCCCGACGCATAGCACAGACATCAGTTTCTTTAGACATGCAATTGTTATGATAATGTGGGGGTGAATGAAGAAGGCAATCGTGCACATGCTCCCACGGAATCTTCTTTCCGTGACATGGTTTGAGGGATAAATATTGATAAGGATTCCTTAGAGAACTCCTGGCACTTCAGAAAGTACACTTGGAATTTTTTCTGTCTACACAGTTTAATGTCTTCTGAAACTTGGAGTCTCCAACAGGACAAGGTACTTCTCTCAGTGGATTGGAGTGCCTGTTTAGAATACTGTATTTGCTCAAGTATTTGGAGTGGTACTTAAACTCAAAAGCTTCCTAAGTGCTGCCATGGAGCAAGGCTGATTCCTTTCATTCTGTGCTCATTTTAGTTTGATACTATTTGCAAACTGGTCACCTTGGTTTTACAATGCTGTACAGCACAGCCCTTTGGCAAAATGCATCCACATAGACCTGTTACACATCCTATTTGCCTGCATTAGGACCATATTTGTTTATGCCTTATCTCTTTGTGCCAGTCTAAATGCCTCTTAAGCATAGTTATTGTATCTGATTTCTCTGCCTCCTCTGGCAGCTTGGTCCAGATATCAACTATTCTCTTTGTAATTAAAAGCTTACCCCTCTGATCCCCTTTTTTAAACTCCTTACTCCTACCTAAACCCATCCCTCTTTTTCTATGATAGCCCTACAATGGGAAAAAGATTTTGACTATCCTCTCTGTGTCTCTCATAATCTTGTTTAAGGTCACCCCTCAACCCTATTCACTCCGAGAAAAGAACCCCAGTGTGTTGAATCTCTCTCCAAACCTAAAGTCCTTCAGTCCAGGCAACACCCTAGTGAATCTTCTCTGCATTCTCTCCATTGCAATCGCATCCTTCCTATAGTGTAGCCACAAGGTACACACAATACGCCAAGAATTGCCTAACCAGTGTTTTGTAAAGCGTAGTAACATGTCTTTATTCTCATATCCTATGCCCCAACCTATGAAGGCAAGATTGGCAAAGGTCTTCTTCACCACCTTATTAACTGATCTGCATTGCCACTTTTAGAGCACTATGGACTAGCACCCTTAGGTCTTTGTGTTTATCAACATTCCTCAGTGCCTTGACATGTAATGTAATAGAGTCATATCAAAAAAGGGTTACATTGCTGGATTATATCAAAAAATACTTTTTGAAACTTATGTTCCACCGCAGTTTCAAATGTTAAGACTGTTTTATAATTTTATTAATAGAAGCTTTATCATTAAATGTATGTTCATGTCATCAGATCTCCTTCCGGTGTCGCACGGATGAATTGTTTTGCTAATTACTTAATTGTGTAGCTCCTTAGGCAGTCCCTTGGGATGGAGATAATTTGTTTCTACTCCAGTGGAAGATTACTCAGTGTGAGTTCTTCTAACGTAGTATTACATTGTCTTGGTAGAGCAAAGACTTCATGCACAGGCAAGGAAGTCCATGACTATCACACGATTGCATGTTCAGGGACATGTAACGAAGCACGTTATTGGATGCATGGACACAGATGCAAGCATACCATTTCTCCATATTTTTTTCCCTTGGACCTTCCCCCTCCTTCAGTCCCTCTTCTCTAATGCCTGGATAGCAAGTGGATGGAACCAGCAGGGGAAGGGGAGAAAAATGGGTGCTGGGTGGGGCGACTGGTACGGGAAGGGGAAAAAAGTGAAAAGACCAGAGGTGATCGGAGGGTGGGAAATGGGGATGGAGTAAACAGGAGGCAAGTGTTATGTGAAATTGGAATATTAACGTACCTACCGTTGAGTAGTTTACTACCCAGGCAAAATGTGAGATATTGTTCTTCTTGTTGGCGTAATTGCGAAGGAGTGCATTTCACTTGGATCAATTTGTGAACTATTTTGAAACTGCACAGGTCTTATCCCAATTGTACCAATCTCAGATAATCCAACAAAATACATGAACAAAGCAGAAAATGCTAGAGTAACTCAGCGGGCCGGATAACAGGAAAGAGGGAGGATTGGACATAGCCTGACAAGTCATATGCGACATTGACATGACATTTGCTTTCTTGACAAAAAAGTTTTATTCACTTAGCGGCTGTTTGTCAATCAATTTGGTTTAGAGGTGATTGCTCCAGAGAATCTGGGGGTGGGATGGGGGAGAAATCCGTGTAATACACTTTCATGGTATATATTTAGAAAGCCTGCTCACGGCAGCATTGCCATCTGTAAACTATCAGCTGTTATCTTGTCATGCATAGTGTGGAAAGAAGTATATGTTAAAGAGTGACCTGAATAGATTGGAAAACCTGACTGTTGCATCCTCAAAATTTATTCTGAAGCTCATTAAAACTAATGTCAAAAATAGGTCAGTGCAATCTATTGTGAAAATTGAATAAGTTTTAGTGTTGATGCAAACACCGTAATCAAGAATAAGTATTCTCTCTCACATACGCAACAACTCCCTTGTGCTGGAGACACAAGAAGCTGCAGATGTTTGAATTTTGAACAAATGTGCTGGAGGAACTCAATGTTCAGGCAGCTACTGTGGCGGGAATGGATGGACCACATTTCGGGTAGGGATCCTTCTTCAAACTGCATTAGATTGTTTATTTTCTGTTATATTTTTACCATTTCCAACATCAAGAAATAATTAAATAGGAAATGAATCTACCAGTACATAGAAACATAGAAAATAGGTGCAGGAGTAGGCCCTTCGGCCCTTCAAGCCAGCACCGCCATTCAATATGATCATGGCTGATCATCCAAATCCAGTACCCCGTTCCGGCTTTGGGATGGGGAAGTGATCTGGTCGAGTGATCTGGAGTTACCGGTAGAGACCCACTTGGAGAAGTTGCCAACTCCACGTAGCTAGCATCTGAGGTCAGTATCGAACTTGCAGCACTAATGTTGTGCCACCAAAGGTCACTATGAGAGAGAATAAGATGCAAGGCTTAGGTTTGGGTTAAGGTTTATTATTGTCATGTGCTGAGGTACAGCAAAAAGCTTTGTTTTTGCCTGCTATCCAATCACATCAGGTAATACCATACATACATACCATCATCAAGCTCAAGGACAATAGGTAGAGCAAAGGTCAGTACTTTGGGGTAATTTGTTATGTCTAATCATGCAGCTGCTTCACCAATGACCATCCCTCTATCATCAGGTCAGAGTTGAGATGTTTTGTGGCACTTGCACCATCGATCTACTCGCATTGCCTCAGACAGTAAACCAATCAACATCTCCATGTAACAAGATAATATTCAGGCGTGGTCTGGAAATATTAGGTGACATTTCTGTTAAAAATGTGCCAGTCACTGATCCTTCAACAAGAGAGAATCTCATTACCACCTCTTGACATTCGGAGGCATTACCATTAAAATGTCCTCCCCACCACTATTGACATCCTAGGAATTACCAGTGCTCAATCATTCAACCAGATCAGCTGTTTAAATCCTGTGGCTGCAGAAATAGGTCAGAGGCTCTACATCCTGCTGCAAGTGACTTGCCCCCTGACACGGTCTGCAAGACTGTGCTTGGCTGGCAGTGAGGGAATGCTCGCTCCCCTGCAGATCACTCCTGCACAGCCAGAGTTTCACTCTTATCATAAGCTGCCCTCAAGATGGCCGCACTGTGGATGAGGTAATCGTCAATCTCTTCATGACTGTGTGTGAAGCCAAGAAGGCAATTCTTCCCAAGCAACTGTGCATCAGGGAACCCTGTGATCTTTGCTCTGATCCCACGGGTAAGTCCTCAGATAAACATCAACTCATGCTGGGAGGCCATCTACCTGATGAAAGATGTACTCTTGGCTTGTGTGTGCAACTTGTTCGTTGCGCAATATAAGGAGAAGCCTACATGTAAATTCAGTCAATCAGATATTCCCAGGTGCGGATGAGTATACTGAGGGGTATACTGGTGTTCAGTGCAACAACTGCAAAGGCTTTTTGGGGTTGGACTGTAGTCCAGGATCCTGCTGCCACCTGGACACTGAGGGGCAGGGTCCTTCACAGCGGCCTCTACGGCACTTCATGGGTATATTGTTTTAGGAGGAAATATGAGTGATTTGCTACATTGTAACAAACAATGTGTTTCTTTTATAGTTCAATGAATGTATAGAAAGGAGTGTGCTGATTTACTTCCTGTATATTATGAATAAAGTATGTATTTGAAATAAAAATAAAATTGTATGGCACAAGTTGGGGCATGATAGTCTGCATTTGTCTTCTTGACATAGAAACATAGAAAATAGGTGCAGGAGTAGGCTATTCGGCCCTTCGAACCAGCACCGTCATTCACTATGACCATGGCCGATCATCCAAAATCAGTACCCCGTTCCTGCTTCCATATCTCTTGATTCCGTTAGCCCCAAGAGCTTTATCTAAATCTCTCCTGAAAACATCCAGTGAATTGGCCTCCACTGCCTTCTGTGCAAGAGAATTTCACAGATTCACAACTCTTTGGGTGAAAAAGTTTTTCCTCATCTCAGTACTAAATGGCCTACCCCTTATTCATACATTGTGACCCCTGGTTCTGAACTCCCCCAACATTGGGAACATTGTTCCTGCATCTAGCCTGTTCAATCCCTTTAGAATGTTATATGCTTCTATAAGGTATCCTCTCATCCTTCTAAATTCCAGCAAATACAAGCCCAGTTGATCCATTATTTCATCATATGTCAGTCCCACCATCCTGGGAATTAACCTGGTGAACTTACACTGCACTCCCTCAATAGCAAGAATTTAGGAGACTAAAACTGCACAAAGTACTCCAGGTGTTGTCTCACCAGGGCCCTGTACAACTGCAGTAGGACCTCCTTGCTCCAAACTCAAATTCTCTTGCTATGAAGGCCAACATGCCATTTGCTTTCTTCACTACCTGCTGTACCTGCATGCTTGCTTTCTGTGACTGATGTACAAAGATACCCAAGTCTTGCTGCACTTTCCCTTTTCCTAATCTGACACCATTCAGATACCAATCTGCCTTCTTGTTCTTGCCACCAAAGTGGATAACCTCAGATGCCATGCAACTGCCTACTCATCCAACCTATCCAAGTCACCCTGCAGCCTCATAGCATCCTCCTCGCGGCTCACCCTGCCACCCAGCTTTGTGTCATCTGCCAACTTGGAGATGTTACATTTAACAACATTCAGAAGTTCCAAACGTTTTCCCCATTTGTGACAAGTGTCTAACTCAAAATGCCACTATAGCACATTCCTTTGTCTCCTGTACAAAACTTCATAAATTTTGGAATGAAATCTTTGGAACTTTTACAAAACTATTGAATACAAATACTATTTAGTATCTGTCTTGAGAGCACGTTCTGGCGCTTAGTAACCCTTGCAACTTTTCAGTTCAAGCCTAGATTTTACCCGCTGCATGCAAGCATGTTCTTTATCTAAAGAACCGTGAACACAATCATTTGGAAGCATCCTTGCATCTGACCTTATGATGGAGAAAAGGCTGAAGATAGATAAGCCTATGAACACACCCTGAGTGAGTCGGGTTTTGTTGCCCTAAGACATAAAATATTGGCTTCTTAAAAACTTGGCTGAGTTCTTTTGTGCGAGCATACATGTTCAAAGCATACTAAAATGATCTTGTCATTATTAACACATTATCTCCGTATTGGAAAGCCAGTCAGGGGAAAATATAGCTTGCATCATTGCTCTTATTTTAGCTGACACAATATTCATTGCAAGTGTCTGTGGAGTGACATTCACAACAATCTATTGTATAGGAAAGGTAGATTACTCATGAAACAGTTGAGCCGCAGATAAAGCAGAAATAACAGCAACCTCTCAGAACATAAGCCTGGTGACTTGTGTAGAAGAAATGTAATGGCTAGGTTACAGTTATATTTTTAATTTAGATGGAGACACAAGAAAATGCAGATGCTAGAATCTTGATCACTGGAATCTAGAATCATAAAGTGCTGGAGGAACTCAGCGGGTCATGCAACATATGTGGAGGGAATGGCAGATTACATTTTGGGTCAGAACTATTCTAATTATGTGTGTAAAATATTAATCACGTGTTTTATATGTTCACCATACTAAATTGATAATGAAATTACCACATCATCAGCACTTTCAATAACTAAATCCTTGCCTTTCTCAGTTTACTCTGGGATAAATTTGGAATATTTTCTGAAAAAAAGGCCTGGCGTTAACACAGAATCTAAGTGATATTCCTCGTGGCTCAGTGGGATATGGCCAAAGGTGGGCAAATGGGACTAGCTTAGATGGGGCATCTTGGTCGCCATGGATGAATTGGGCCGAAGAGCCTGTTTCTTTGTTATATAACTTCATGGCTCAATTTCTTGGTTTATTTTAGTGTTAATAAATTGTAACAGAACATCATGAAATGACCAGTTTTATTACGAGATCATCTAAATTACAATGTTTATTTGCTGAAAGGGCCTTTTGTGTTTGAATCAATTATATTAAATAAAAGCAGTCACATGAGACAGTAATCAGAAAATAAAGCTCAAAAAACAATTTACCAGCAGCTGCTTATCACTCAACCTACTAGGCCCCCAATCTCCAGCCCCTGCTCTTTCCATTTGGCCACCGGCCCTCCCTTATCAGCTTCTACTCATCATTGTTCTTTCGTATCAGATTCCATATTCCGCAGTCCTTTGTTGTCTCCACTGATCCCCCACCATCACTGTCATCATCCCTCTGCATTTGGCGCCATTTGCCCAACAATCCCTCTTCACTTGGATCCACCTATTGTTTGCCACATCTTGCCAACCCCCTTCGACTCACCACTTTATTCTGTCCATTTCCCCTTTTACACACTATCCTGATTACAGGGTTTTGTCCCATAATGTCAACAATCCCTTTGCCTCTGCAGATGCTGCTTGAACTGCTGTGTTCTTCCATCAACTCATTTTCTGCTCCGATTCCAGTGTATGCAGCCTCTCGACTCCAATATAAAAGCTGCTCTTTTTCCCATGCTAACTAACTAATATCAGCGCCTTGTTATGGAACAGTTTGGAGTTGGACGCCTCAAATGCAGCGTTACCCAGAGTGCTGTCTTTATTGTGGAAACATTTGACTGTGAGGGTCATCAAGGTCGTGAGATCCACGACTCGTACGTTTTTGGCTGGCTTCCAAATCTGATGTGGACAGCTTGTCTGTTTTCACCACCACTCTGTCTAAATTCTTTCTCTATAACTAAGAATGTCAAGGAGATTAAATCAGTCATTGTCCTGATTTATATACCTCCGCTTCTCGCTGGCTAAATGCCTTTGGGGATAGCATGAAAGGCTACTAAGAAAGTCTTCTCATTGTCGTAGTATTTCAACATTTTGGGTGTAGGCAAATCGTTTCATAGAATCACATATTTACGATGGGAACCATCAAACACATTTGCTGAGACACAGTAATTTACATGAGTGGCCTAAAACATTTCAAGTGAATGAAAAAAGCAGAAATTAAAATACATTATTTTTATCAAAGTATTTTTGAGGACAAACTTTCTGGAAATGCAAACACCCTAAATACAGAATGACAGAATAAATAAGGCCATGGCCACGTTTAGTTTAGTTCAGGGATAGAGCATGGAAACAGGCCCTTCAGCCCACAGTGTCCATGCCGACCATCAATCACCTGTACGCTAGTTCTACGTTATCCCACTTTCTCATCCACTCCCTACATACTAGCGGCAATTTACAGAAGCCAATAAACCACAAACCCACATGTCTCTGAGGTGTGGGTGGAAATTGGAGCACCCAGAGGAAACCCACCAGGGAGAACGTACAAAATCTGCACAGATGGCACTCAAGGTCAGGATCAAGTTTGGGTCTCTGACTGTGAGGCAGCAGCTCAACCACTGCACCACTGTGCACTGATGTGCTACGTGGCAAAATAGCCAGCTGGAACCTTCCCTGATCTCTGTCACAAAGTTGCAAAATATCTTGGCTGAAGATATCTGACCACTTGGTTAATGTAGGCCATTTAACATAACTCCATCAGTTAGGCAGCATCAGGAGAGCCTGACCCGCTGACTCCTTCAGCACTTTGTGTTTTGCTTAAGTTTCCAGCATCTGCAGTTTCTTGTGTACCCTTTCCAACATAACTCTATTATCTGTACCTATGATCAATGCACACGTGAATGTCTTATGCTGATGACAATTTCCAACTAATACCTCAGCTTGTCAGCTGGTTTGTTTTTCTGCTCATAATTCCAGCATCTGCCGTCACTTTAATCTCCAAACAATTTGTTTATTCATGCAGCTGTTTCTATAATTTCAAAATAGATTACTGCTTGTAGGGGTTATAATTGAATAGTTTGAAGACTGGTTCTGATTTGTAATGGCTACCACCCTATCTCTCCTGATTGTTGCTTCATGATGCCTAATGATCTTAACACCATGATCAAAAAGCAAGTTCTATCAAATATAGACACCAGAAGGTTGAAGACAGAAGTACGTATTCCCTCCTGTTCCCACTGTGTAATTCTGGTCTACACATCACTGTAGGCAATTGGTCCGATCTGCACCACAAATCATTGTGGCCTGTGGAGTTTTTAATAAATTATCATCTCAATCAATAATTAACTAATCCATCTTATTTGTTGCGCATCTATTCTGAAAGCCTGGTAAATTCTGCCGGTTAATCAATGCTATACTAAAAATAGGACAGTATAACATCTTGCCAGTGAAGCCTGTTGTTTGAGACTTATTGATTTTGTATAGTGGAAACCATAAGGAGCATGCATTAGTCGGTTCTACAGTGCATATGAATAATCTACTGTGTTGAATTTACAAGGTGCTACGGCCGAAAATGCTTCAGGAAAATGATAGTCTTGACGAACTTCTTGCTCAGAAGGAGCAAGAATGGAAAGGCCTGCAAACACAACGCATCCAATCATTGGTTGCAGCACTTCAAGATTCACAAACAAAATTCAAAGAAGAAAAAGAAAAGTTTAACATCCTGAAAGAGGACTTTATGTTCAACCTAAAAGTACTGGAGGAGCGAGACCAAGATTTGGAACGGTACGATGCAATGTTTGCTCAATTAAAGGTAACAGAAAGTTCTAAGCAAGCGGAAATCAGTGAGCTGCAAATTCAGATTGACAAGTTGCAAAATATAGTTGCGAATGATTCAAGGACACGGGAGGAACTGCAATTTCAGTACCAGCGGCAATTAAAGACGCATCAACTGGAAATTGAGAAGATTCGCAGGTATGGTCAGTGGATTGGATATTTTAAATTGTATGTCAGTGGATTGGATATTTTAAGTTGAAAATTATGTAATTTTTAATCTTTATCAAAATACAAAGTTATTTAATGGACAGTTTTATGCATGTAATCACCTGTACAATTATATAATCATGAGTGTTTTTATATTAGTTTTTAGAACATGTTTATTAATAGGATTAGGCTGCATTTAAATAAAATACCCAGATAATTTGCCGTTTTTAACTTTTTGTTCTATTCCCAATGGAGTTCAAAAGACTCCAAAATTGATGGTCAGCAGGAGAAGTATAGGAAACTAACCCAGGAGCTCGAGCGCAAAGTGCGAGAAGTGGAGGGACAGCTTGCTTTGCAAAAACAGGTATGACGAGCAACATTACATTTAAGCTGTTGTAAGCCTTGAAACATTGATTGTTGCATTTATTGTTACATTGATTTATAGGTTGAATGGTTCATTGGCCACTGTAATTTGTCTCTAAGGTGTGTGTCAGTGAGTGGTAGAATCAGTGTCTTCTTGATGGGAATGTAGGAAGAATACTTTACAGTCTTTACTCAAAACCTTTCCTATCCATGTATCTGTCCAAATGTCTTAAATGTTATTATTGTACCTGCCTCAACTACTTCCTCGGGCAACTCATTCAATAAATTTGATTCTAATAGTGTTGTAGATTATCATTTATAAGCTATTGTAATATATCTTTCAGTGCGAGGAGCATAATTCTCTTCACTTTCTTACAATATAAAATATGTCATGAACCCAGATGTATAACTCCACTGAATCTTCCAATTCCAGTAACTCTCATCCACTGTGTTCCCCCTCTCGCCTGATCCATTCAGGTTCTCGCTTCCCTCCTCCACCTGGTTCCGTCTCCCCATCATTCACAAACATGTTAGGTCTCCTATTATCTCCCCTAGCTGATTCCATCGGCCTATGTAAAAGAAAAGTTGAAGTGTTACGTAATTTCAGGTTCAAATTTTTAGCCAGAGCTTCTGTTTTTTTTTTCTTTTACTTCTGTCCTTCAAGTTTTAGACTTAGAAACTTAGAAAATAGGAGCAGGAGTAGGCCATTCAGCCCTTCGAGCCAGAACCACCATTCAATATGATCATGGCTGATCATCCAAAATCAGTACCTCGTTCCGGATTATTCCCCATGTCCCTTGATTCCCTTAGCCCTAAGAGCTAAATCTAACTCTCTCTTGAAAATATCCAATTAATTGGCCTCCACTGCCTTCTGTGGCAGAGAATTCCACAGATTCACAACACTCTGGGTGAAAATGGTTTTCTTCATCTCAGTCCTAAATGGCCTACCCCTTGGACCATGACCTTACAGACAAGCACCAGGCCACTATCTATAGCACTGTCACTGACATCATCACTTCTGGCTCCCTGCCCTCCCAAGCCTCCAACCTCATCGCTCCACCCCCGCACGGCCCGATTTTACCTTCTCCCCAAAATCCGCAAACCTGACTATCCTGGCAGACCCATTGTTTCTGCCTGTTCGTGTCCTACCAAACTTATTTCCACAAACCTCAACTCCACCCTATCCTCTCTTGTTAAATCCCTCCCTACCTATGTTCAAGACACCTCACACGCTCTTCATCTACTCCAGGAGTTCCGTTTTCTAGGCCCCCATTCTCTCATCTTCACCATGGATGTCCAGTCACCCTACACCTCCATCCAGCACAGGAGGGTCTTAAAGCTCTCCGTTTCTTCCTCGGCCGCAGAACCAACCAATCCCAGTCTACTGATAGTCTCCTCCGCCTAGCAGAGCTGGTCCTTACCTTTAACAACTTTTCGTTTGACTCCTCCCATTTCCTCAAAATATAAGGGCACACGCATGGGCCCTAGCTATGCCTGCCTCTTTGTAGGGTACGTCGAACAATCTTTCTTCGAGGCGTACCAGGGCCCTATCCGCAAACTCTACCTCCACTAATCAGCGACTGCATTGGTGCTACCTCCTGCACCCACACACACCTCACTGACTTCATCCATTTCACCAGTAGAAACATAGAAACATAGAAAATAGGTGCAGGAGTAGGCCATTCGGCCCTTCGAGCCTGCACCGCAATTCAATATGATCATGGCTGATCATTCAACTCAGTATCCTGTACCTGCCTTCTCTCCATACCCCCTGATCTCTTTAGCCACAAGGGCCACATCTAACTCCCTCTTAAATATAGCCAATGAACTGGCCTCAACTACCTTCTGTGGCAGAGAATTCCAGAGAATGTGTGAAAAATGTTTTCTTCATCTCGGTCCTAAAGGAATTCCCACTTATCTTTAAACTGTGACCCCTTGTTCTGGACCTCCCCAACATCGGGAACAATCTTCCTGCATCTAGCCTGTCCAACCCCTAAGTACCTTCCATCCCGCACTCAAATACACCTGGACCATTTCCGACATTTCCCTACCATTTCTAGACCTCACTATCTCCATCGCAGGTGATAGACTACTGACCGACATCCACTATAAACCCACTGACTCCCATGGATATCTGGACTACACTTCTTCCCACCCTGGTTCCGGTAAGGACTCCATCCCCTATTCCCAATTCCTCCGTCTACGCCGCATCTGCACCTAGGATGAGGTTCCACACCAGGGCATCGGAGATGTCCTCATTCTTCAGGGAACGGGGGTTCCCCTCTCCTACTATAGATGAGGCTCTCATGAGGGTCTCTTCTATACCCCGTGACTCTGCTCTCACTCCCTATCCCCCCCCGTTACAAGGGCAGAGTCCCCGTTGTCCTCACCTTCCACCTGGATCCCACCACCGACCGCATCTTTCCATCTCCTCCCCTGTCTGCTTTCCGCAGTGACCGCTCCCTCCATAACTCCCTGGTCAATTTGTCCCATCCCAACCAAACCACCCCCTCTCCTGGCACTTTCCCTTGCAACCGCAGGAAATGCTACACTTGTCACTTTACCTCCCCCCTTGACTTCATTCAAGGACCCAAGCAGTCTTTCCAGGCGCGGCAGAGGTTCACCTGCATCTCCTCCAACCTCATCTATTGCATCCGCTGCTGTAGGTGTCAGCTGCTCTGTATCATTGAGACCAAGCGTAGGCTTGGCGATCGCTTCGCCCAACACCTCTGCTCGGTTCGCATTAACTTACCTGATCTCCCGGTGGCTCAGCACTTCAACTTCCCCTCCCATTCCAAATCCGACCTTTCTGTCCTGGGCCTCCCCCATGGCCAGAATGAGGACCACCATAAATTGGAGGAGTAGCACCTCATATTTTGTTTGGGCAGTTTACACCCCAGCGCTATGAACATTTCAGGGAGTCCCTGCTTTCTCCTCCCCTTCTCAGCTCTCCCGCAGCCCATTGTCTCCGCCTCTTCCTTTCTTCTTCCCACCCCCCACCCCCCACCCTCACATCAGTCTGAAGAAGGGTCTCGACCCGAAACGTTGCCTATTTCCTTCGCTCCATAGATGCTGCCTCACCCGCTGAGTTTCTCCAGCATTTTTGTCTACCCCTTATTATTAAATTGTGACCCCTGGTTCTGGACTCGGGAACATTTTTCCTGTATCGACACTGTACAATCGTCTAAGAATTTTATATGTTTCTATAAGATCCCCTCTCATCCTTCTAAATTCCAGCAAATACAAGCCTAGTTGACCCATTCTTTCATCAACTCAAATTCTCTCACAATGAAGGCCAACATGCCATTGGCTTTCTTCATTGCCTGCTGCAGCTGTATGCTTACTTTCAGTGACTAATGTACAAGGACACCCAGGTCTTGTTGCACCTCCCCTTCTCTTAATCTGATACCATTCAAATAATTTCAAAGGCTGCACTTGATGAGGTGCAGCTTTTGAAAGCCCCTCTTCAGTTCCTCATCCAATGCGATATTTTTGGTTTTGTGAGCCTTGAATGTCATTGTGACTTTGCTATGCGGTGGTGATATAGCTGTATCTAATCTTGTCCTCTTTATTCAGGAATGTTTGAACTGTAGATTCATCAAAATAGATCAAAGCCGATCCTTCTGGCATTTTAACGATTCATTTTGTGCCTTTAAACGTATTTTGTGATATGTTTTATCATTTTTTTATAGTTATATCACCAAATCAAAACTAAAATGCTTCATCATTTCAAGCTTTTAATTATGAGACCCAAGATAATTCTCCTGAAAGTTTACTTTGTGTGGTGATAATTTACTTACAACTAATCTAAGTTAGTTCTCTTCTGGTAGATATAAATCAAGCGAATAGCTTTTTGTAGAACGATCTTAATTAAAGCACTAGAAATGCGCGTATCATTATCGATGTATTGTGCTTTTGACTGTTCAACTATTTTTTACAAAACTGAACTCCTGCAATGGACCTAGGTGTAAAAGTCCTAAAGACTTGGGCTACAAATGCTGACTTGGCTAATCTTAGTTGACACGACAGTCAAGACTTATAATCAGCTTCAGTATACAAAGGTCTCATTGAATCTTAGAGCTATTTTGATATAAATGACTGAAGTATTTACCAGAGAGACAAAAGCGTTGTGTTTTGGAGAGCCAAATATATTTGCAAAAGGATAAAAAATATCCTATTTAAAAAGTGTGCATCTTTTTCCATATAAATGTTTTGAAAAGTCAACATGCACTACCCAACAGATTAAAACAAATAACATTAAAAATGTCTGTCTCACTGTTTGGGGAATCTTGTGCAATAAAAGCCTTTTGCATTCTTGGTTTTATCTACTTTATTTTAATGCCTCTCTGTACTGTTTTCTTTCAGGAGTTGTTCGCAGAATTTGATGCCGAGATGAGACATCGAGAGCATGACTTCACACTTCGAAGAGATGAAATGAATAACCTGGTACTTAGCAGTAAGCTGAAGGTTTGTCAAGAATTTTCCTTGCCATATCACCCGTATTCTGAGTTTTTATTCTGCACTTAAACTAAATTTGAAATTATTTGTAATTTACTGAGCATTTGTGATCTCTACATCGCAAATATAATTTAATGTTTATTAAAAATTAATGTATTAAAAAAATAACCTGAAAGGATGTAATCAAACTGTTCTGCCTACTCTTCAGTGCAACCGGTGAGCTTGGCTTATATGGAGAAAGAGTACATTTATGGCATTGATTCTGGGACCAGCAGCAGTCAAAGAATCATGATATGGTGTCAGATCTAGGAAGGTTGTTCCAGCTAAAGTATTATTTGTGATGCAGCATGGTATTCCGTCAGCAATAAACATGTTAAATGAAAGATGACATGAAGCTGCATAGTAGATCAAAATTGACGTGAATATGGAGGATTCAGCATGGAATTGTTCCCCATGTTAAGAGTTGAGTGTGACAGGAAAGGGGGTGTAGTCAAAAGTGTTTAATTGTCATATATACCGACAACAGAACAGAGAAATTCTTACTTGCAGCAATTTAACAGGCTCTAAGTGCAATTATACATGAATAATATATAATAATCAAAAATACAATAAATTAATAACCATAATATTAGCCACAATATTGCAAAAAACAAAGTCAAGGCTTCAAGGTTTCACGGTCTGTTTATCGTCACATGTACCATTTAAGGTACAGTGACATTTGAGTTACCATACAGCCTTACTAAGTGAAAAGCAACAAGACACACAACCACATAAAAGTCGGGGCAGTCAAACCATCCGCGGTCAGGGTGATCAAAGCCCCGCAGCCTACGATCGAAGTCCCCATCAGGGTGATCAAAACAGTCTCGCGTCGGGGGGTTGAAACTCTCTCCGTGGCATGGAGCTTCCAAATCAGCCTCTTCTTACCAGAGACCGCTTGGCTTCACGATGTTAAAGTCCACAGGCCTCGCGGTTGGAGCTTCGATCCCCGGCAAAGGGATCGCAAGCTCCCCAATGTTAAAGTCCAGCAGACTCCCGCGGCTTGGAGAGCCAGGTCGGTCTCCAGGAAAGGCCGCCAACTCCACGATGTTAGGCCGCAGTGGAGATGGAGATATGATACGGGAAAAAATCACATCTCCGTCGAGGTAACAGATTGAAAAAAGTTTCCCTCAACTCCCCTCCACCACCACCCCCCACATAAAGCAAACCAAGGACCACTAAAACATACTTTTAACACATACTAAAAATAACCAGAAGGAAGAAAGGACAGACAGACTGTCGGCGAGGCAGCCACTGCTTATGGCGCCACCCAGTGTACATTGCAACCAAAGAGTCCATAGAAGATCATAGTTGCTGAGGTTAGTGTTGTGTAGTGTTCTAGAGTCTGATGGTTACTGGGAAGCAGCTGTTCTTGAACCTGGTGGTTATGATTTTCAGGCTCCTATACTTTCTCTTTGATGGTCACAGCGAGATGAGAGCGTGGCTAGCTAGGCTAGGTCTTTTATGACATTGCCTGCATTTTTGAAGCAGCGCCTCACGAATTTCTTCGATGGTGGGGAGGACAGGACTGTAATGCATTAGGCAGTGTCTATTATTCTCAGTCAAAGTGCAGTTAGTGTATCAGAGAAAGACATGCATCTACGGGAATGAAGATCAGGTGCAGAAATGTTTTTCATAAGATGCAGAAAGCAGGACAAAAGTAGTTCATGGGCATGTGTGAACTCTGGTGAGTAACAGAGTGTAGCTGAAAGAAAAGTTTACAACTGAAGCAACTGGGCAACTGACCAGGATCACAGAATATAGAAAAAAGGATGCTGGTTTACAAAAAACAAGACACAATGTGCTGGAGTAACTCAGCAGTTCAGGCAACATCTCTGGAGAACATGGATAGGTGACATTTCGGATAGGAACAGATGAAGGGCTTGGACCTGAGCCATCATCTATCCATGCTCTCTAGAAATGACGCTTGAGCCACTGAGTTACTGCAGCACATTGTGCCTTTATTTTCCTTGGACTACTGAAGTTGAGTCCAATGGTGGAGTTGGTCTTGATATCTGGAGAAGTTCAGGAATTGGAAGCGAAGTTGAGGTGGTTTAGCAAAAGGGATTTAAACTACGCTTAACTCTATTTAGTAAACCTCATATTTCACATAGAAATTGCTGTGACTTATCTTAAAAGAGCATTTTTTGTGTTAACTGCTACAATTGGCTGTTACAGGTGAAGCTTCTGTCAAAAGAGTTGGAACTCCTGAGGGAGGCGGGGATAAAGGCTGCAGAATCACTTCATGTGGCAGAGAAAACAAACCATCAAATGTCAAAACAACTTCAAAGAAAAGAGTTTGAATTAAAAGATGTAGAAGCCTTAAAAGAAGCCAGGTATGCTTCAGTGAAATTGTTTCTTCTGTAATTTGTATGTAATCCTCTGATATATGATAGCTGATGCTGAGGACTGGTGGTGGGACGGGGGAGAGAATCTTATTTCTGACCCCATCAGCTAAAAGTACATATATAATGCACTTTACTTCTGAAATGCAAGATAGAAGGAATGAACTGCAGATGCTGGAATCTTAAGAAGGGTTGCCTAGCCATTCCCTGAACAGAGGCTACCTTCCGCTTTTAAGGATAAGGGGGAAATCTTTTAGGACCGAGATGAGAAAAACGTTTTTCACACAGACAGTGGTGAATCTGTGAAATTCTATGCCCCAGAAGGTAGTTGAGGCCAGGTCATTGGCTATATTTAAGAGGGAGTTAGATGGTGGCCCTTGTGGCTAAAGGGATCAGGGGGTATGGAGAGAAGGCAGGTAAAGGATACTGAGTTGGATGATCAGCCATGATCATATTGAATGGTGGTGCAGGCTCGAATGGCCGAATGGCCTACTCCTGCACCTATTTTCTATGTTTTACCTGACCTGCTGAGTTTCCCCAGCACATTGTCGATTAAAGTAAAGCCAAGTTGACCAAGAATCATTGTTTAAATCAAAGCCACTGCCATGTATGGATTTGAAGTACAGACATTGATGAATCATTTCTAGACCATAGCAATTTAGGTGACTTCTGTAATCTTGAAATGTATTATTGATGTAGACTGCAGTAGAGTGGATGTAATTTGCTGATTTTTGTTAAAAATCTTCTATGTCTTAAAGCTTTTTAATAACATTTTCTCTCTCAAAAAGCAGAGATAAAAAAATAACATGAATGGGAAATTCGTCAGTATGCTGAGAATCAATTTAGAAATAGATAGCAGAATCTTTTGATGAACATACCTTTCTGTGCCTGGATGGAGGGATTTATTTTA
The DNA here is from genome assembly GCA_963514005.1 of Raja brachyura. The sequence continues at coordinate 25,074,184 of OY740803.1, forward strand.
CTTAATTCATTTCATAGTCATAAATTACTCTATGACTAATTCATTTATTGGGAACTGGACCTTGCTGGACCTTGCAACTGGATACTGGACTTTCTAACCAACAGACCCCAGTCTGTTAGGCTAGACAAGCACACCTCTTCAATCCTCACCCTGAACACCGGCGTTCCACAGGGCTGTGTGCTGAGCCCCCTCCTCTACTCCCTCTTCACCTATGACTGCACTAATACCATCATCAAGTATGCAGATGATACAACGGTGATTGGCCTCATCAGCAACAACGATGAGTCGGCCTACAGGGAGGAGGTCCAGCACTTAGCAGCATGGTGTGCTGACAACAACCTGGCCCTTAACTCCAAGAAGACCAAGGAGCTCATTGTAGACTTCAGGAAGTCCAGGGGCGGCACGCACACCCCCATCCACATTAACGATACGGAGGTGGAACGTGTTTCTAGCTTCAGGTTCCTGGGAGTCAACCTCTCCGACGACCTCTCTTGGACCCACAATACCTCAACTCTGATCAAGAAGGCTCACCAGCGTCTCTTCTCCCTGAGGAGACTGAAGAAGGTCCATCTGTCTCCTCAGATCCTGGTGAACTTCTACCGCTGCACCATCAAGAGCATCCTTACCAACTGCATCACAGTTTGGTATGGCAACTGCTCTGTCTCCGACCGGAAGGCATTGCAGAGGGTGGTGAAAATTGCCCAACGCATCACCGGTTCCTCGCTCCCCTCCATTGAATCTGTCCAAAGCAAGCGTTGTCTGCGGAGGGCGCTCAGCATCGCCAAGGACCTCTCTCACCCCAACCATGGACTGTTTACCCTCCTACCATCCGGGAGGCGCTACAGGTCTCTCCGTTGCCGAACCAGCAGGTCCAGGAACAGCTTCTTTCCGGCGGCTGTCACGCTACTCAACAACGTACCTCGGTGACTGCCAATCACCCCCCCCCCCCCCCCGGACACTTATTATTATTTATTCAAATCATTTGCTGTGCCGCTCTTCCAGGGAGATGCTAAATGCATTTCGTTGTCTCTGTACTGTACACTGACAATGACAATTAAAATTGAATCTAAATCTGAAAGCCAGTATTTATTGCCCAATCCTAAATGCCTATGAAAAGGTGTTAATGAATCACCATGAATTATACCAATATTGGTGTAATGGCTCAACTATGTAATTAGCTAGGCCATCTATCCATCTATATAATTATAAGTCTCATATTGACCACTTCCTGTTTGCATTGCGCATTGATTTTAGAAAAAACGCTACCACATATGGCTGTGATTTTTTTGGCCATCTTACTCCGAGTCCTCCTCCGCTGCACAGGGCCCGAGGATTTTCCCATCGTTGAAAAATAAAAGACTTATTAGTGTTTAAAACATCTTGAGATTCTCTCTCCTGTCAATCACTGCCATGAAGGCCATGCCCCTTCTGGTGGGAGGGGGAGGGACTATAAAACCCAGAAGTGTGGGCGCGGCTCAGACTGTTTGCACAATGGCGAGGGAGAGGTCACATCTCTCTGTCTGTGCCAGGCCAGGAAAAGTCCAGAAAAAGTGCCTTTCACTGAGATTTCACTCTTTTTTTAAAAGACTAGGCTCCTGGGCTAGTACAGGCCCATGCCTGTACTAGCCCAGGAGTCCCTTCGGCCCATCAGTAAGTATTCCCCCTGCAAGTATTAAACCTCACCCCAGTATTTTTCTCCCTCCCTTCATTTGCTCCCTGTGAAATCCAGGCCAGGATGGACTTTCCTTCTTCATTGCTGTGATCTGCAGAAAAATATGAAAAATGTCTAAAATTGATTCTCCACCCTCTCCCCCTTCTCTCTCTCTCACAGAGTCTCTCACCTGTTTTGGGCAGAATTTCTGGCAGTTTCTGAGCTGCCAGCACACCAGGCCTGTGTGACTTAGCTACCAGCCCACCAGGCCTATGTGACTGAGCTGCCAGCTCACCAGGCCTGAGTGACTGAGTTGCCAGCCCAAGAATCCATTCGGCCCATAATATCCATACTAGCCCTCTGGAAACCAGTCCCTTCGACCCACAACGCCCATACTAACGCTCCAGAAAGCCCCCCCCCCCCCCCCCCCCCTACTGGCCAGCAATATTGGAATTGGTGGTGAGGTGGAATATTGCGTTGGGGGACCAGCCCTCCCGTGTGAACATGGGACCCAACGGGTCCCACTTAGTCTGGTACATAACTAAAACTCTGATCTTGTGCTCTTACGGTGTGCGCGTTTTTTCTATTTGCTATTTTTTCTATTTGCGCAAAAATTGTACGAGATAGCGCTACGAGTTTTTGTCGGTTCACTCACCATTCCCCTGTGCTGCGAGTGCAACAAGTTTCGATCCGATCGGTGACATATTGTAAAAGTTATCGAGGTTAGAAAATCGTAAATAACATGCGTGCGTAGATCGATCTCTCCTGCCAGTCAACGCCACACGGATTGGTCTATTTTTCTGTCACTCTGCGGGACAGTCCGCCCCTTCCTCCACCGTCGCATCTTTACTGGATGAGGTCTCCAACCGGACACAATTTTCGGAGGGACCAGAAGCGACTGGGCCGACTTGGCCTGGGACATGTAGCCAATCGGAAAGCCGAGAATCTGATCCGGGCGGAGGAGAGCATCCAGCGCCCGCTGTAAGTCCCAAACTCACTGTCATCGCAACGCCCCGCAGCTCCAGCCCATTCCCGTGATACCCCCCTCTCCCCCATGGCTCTTCACCCGTTATTTCTCCGAGCTATCCACCCCCCCCCCCCCAGCCCACACGGCCGCACTTAAGTAGCGGCTGGTACTTCCGGGCCGAGCTGAGGATACGAGGCCTGGCTCTAAGGGCGCTGTCATCTGATGCTCCTCCGGGGCAAGAAGGGAGAGGAGCGGCAAGAAGAGGGGAGGGGGAGTGGGGGAGGAGAGGGGATAGAGGGAGAAGAGGGGGAGTGAGGAGAGGAGTTATGGAGGAAGGGATGGCGTGACTGAGGGTAGTGGGAACGAGAAGGAGAGAGAGGTAAGGGAGGGGAGGAGGAGGGGGAAAGAAGAGGAAGGGTGAAGAGGAGGGGGAGAGAGTGCTAGGGATGAGAGGAAATGAGCTGTGCTTGCGCAGTTGGGGGCTATGGGTGAGTGGTGCAATATTGCGTTGGGGGACCAAGCCTCCCACTTAGTCTAGTTTATCATAGAGTTCTGTGAGAGCATGCTTGGAATTATTGACTGCTGTATTATGGATGCTGTGTGTCAAATGGTTTTGTTTTTGGAGTTCATTGCCCAATGGATAATACTCATCAGTATTAGCAGCTTCCATTTAAAAGAGATACAAGTTAAGAATTGGACGACAGTAAGCTTTCATAAAGTTATTTTTCGCTCACCTTCCATCAGTGCTGACAAGATTCTTCTTCTTCGCCCACATAATTACATCTTTTTACACAAATCAACATGGCAATTTAAAGTGCCCAATTAACCTATAAATCCTGTGGGAAGGAGCTGCAGATCCTGGTTTACACCAAAGATAGACACAAAATGCTGGAGTAACTCAGCGGGACAGGCAGCATAGATAGGATAGAAGGAATGGGTGACATTTCGGGTCGAGATCCTTTGTCTATCTGTCTAACCTATAAATCCGCTAGTTGGAAGAAACCGGAACACCCAGAGGAAACCCATGTGGTCACAGGGTGAGCGTGCAAACTTCACACAGACACCACCCAAGGTCAGGATCAAAGCTGTGTCTTCGGCATTGTAAGGGAACAACTCAACCGGCTGCACCACTGTGCCTCCCTTATCCCCTCACTTTCTCTGCCCTTCCTGTCACCATCAAAATCTGCCTCATCCTAGCCCTGACAACATATCTAATGCCGTAGCAATACCCATGTAACTAGATCTCTTCCTATGTTATTCTTCAATAATACTCATGAAACCCATGACCTTTCTAATCAACTTCCTATCGACTCTGATCATGACCTCTGAGACCTGTTCCTTATTTGTTCCCACAAATTTAAATCTATCATTGGTCCGTAAGTTAGTGCACTGGGATGTGGACTCTGACTGCACAGCATCTATGTGATGAGGATTACACAAAAAGCTGGAGAAACTCAGCAGGTGCAGCAGCATCTAAGGAGCGAAGGAGATAGGCGACGTTTCGGGTCGAGACCGAAAGGTCTCGACCTGAAACGTCGCTCATCTCCTTCGCTCCCTAGATGCTGCTGCACCCGCTGTGTTTCTCCAGCTTTTTGTGTAACCCTCGATTCTCCAGCATCTGCAGTTCCTTCTTTAACACATCTATGTGATGAGGCTGTCTAAACTCAATAATCTGGCTTGCTTTTCCCAATTTGTGTGCCTGCTATTAACACTGTATAGGTAGAGAGCTAAAATGGGAAGTTTCTGAATTTTTACACCATTTTGACTAAGGATTTTGATTATTTCACTTGCAGTATCATGTCAAGGTGGTTGATCAAGCAGAATCTTCTATTTGAAATTTATATATACCTATTAGTTACAACTGTTAGAATTACCTTGGTTTGTTGTTACCATCTCTATCCATGTGTGGAGGGAATGGACAGACATTGTTTTGGGTTGGGACCTTCCTTCAGATGTCACTTTGTGTTTTGCTCTTGATCCAGCATCTGCAGTTCCTTGTGACTTCAATACTAGACAGTTGGATTCAGTCAAGGAACCCATTGTATTTGTAAATGATTTTGTGAAATTTGATACATTTTTTGAGTGTTTTTACACAGCCAAACAACAAGGGTTTAGAAAAATAATTTGATAATTAAACTTAAGCAAATACTTGTCAGCTCATCCTGCATGGCATTCAGCTCACAACTTGCTTTTTAGAAATTTGTTGCAGAACTCTTTGGATCTTTGAATCAAACAGCGATTGTAAGCTTTGTCTTTTTAGTGTGTTTAGATCACAAAATTGCCTTTACTGTGCAGCATCCTGCTCGTTAATGTTGGCACAATTAAACATTTACCTACCGCAAGCGTGCCTACAATTACACCTCTTTGATTAACTACGCTTATTTTTGTTTTGATGGAATGTGATAAACTGTTTCCTGTACATAGAACTGAATGTAAGGAGTGGCCCAGGTGATATGAACTAGTTTTTATTATTTTATGTCTACCTTCAATAAAAGGTACCAGCATTTTGTGTCTACCTTCAATAAAAGGTTCCATTTACTTATAAACTATAAGTTGGATACACCTCTGTGTTATTCACAGGCACAGGTAAGATTGTATATTCTGAGTTTCTCGCTATCTGGCCTTCAGGATAAAAGAACTCGAGGACAAAGTCAATTGCATGGAAATTAACTTGAAAAACGAAGAAGAAATGTTCCAACGCAAGTAAGTACATTTATTAAACCTTTACACTCCTGAAACATACTTGTACATTATGTAAAGTATAGAATACTGGCAGAACAGCTCAAAAGAGATGAGCTGATAAAAGACTGCACTTTTAAAAATGCCAGACTTGTTAAGTAAGTAAGTTTATTGGCCAAGTATTCACATACAAGGAATTTGCCTTGGTGCTCCACCCACAAGTAAGAACATGACATACAGTGACAGTTACGAATGACTCAGAAAACACTAAACATTAATAATAATAAAACATTAATGATAAAACACCATTGATCAAGCATGCGAACCAACAAAATACCAGATCAAAGGGAGGCTACAGATTTCTGGCTGTTGAGTAGAGCAACTGCTCGTGGATAAAAACTGTTTTTATCTCTGGCTGTGGCAGCTTTGACAGTCCGGAGTCGCCTTCCAGAGGGAGGTGATTCAAAGAGTTTGTGGCCAGGGTGAGAGGGGTCAGAGATGATCTTGCCCGCTCGCTTCCTGGCCCTTGCAGTGCACAGTTCATCAAATGGAGGGAAGGTTGCAGCCAATAACCTTCTCTGCTGATCGGACGATTCGCTGCAGCCTCCAGGTGTCGTGCTTGGTGGCTGAGCCAAACCAGACCACGATGGAGAAGGTGAGGACAGACTCTACGATGGCCGTGTAGAATTAGACCATCATTGCCTGAGGCAGATTGTGCTTCCTCAGCTGCCGCAGGAAGTACATCCTCTGTTGTGCTTTTTTGACTGTGGTGTCGATGGTAGCCCCCCACTTAAGGTCCTTGGAGATGATAGTTCCCAGGAACTTAAAAGACTCCACAGATGTGACTGTGGTGTTGTTGATGGTGAGTGGGGTGAGGGGAGGGGGAGCTCTCCTAAAGTCGACAATCAATTCCACTGAGTTAAGAGCATTGAGCTCCAGGTTGTTGCGATGGCACCAGGACGCCAGCTGTGACACTTCCTGCCCATAGGCAGATTCGTCCCCATCTTGGATCAGTCCAATCAGGGTTGTGTCGTCTGCAAACTTGAGAAGCTTGACAGAGGTGGCTGTGGAGGTGCGGTCATTGGTGTAGAGAGAGTAGAAGAGAGGAGAGATTACGCAGCCTTGTGGTGCTCCTATGCTGAGTGTTTGCGGGTCCGAGATGAGCTTTCCCAGCCTCACATTGTGCTTCCTGTCTGTCAGGAAGCTGGTGATCCACTGACAGAGGGGTTCAGGCACAGGGGTTCGGAAACATTCTCGATATTAATCAATAATTATATTAATTGTAGTTTAAAATACATTCCCGAGAAATTAAAAAGTATCACCATGGTTTAGGTCATTGTGATGCCAATCTGTCATAGAAATCTAATTTATCGTAATTAGGGGGGAAGCTCAAGTGGTATATATAAAGTAATTTCAAGTGTCAGTTTTCAAATGGCCAATCCACAGGTCAATTTTGTACTGAGAAATGTCACAATGATTTTATCTTTGGCATACTGATCTAGCAAAAATACCAAGGTAAGGATAAGACAAAAAGACAGGATCACTGAGTGTATATCCTAGGCTATTTCTCACAGTTTGTCTATCAACCTCCAGGAAATGTTGTCAACAGAGCTGAAGTTCTCGAAAATAGTCCACTTTTTATCGCACCTTTCATAGTTATGGGACAGATCAAAATACTTTACAACTTAATGAATACTTTTAAATTGTAGTCAGTGTTGTAATGGAGAAACTATAGTGGTGAAGGTGTGCTTGGCGAGCTGCCATCAAGTACAATGCTCAGATTATCTAACTTGTGTAGTAATTCCCCATTCATTAACTTTCTTCCCTCTCTCTTGCAAGTAGAAAGTAGACATTTGCATTAGAAATTAAATATTAGATTAACTCTTCAAGGATGTCAAGTGATTGTTGTCATATGCATCAGCAATGAACAATGAAATCTCACTTGCTGCAGCTTTACAGGCCCATTAACACAATATCACACAAATAAATAATAATCAGGAATAAAATAAATTAATACTCAGTGCTCAGACCATAAATGTGAAAACCCAAAGTACGTGCAAAATCAAATTCCTTGCACATTAACATTTACAAACTATTGTCTTACAAAATATTGTTTGTACGTTTTCCATGTGACTGCGTGTGTTTTCTCCCGGTGCTCCGGTCTCCTGCCACACTCCAAAGATGGACATGTTTGTAGGTTAATTGGCTCCGATAAAATTGCCCCTAGTGTGTAGGATAGCATCAATTTACAGGATGATCGCTAGTCGGCACGAACTCGGTGGGCCAAAAGGCCTGTTTCCACACTCTACCGCTAAAGTAAAGTGAACAAACGATAATACTTTGCAAATGAAACAGTTTTAAAGTTTGGACTATAGTTATGGAAAAACAATTTGGAGTAGATCACAATTAAATAAATTACTTATTACATTATTTCTGTATCCCAACTTAATAACAGCCTATTATTTTCCTATACACTTTCCTTTCCCAGCAGAGATTAGATCCGTCACCCTCATGAACACTGTCGTCTGTTATGAACTAATTGACCCTTGCTATTCTTAAACTTAATGACAGCATTATTTATGGATAGTCTGAAAACTTCCATACCTCTATTGGTGAGGTTTGTTGTGCAACTGTCATTGTAGAAGCATTATAAGACTACAAGGATTAACATTCTGACCAGAATGTTTGTATTTAAAATATTAAGCAATGTACTTGTTCAACCCTTTCACAGTAGTGGATATATTGGAATGGTATGATTCCCAAGGGGGCCACTCTTATAATAACCTAAAGGTCTGCTCTTCTGAGCAGCAGTTTTACAATGGTTCTAAAAATGGATACCGTGCATGCAGCAGCACACACCCATCAGAAAATGAAAGGCTGGTTGTGCGTATGTATTTAACAGTGGCACAGCTGGTAGAACTGCTGCTCACAGTGCCAGGGACCTGAGTTCAATCATGACCTCAGGTGCTGTCTGTGCGGTTTGTACATTCTCACTGTGATGACATGGATTTCCTCCGGTTGCTCCAGTTTCCCACCACATCTCAAACATGTGAATTGGTAGGTTAATTGGACTCTGAAATTGCCCCTAGGATAACATAGAGCTATTGTGAACGGATGATCGATGTTTGATATGGACTCGGTGGACCAAGGGGCCTGTTTCCATGATGTGTATTTCAATCAATGTTTTGAATCAAAGATCAGGCTTTCCACCTAAGCATAGAAGGCTTCTCATTTACTTCAGGTCCTAGTTCTACTGCACCTCATGCCATTACATTTAAATAAACTACCTGAATATAGAATCTGGAACAGTAGAAGTGCTGTTGCCAATCATAGAAACATAGAAAATAGGTGCAGGAGGAGGCCATTCGGCCCTTCGAGCCAGCACCGCCATTCATTGTGATCATGGCCGATCGTCCCCTATCAGAAGCATGCCTTCACCCCATATCCAATCCTATGCCAATGGACTAAATTCACACTCCAGCTATACATCAAACAAGCAATTCCCAATGCCATTCCAGAAGCATATGTTTTCTCATCTTTGAGATCCACCATTCTGAAGCACTGTAACACCTTATTGTACAAACCAGAAAACAGGAGGAGAAAGTTTCCATGAGGATCTATTTTTGTATCTTAGGTGGAAATGGGATTTAAACACAATTGCTGGTTTGAGTCCCACTTGTGGAAGTGGGTCTTCTGGGTAAGCTCCACGTGTAAGTGTTTAATACACTCTCATGTACAATTACCCCAATCAGTGCGTAAAATTGATAATAATGCAAGCAATCTACATAAAATAGATTACAGGATTATATAACTGAATAGGGTAGCGTTTCCAAGTTGTTTTATATTAATTTCCATAGTTGATGACCAGAAACATCAGCTATCCATCTTTTCCAAAGATGCTGCCTGACCCCTCCAGCATTTTGAACCCTATAAACGGGATTTGTTTTGTGATCATTGTTTACTTTTTGTAGACAAAAGTGCCAGTACACATACAGTATAACAATTCACACAATGCTATGGCTGCTGTACACCAATGTAGATTTTAAATTTCATGAAATACCAGAATGCCGGACCAGCATTCATGTGCAGGGATCGCTGATCGGGCCGGACTTGGTGGGCCAAAGGGCCTGTTTCTGCACTGTATCTCTAAACTAAACTAAACTATGCAGAAATCCTCATGTCATTGGACAAAATGGAAGATACTTTCAATGCAAGTGGATAGATTGTTCATAATTTAGTGAGTTTAATAATTGCTTTATTATATTTTTTCCGAAATGTCATTTCTCTTCAGACATTCTGAACTAGATCGCCTTGCTCGTGAGAGAGATGCAAAGCTTGCTACTGCAAAGCAAGTACACGCAGAACAGATCAGGGAACTGAACCACAAGATGCGAGAATTGCAGATAGGCTTGGAGACGTTTGAAACGGAGAAACGCCGAATGGAATGGAGCCATGCAGATGCCACAAAGGAGAAGGAGGATGAAATTGAAAAGTAAGTAAGGTTCAGCTGGCTCGTAAAGGGCAGCATCCCTGCCTGGAATCATCACCCACAATGCATACCTGCTCGCAAGTGCTTGTGCTGCAAGTGGAAGGAATATCACATTCATCCTCTGCTTTCTCACGACTAAGCAGTGACTTGGTCAACTTGGTCTAAGCAGTGACTGAACCCTGGGTAGCTTTATGCAAACCTCCCTTCTCCAGATGGTGACTATTATTACTTCTAACTAAAACAAGTCTGATATATTTTGTTGGCAGAACTGAACATGTTGAATAAATTGGACTGTTCAATTTGGAATGCTATTCATAAACAAACACCAATAAACATTTTAGGGTCAACTAAGTCAAGAAAGCCTGGTAGTAGTTTCAGAGAAGGAGAAGAAAGCTCTCTCTTCTCCATTCACCCACGTGAAAAGTTACGACGAGTTCTAAGAGAGTCAAGAGTATATAATTTTGATATATACAAGCAGCGGAACAATAATACTTTTGCTGTAGCTTTACAGGCTCCTTAATGCAATAACACACTATTTCTGTGTTATTGCATTAAGGAGCCTGTAAAACTGCAGCAAAAGTTATATTGTTCCTGGAAACAAATCATTAAGACTTTACATTTAGAAACTATACCACTTTGTTTACCAATTATGAATAATCCTATGTTCAAACCTTCGACATTGGATGTGGGGTTTAGACATTGGAAAAACTTAGGAATAATAAGGATAGAACATCTTTACAGGAATGGGAAATTCCTCTCATTCCAGGAGTTGAAAGAGATTTATGGACTGCAAGCAAATAATCTATTTAGATATTTACAAATTAGAGATTATGTCAAATTAAATACGCTAAATTACAGAAATAGAGAGCCAGGTATACTGGATGAAGTATTTAACAAGCATCCAACAACAGAAAAATTAATAGCATATATATATAATATTTTTTTGGACAGGGAATTGCCAAAAACGGAACTATTCCGACAAAAATGGGAAAATGAAATTGGTTTACCTATAACAGAAGATTTATGGGAAGAAAGCTTACAACGAATTCATCGCTGTTCGTTAAATGCCAGACATACCTTGATACAATTCAAAGTAATACATAGATTACACTACTCAAAAAAGAAATTAAATAGAATTTTTCCTACTATATCACCATTATGTGATAAATGTCAGCACATAGAAGCCGATTTAAATCATAGTTTTGTAATATGTACAAAACTTAAAAGTTATTGGACTGAGATTTTTAAAATTATTTCCACAGTTTTAAAGATCACATTAAGCCCTGACTCAAAATTAATTATATTTGGGGTTTTAGATTCAACTCAAATTTTAACAGTAAATCAAAGAAATTTTCTGGATTACTGTTTAATAATTGGAAAAAAATTAATATTACAATTTTGGAAGGGACCATTATCCCCGACAATTAAAATGTGGACAGTGGAAATGTTGGAGACATTACAATTGGAGAGAATTAGATTTATCCTAATGGATAAACCTGAGATTTTTGAACAAATATGGTCTCCATTCACTGATTATATGAAGGGGTAGCTGGGCTCAGCATTGAAACTCAATGAGTACCCGGTGGAAAGATCAAACAAAAATGTTTAAGATCAGATTTATATACTTGTCTCCATATATTATAATTAGAAATTGTTCCACTCATTGACAAGTTGTATACCGTTTTCTTTTCCACAAATATTTTTATTTTTTATTTTTTTGTTTTTTGTTTTTTGTTTTTGTTTATTTTTTATTTATTTATTTTTTTTCTTTTCTCTCTTTATATTAATCAACTATAATCATACTCTTATAATTATTCACTATTCTTTCTCTATACTTTTTTCACTCTATAAAAAAAAGTGAGGCCAATATATATATTTTGTTAACATTTATATAATTTTGGAAAGATGTATCAACTATATTTGGAAAAAAATGTTATATTATTTGTTATATGTATGGCCTCTAATAAATATATATTCAAAAAAAAAAAAAAAAAGTTATATTGTTCCACTGCTTGTACATATGATAATTCATACGGTCATAAGTTAAAGGAGAGAAGTTCATATGTTCATAAGTTAAAGGAGCAGATTTATGCCATTTGGCCCATCAAGTCTACTCCGCCATTCAATCATGGCTGATCTATCTTTCTCTCTCAACACCATTCTCCTGCCTTCTCCCCATAATACCTTTACTAATCGAGAATCTCTGCCTTAAAAGTATCCATTGACTTGGCCTCCAGCCGTTTGTGACAATGAATTCCACAGATTCACCACCCTCTGATTAAAGAAATTCCTCCTCATCTCCTTTATAAAGGTACTCCCTTTTATTCTAAGGCTATGGCTTCTAGTACTAGACTCTCCCACTCGTGGAAACAACCTCTCCACATTCACTCTATCAAGACCTCTTCAGTAAGTTTCAGGTCCCCTTCATCCTTCTGAACTCCAGTGAGTACAGGCCCAGTGCCGTCAAACATTCACCACATGTGAACCCTGGCATTCCTGGGATTATTCTGGTAAACCTCCTCTGGACCCTCTCCAATGCAAGCACATCCTTCCTCAGATACGGGGCCCACTAGGTATCTCACTAGGTTGCGGTACCTAGTGGGGTGTCGCAAGGCTTGGTGCTGGGACGGCAGCTATTTACAATATACATTAATGATTTAGATGAAAGTATTGAGTAACATAAGCAAATTTGCAGATGACATAAAGCTGGGTGTCAGTGTGAACTGTGAGGAGGATGCAATGAGGATGCAGGGTGACTTGTACAGATTGGGTGAGTGGGCAGATGCATGACGTGCAGTTTAATGTGGATACATGTGAGGTGGCAAGAACAGGAAGGCAGATTATTATCTGAATTGTGTCAAATTAGGAAAAGAGGAAGTACAACGAGATCTGGGTGTCCTTGTTCATGAGTCACTGAAAGTGAGCATTCAGGTACAGCAGCAGTGAAGAAAACTAATGGCATATTGACCTTCATAACAAGAGGAGTTGAGTATAGGAGCAAAGAAGTCCATCTACAGTTGTACAGGGCCCGAGTGAGACCACACCTAGAATACTGTGTGCAATTTTGGTCTCCATATTTGAGGATGGACATTCTTGCTATTGAGGGAGTTCAGCATAGATTCACGAGGTTAATTCCTGGGATGGCGAGACTGTCATATGTTGAAAGAATGGAGCGACTGGGCATGTACACACTGGAATTTGGGATGAGAGGGAAACTTATTGAAACATATAAGATTATTAAGAGATTGGACACGCTAAAGGCAGGAAACATTTCCCGATGTTGCGGGAGTCCAGAACCAGTGGCCACAGTTTAAGAACAAGAGGTAGGACATTTAGAACGGAGATGAGGAAAAACATTTTCACTCATAGAGTTGTGAATAGGTGGAATTCTCTGCCTCAGAAGGCAGTGAAGGCCAATTCTCTGGATGCTTTCAAGAGAGAGTTAGATAGGGAGTGGAAGATTGCAACCTTCACGTGGTCCGCCCTGTTTCGATGAATGCAATCAACCCGGTGTGCACAATCAAATAAGATCAAATGGAACAAGTTGTCCTACAACTTTAGGCAGTGCACGCCATATGCAAGAAGAAGAAGAAGAAGAAGAATTAGATAGCATTTACCTACCTTACTACCGATTAGCCTAGCAAATTAACTTTTTGGGAATCCTGCACCTCCAATTTCTGAATTATTTCCCCATTTAGAAAATAGTATACATCTTTATTCCCATAAACAAAATGCTTGACTTAACACTTTGCTACACTGTATTCCAACTGCCACCTCTCTGCCCACTCTCCCAACCTGTCCAAGTCCTTCTGCAGAGTTCTTGCTTTCTCTACACTACCTGACCCTCCACCGATCTTTGTAGCAACTGCAAATATTGCCACAAAGCCTTCAATTCCCTCATCCAAATCATCGATATATATAGTGAAGAGTAGCAGCCCCACCACTGACTCCTACAGAACACCACTAGTCACTGGCAGCCAACCAGAAAAAGCCCCCCCATTACCATTCTTTGATTTCTGCCATTCAGCCAACCTGCTATCCATGCTAGTATCTTCCCTCTGAAACCATAGGCCCTCATCATCTTTAGCAGCCTCACGTACGGCACCTTATCAAAGGCCTTCAGAAAATCCAGGCAAACAATATCCACTGACTCTCCTTTGCCTATCCTGCTATTTACTTCCTCAAAGAATTCCAACAGGCTTGTCAGGCAAGATCTCCCTTTCACAAAACTATGCTGACCGTGGCCTATTTTATTGTGTGCTCAGAAAAAGCTCATCCTTTATAAATTTTACCAACCACTGAAGACAGGCTAACCGACCTATAGTTTCCACTCTTCTGCTTCACTCCCTTCTTGTACAGTGGATTATTGTAAATATACAATAAGCAGTAAATTACTGATTAACATTTAGTAATACCAGATTATAATAGTGCAAAACCAAAGTACGTGGTGCAAGCAAAATAAAGAGTGTTCAAGAGTCTAATAGTTGCGAGGAAAAAGCTGTTCTTGAACGCTGAGGTCATGGTTTTAAACACCTGTAATCCTCCCAATGGTAACAGCAAGATAAGAAATGATTTGCAGTATTTTATGGTGGTTTCACGTTGCAGTACAGCATTATTTCAAATGGTAAAGCTCTCGTTAAGAAAGGATTAAATGGTCCACATTTTGCACTAATTGAGAGTGCTTGGGAGATAAAAGCAGTCACAAGGATTTAGTACATTATAGCATGTCTGATGTGACTGAATCTGGCCATAGCCATAACAAATCTATCAATCCAGCATTGCTGCAAGCCACCTGGCAGGCTGAGCTTTCAATCAGATTGGACAGTTTTCAGGCAACAAATCAGGAGTTAAAAGCCCCAGGTTAAAAAATCAATTGAATTATCTAAAGAATGGAAAGATTTGATCATTAATATGAGACTGAGCAAGAAGTGGAAGGATCATAAACTTTACAAAAATTTAATTTAAGGTCAATTATTTTAAAAATCATGGCATCTTTATATGTTATTTTGATAGGATAATTTGTAAAATTGATGTTTCAAAGCCAGATAGATTGTCCAGTGGTAATTACTATCTAGGATGCTATTAGAAACTCAATTCGACATCATTAGCATTTTCAATGGGTTTGTGTTTGGTATTTTGAAGGTGAAAGTCATGTTAAATGACTGATTCTGTTCTGTTAAACATCTCTGAAGACTGCAACTGGCCTCCTGTAGATGCACAGGCTCTCAGCACACCTACTAACGGAATTATATGTGGAATGGCAAATGCAGAAGCCAAGAATTCCTATCAGTTTCACATGGATAGTTGAATTTATAGCTCTGCCATTATTACATTGCAAATTCCCTAACATCACAAAGCCTTCACTGACATCACATGCTCAGCTGTGTTTTTTTTTCGGTGCCAGTACTAAAGGGCCTGTCCCACTTTCACGACCTCTGCCGAGTTTGTCCTTGACTTATACTCGCAGCATGGTCATCACGAGGTCGTAGGTAGGTCGTGATGCTAGTCGTAGGTACTCGTGGTATCAAGTAGGTTGGGGTGTTTTTCTAACCTGATGAAAAATGTCCATGAATTAAGAAGGTTGTGAATTAGGTTGTGAAAGTGGGACAGGCCCTTAAATAGATAGCTGCTTTTATACTGAACCTCTGAATATCAAGAAAACTCATTCAAAAGCATCAAGGGTCAACTTTAGTGGTATGAAATGCAGATAGCCATGTGGATGGGATGGATCTTGGAGAATGATTCTCAAAGCTAAAGAAAATGCCTTTCGAAGTTTTAGATTGCATGCATTCAAACTGGCTCCATGAAGCAACAAAGATGGTAATTTAGAGTTATTTTTATCAGGTTACATTGTTGAACTAGTCACTGCCACTTTAACCTCAGCTTTATCCTTGACTGTGACCTACAGATTATAATGCCAATTAGAATACAGCTTATATTTCCTAATACAGTAGAAGCCTATTAGTGGATATGTTATTATTAGAAGCATCAGTTTAAATGGAGTGGTTGGACAAAAATGGTTCAGATCTACATGCATTTGCAGAAAGTGCTTGGTAAAAGGGATTTGAATAGAAGGGACATTTTATTATTTTCCAATAAATCATTTCTTTTGTTATGCCTAATGTAAGTGCCTTTCAGCCAAGTTTTACAATATTTTCACTGCATCAGCGATGCTTTACACCAGGGGTCAGCAACCTTGTTCTGCATGGGGGCCTGTGACGCATGTCTTTGAGCGGATGGCGGGCCACATTTATTATATGTACACATGGATCCCGCCCCGGATGGCAGGCATCAAATCACGTGTTCACATTGATCCCACCCCTTCGAGGACAGCACCCGGAGCACTGGCCCCTGGTTACGGGCGCTCATGAACATGGCGTACCTACGGACCATTGCCTTGGCTCTATCCCGAAGGCGGTGGCTCAAATACTCACACTCGCTCTTCCCCGGCCTATTGACAACCCCGATCCCGAAAATGAAGCCCAGACGGAGAAGGTGTGCGGCTGTGCCGGCAGCTTTGTGCAGGATGCGGTACAGCCAGAGCTCGGCGCTGCTCGGTGGCTCTGTCATTGCGGCCGCAGCGCAGGCCACCTTGCGTCACCGTTCCTGGGAGCCGCGGCCTCGGGCCTGGGAGGTACCGGAGATGACAGAAGCCTGTGGGCCGGATGATCACTGGGAAAAAAATCCGCCTGCAGGCCGGATGATTTCTGGTTACAGGCCGCATTCGGCCCGGAGGCCCATACGTTGCCGACCCCTGCTTTACACATTGATAGCCTCAAACAGTACTTTTATTTCCTTTTTCATCATTAAAAGACATTTGGACAGGTACATGGATAGGAAAAGTTTAGAAGGATATGGGCCAAATGCAGGCAGGTGGTACTATTGTAGATGGGGCATCTTAGTCAGCATGGATAAGTTGGGTCAAAGGGATGTTCCCTGTTTCCACTGTTTCCGTGTTGTTTGACTGTGTGACTCTATGGCTATTATTTTTAAATGCAGTTAAATATTTAAGTTGTTTTAATTTCTCATATCCAAGATTAATACTGTGTATTAATTGCACTAAAGGTATTTTTTGATATTTTTGTAAATGGATCTAAATGTTGCCCAGGAAACATTTATTTGGTTTCCTCTTTACTGTAACCTGTGACACATCAGCTCAGAATTTTCTGTCAGCAGGGAGTTGTCCTTGCTTGCTGCTGACCCACACGATAGGCGTGAACTTCTTATGTGCTCATTGGTGTCGGTTTTCTGACTGGAGCGGTCATTATGCAAAATGCCAAGGCCCAGCACGGCAGTGGGCCTTGAGTGTGCGCAAGCCAAAAGGTGGAGGGAAAGGAAGTGCTTCCCAGTGTCAGATGCAGAATCCTAGTTAACTGGCTGAACCATGCCTTTTACTTGGCAAGCTAACAAAAGTGTCAAAAAATTAAACATTATTATTTCTTTGACATTCAGAAATATTCAAAAACTGAAGTAGATCAATCGATCTAACTTTGGGAAAAGAAACAAAATCTAAAGCAGCGAAAATGACATTGGATCTTCTTGGCCAGAATTGCAGCTCGTCTGGAGTGCAAGTGCCGTGGTAGTCTGGCGCGTCGATCTCTACAAAGCAGAGGCCACGCGCCAACTCTCGGACACCTCCTCCTACTTACCCCTGGACCATGACCCCACTGACGAGCACCAGGCCACCATCTCGAGCACCATAACCGGCTTCATTAACTCCGGCTCCCTACCCCCCCGAGCCTCCAACCTCATCGTTTCCCAGCCCCGCACAGCCCGATTTTACCTTCTCCCCAAAATCCACAAACCCGACTGCCCCGGCAGACCCATTGTCTCTGCCTGTTCGTGCCCCACCGAACACATTTCCACATACCTTGACTCCATCCTATCCCCCTTTGTTAAATCCCTCCCCACCTATGTTCAAGACACCTCAGACACTCTCCGTCGGCTCCGCACATTCCGTTGTCCAGGCCCCCATCCTCTCATCTTCACCATGGACGTCCAGTCACTATACACCTGCATCCCCCACCAGGATGGTCTCAAAGCCCTCCGGTACTTCCTCGACCAGAGGAGCAACCCATACCCATCCACTGACACCCTCCTCCGCCTAGCGGAGTTGGTCCTTACCCTAAACAACTTTTCTTTTGTCTCCTCCCATTTCCTCCAAACACAAGGCGTAGCTATGGGCACACGCATGGGCCCTAGCTACGCCTGCCTCTTTGTCGGGTACGTCGAACAATCTTTGTTCTCGACGTACCAGGGCCCCACCCCCGACCTTTACCTCCGTTACATTGACGACTGCTTTGGTGTCACCTCCTGCACCCACGCAGAACTGACTGACTTTATCCATTTCACCACCAACTTCCATCCGGCACTCAAATATACTTGGACCATTTCCGACATTTCCCTACCATTCCTTGACCTCACCATCTCTATTGCAGGTGACACACTCCTGACTGACATCCACTACAAACCAACTGACTCCCACAGCTACCTGGACTACTCTTCCTCCCACCCTGCTTCCTGTAAGGACTCCATCCCCTATTCCCAATTCCTCCGACTATGCCGCATCTGCTCCCAGGATGACGTGTTCCACACCAGGTCATCGCAAATGTCCTCGTTCTTCAGAGAACGGGGTTTCCCCTCCCCCACTATCGATGAGGCTCGCACCAGGGTCTCCTCCATACCCCGCAACACTGCCCTCTCTCCCCATTCCCCCACTCACAACAAGGGCCGAGTCCCCCTGGTCCTCACCTTTCACCCCACCAGCCAGCGCATACAACAGATAGTCCTCCGCCAGTTTCGCCACCTCCAACGTGACCCCTCCACTCGCCACATCTTCCCATCTCCCCCCCTATCTGCCTTCCGCAAAGACCGCTCCCTCCGCAACTCCCTCGTCAATTCTTCCCTTCCCTCCTGCTCCACTCCTTCCCCGGGCACTTTCCCTTGCAACCGCAAGAGATGCTACACTTGTTCCTTCACCTCCCCCATCCACTCCTTTCAGGGACCCAAGCAGTCATTCCAAGTCCGACAGAGGTTCACCTGCACCTCCTCCAACCTCGTCTACTGCATCCGTTGCTCCAGATGCCAGCTAATCTACATCGGTGAGACCAAGCGGAGGCTAGGCGATCGTTTCGCCGAACACCTCCGCTCGGTCCGCAATAACCAACCCGACCTCCCGGTGGCTCAGCACTTTAACTCCCCCTCCCACTCCGTATCCGACCTCTCGGTCCTGGGCCTCCTCCATGGCCAGAGTGAACAACACCGCAAGTTTGAGGAACAACATCTCATATTCCGCTTGGGGAGTCTGCATCCTCTGGGCTTAAACATTGAATTTTCTCAATTCTGCTAACCCAGACTGCTCCTTCCCCCCCCCACCTCTCCCTCAGCCCTCGGGCCCTGACATTCCTTCTCCATCTCCCCCCCCCCCCCCCCCCCCCCAAGTCGCACTAGCTTCTCATTTTCACACCAGAAACAGCTTACAATGGCCTGCTTTCCTTATCACCAATACTTTTTTGCATATCTTTCACTCATTGTTCTTGCTTTATCTCTCCATATCACTGTTTATATCTCTCGTTTCCCTGATCCCTGACCAGTCTGAAGAAGGGTCTCGACCCGAAACATCGCCTATCTCCTTCACTCCTTAGATGCTGCTGCACCCGCTGAGTTTCTCCAGCTTTTTGTGTAACCCTCAATTCTACAGCCAGGATGTTCAAGAGTTTAGTGTATGCAGAGCTCTCATATGTACTTTTATATCATGTGGTGTAAATTGAATTTATTGAAGACCAGCTTCTGTAATGGTTGGGATTAAAGGTGAATCTCTTTAGATTTCAAATATTTTCTAGCTCCTCTCTGCACAGAAGCCAGTCTGTGTTTTTCTTCCGAGGTTGAAAGGAGATCTGCCAACATAACAATCCATTTGTCATTAGTTAAGAAGAGTTAAAGTTATTTAATCTAACTCAATTGGGTTAAATTAATATGTGAAATGTAATTGTGTAAGAAGGAACTGCAGATGCTGGTTTAAATTGAAGGTAGACACAAAATGCTGGAGTAACTCAGCAGGTGAGGCAGCATCTCTGGAGAGAAGGAATGGGCGACGTTCGGTCAAGACCTTTCTTCAGACTGATGTCAGGGGGGTGATGGTACAATGATAGAATGTAGGCGGAGACAGTAAAACTAGTGGGAGAACTGGGAAGGGAAAGGGGATGGAGAGAGAAAGCAAGGGCTATCTGAAAGAGAAGTTAGTTTGAAGTGCACCTCCATCCCCCACCAGGACGGTCTTAAAGCCCTCCGTTTTGTCCTCGACCGCAGAACCAGGCAACTTCCGTCTCTAACCAATGCTCTCCTCCGCCTAGCAGAGTTGGTCCTTACCCTCAACAACTTTTCCACCGACTTCTCCCACTTCCTCCAGATCCAAGGCGTAGCTATGGGCACTTACATGGGCATTGCTCTGCCTGCCTCTTTGTCGGGTACATTGAACAATCCCTGTTCCAAGCTCCCTCCCCAAACTCTACCTCCACTACATTGACGACTGCATTGGTGCTACCTCCTGCACCCATGCAGAATTCACTGACTTCGTTAACTTCACTAATTGCCATCCTGCACTCAAATTCACTTGGAGCATCTCCGACATCTCCCTACCGTTTCTAGATCTCACCGTCTCCATCACAGGAAACAAACTATTGACTGACATCTACTACAAACCTACTGACCCCCATAGCTATCTTGACCACACTTCTTTCCACCATGCTTCCTGTAAAGACTCTATCCCCTACTCCAATTCCTCAGTCTATGCTGCATCTGCGCCCAGGATGAGGTGTTCCATACCAGGGCATCGGAGATGTCCTCATTCTTTAGATGAGGCTCTCACTAGGGTCTCCGCGATATCCCACAGCTTTACTCTTACTCCCCCTCCCCCATTCATAACAAGGACAGAGTCCCCCTTGTCCGCACCTTCCACCCCATCAGCCGTCGCATACAGCATATAATCCTCCGACATTTTCGCCACCTCCAACGGGATCCCACATCTTCCCATCTCCACCCCTCTCTGCTTTCCGCAGAGACTATTCCCTCCGAAACTCCCTGATCAACTGGTCCCTTCCCACCCAAACCACCCCCTCCCCAGGTACTTTCCCCTACAACCCCAGGAGATGCAGCACCTGTCCCTTTACCTCCCCCCTCGGCTCCATCCAAGGACCCAAACAGTCTTTCCAGCTGAGGCAGACATTCACTAGCACCTCCTCCAACCTCATCTACTGTATCCGCTGTTGCAGGTATCAACTTCTCTACATTGGCAAGGCCAAGCGCAGGCTCGGCGATCGTTTCACTGAACACCTCCGCTCAGTCCGTCTTAACCTACCTGATCTCCCGGTGGCTCAGCACTTCAACTCCCTCTCCCATTCCCAATCTGACCTTTCTGTCCTGGGCCTCCTCCATTGTCATATAGAAGCCCAGTGCAAATTGGAGGAGCAGCACCTCATATTCGGCTTGGGTAGTTTACACCCCAGTGGTATGAACATTGACTTCCCTAATTTCAGATAGCCCTTGCTTTCTCTCTCCATCCCCTTCCCCTTCCCAGTTCTTCCGCTGTCTCCGCCTACTTCCTATCTTTGTCCCGCTCGCTCCCCTGACATCAGTCTGAAGAAGGGTCTCGACCTGAAATGTCGTCCATTCCTTGTCTCCAGAGATGCTGCCTCACCCGCTGAGTTACCAGCATTTTGTGAAATGAAGCTAATCTTTATCCCTAAAAAAGATAGAGTGCTGGAATAACTCAGCATATCTGGCAGCATCTCTGGAGACGTTTCGGGTTCAGGCTCCTGAAGAGGGGTCCCAAACTGAAACGTTACCTATCCACATTATCGTGAAATGCTGCCGGACCTGCTGAGTTACTCCAGCACTTTGTATCTTTTTTTGTAAACCAGCGTCTGTAGTTTCTTGTGTCAAATTTTTATCCCTTGTAGCTGCTGCTCTCCATTCAAATTACTAGTCTGGCTGTTCCTTTATCAGGTCCACCCTGTACAGGTTCAGGTGGTGTATTCTCCAGAGTAAATGCTGTGGAATTACTGAGTATGCACTTTGTCATGGCAATGCCAGCATTCATCTGGAAAATCCAGCCCACTGCAACAAAACATAATGGTCTGGAAATTCCGGCTGTTATCTCTGCATCACTAACAGTTCCTCTCCTACCTGCAAATATTGTACAGTGTTAGCGAAAGAGCACCACATTCTGACAGGTCCCCACCTCTTACAGTGGGGAATCGCTTGAGCAGCTAAAGTTTTGACATGGTTTAGCAGAATGCCAAAGGGTTTTTTTTAGTTGGGTTGCGGCCATTACAATCCGGGCCTGGTTGTCCTTCTGTCTTGCTAACAGTGGGACAACACTACCGAACACAATTGCTTTAGTCAAGAGTGTGGAGTGTTTATTTGTCAGATATGCCATCAAGGGACAATGACATTCTTACTTACTGCTGCATAATAGGCCCGTAAATACAATAACTCATATATAATAATCAAAATATAATAAATTAATAGCCGTAATGTGAAATAATCATAATTGTGCAAAAAACAAAGTCCATGGTGCAACCAAAGTCATCCTCAGAAGACTGTTGTTACTGAGTTTAGCGTTGTGCAGTGTTCAATATCCTGAAGATTGTTGAGAAGCTGTTTTTGAACATGGCGGTAAAGGTTTCCTGGCTCCTGTATCTTCTTCCAGATGGCAAAATCAGATCATGGCCAGGGTGGTATTGGTCATTGATGATATGCGGCAGTTTCTGTACATCCCTCCAATGGTGACTTCGTGTTTTACTCATGATTTCAGCATCGGCCGTTACATGTATCTCTAAGGGAGAATATTGTGGAAAAACCCCCCAGCAGATTAGGCAATGTCTGATTAGAAAAACGGAGTAAATATTACGGATAGATAAGTTCACAACAGAACTGAAAGGTTCATGAATTCTGGATAACTTTTTTTCTCTGAATCAGATACTGCTTGATGAGCTGGCCATTTTGACCATTTTAATTTCAGGTTCAGCAACAGATTAAATATGCATTTCATAGCTATACCATAATGTAACTCTCAATTTGCTTTCTCACTCTAAGTGCCTTCAATAATCTATTAACCAGAAAATTCCATAAACATTGAAATAATTTCAACAACCTGACTTCACCCGAGCAGAGATAATCTCTTTATCCTATCCATTCCTCCTCCGTTTTCTATTTACGTGGCAAGCTACTTGACTTTATTTAAGCTGCTATAAACAACAAAACATTTATCGTTCGTGTTTTTGGGGATGGCTGGAGTAGACTGTATTCCCAATCCTGATTATAATAAAAGAAGCCTCAGTCAGAAAGTGTCAGTGAACGGATGTTAGCTGAAGATCACGTATATATTTTCAAAGACTTCTTCTTCTTCTTCTTCTTGCATATGGCGTGCACAGCCTAAAGTTGTAGGACAACTTGTTCTATTTGATCTTATTTAATTGTGCACACCAGGTTGATTGCATTCGTCGAAACAGGGCGGACCACATGAAGGTTGCAATCTCCCACCCTATTTCCAAAGACAATACTGTATGAAGAAAAACTTGTTGATTGTTGGTGCTTGGGGAATCCAATGTTTGTCTTAAGATGATAGAAATTTAAAACAATTTAGATCCAATTCATTTATCATTAATGTCTTGAATCAGTGCTTTTTGACATTTTGCTGTTTACTGTCGGATCTTTTGCATTTAACTTGATTCTGTTAAAAACAGATTTTTGTGAATAATTTTAACAAGCATTTAATGTCATTTTTGACCAAAACTGAATTAGATACATTTGTTTTTTTTTAAACTTCATTCTTCATTTAAGTAATGGATCAATAGATATGAGAGGTTTAGATGGATATGGGGCACATGTGGGCAAATGGGAGTAGCTTAGACGAAGTATCTTAATCAGCATGGACGAGTTGGGACGAAAGTTTGCCCCGCTCCACATGCACACGCACACGTACTATGAATGCAAACACTGTACTACTCCATAAAATGTCAGCTTTATTTGGAAATCGTTAAGACTAACTTGGAAAGTTAACTTTTCACGTGCAGAAGTACGTTTTCTGAAGCCTCTTTGTACTGCACTGCATTGAGGGAGCACACCATAACAGACACAGTAATTGTTTAGATTAGTGAACAGGCTGCTGAACAACAGAACTGTTCAGTTATTAATAAAATGAGGCCATGTTATCACAGGTTGAAATAGAATGGAATGAGCACTCATTAATTTTAATCGTTAGGCTCCCTCCAAAATGCACATGTTGAATGAAAACAAAATCAGGACAGAACAGCATTTAAAAAAAATAAAAAAAACACTTTTACTACCATAATTGTGGCTGTTGAATGGGCAATATGGAGCATTTATCAATGCAATGAAGATGGCTTAATTGTTTTATTTTGTAACAGGTCTCTGCTTTTTGTCTGTTTGTTTTTCTAGGTTGCGTGGAGAGCTTTCGACAATGAAAGTTGGTTGGGATGGTCACATAGCACAGATCTCCAAGGAGACTGTTGCCAAGGATATACAAATTAAAATATTGCAGGACCAGGATTCCAAGCTGAGGGCTGAGATGGCAAGGCACAAAGAGGACGTGGAAAAGTAAGCTGCATGTTCTACCAGCTGCAAAATGGCACGTCTCCCTCACTCAAAATAGGGCATACTCTTTCTGGAATACTAGAATCAGTGTTACATTAAGGACTAATTAGAATGTAAAATTAAAGTGATTCTAAATAATAAATAATCAAAGTAATCACATCGGTTTACCTACTGTTAGAACATGCTATTTGATAACGCACAGAGTCCGGTGGTAGGCATTAAGGCTTCTTGATTCCCAGTTTACATTTGTTACATATTCAGAAAAGCAGAGACAAATCCTACACTACAGTGTTGTACAAGCTTATTTTAACCACACACTTATTAGACTATCTTACCTGATTCTCTCTCTCTCTCTCACTGACTCCAGCTACATCTCACGCTGCCTCAGCAAAGCCGCCAGCATAATCTCCCCTCTCCCATCAAGCAAGTGATACAGAAGTTTGAAAACGCATACCTTCAGATTCAGGAACAGTTTCTTCCCAGCTGTTATCAGGCAGCTGAACGGTCCTCTAGTCAGCTAGAGAGCGGTTCTGACCTCCCATCTGCCTCATTGGAGACCTTTGAATGATCTTTAATGGAAATGTATTGGACTTCAATGTTATAGCTTTGCACTAAATGTTATACCTTCTATCATTTATCTGTGCCCTGTGGACAGCTTGATTGTACCTCAGTACATGTGAAAATAATAAACTAAACTAAACTAAGCTAATTATTATTATGGTCCAAGGGGTCATTTGGCATTACCTCATTACCTTTGCTCAAATAGAAATTTGTTCACAGATCTGACCTAGTTTTGGTCAGTTCTAACCTTGAGCTCACAAGCTGTTCTTTTCAAGGAGTCAGCAGTTTTAAACAGACTCACTTCAGCAATTCTCTGCACCCTTTACGCCTATCATAATTGGAAACTCTATTTTAAAGAACTCCGAGTCTGCATGATTGAGTGCCACAGAGAGGGAAAATGTGAACACCATTTCTCCTGTGCTCGTGTGACAATGATGGAAGTCTACAATTGTGGGAATATCCTGCTGCTAATTAAACACGTAATCTAGAGTGATGTCAAAATGTAGTGGGAGAAAGACAAATCAACTTTTCTATTTCATGTATTTCATGATGAAATAGAAGGCCATTCAGCCTATTGTGTCTTGCTATTCTCATTCTCCTTATGTCTCCTTATCTGACACACATTTGTCTCCTTTTCACCTCTACCCTTTGACACCTACTCCACCTGTCTGCCAATCACCCCATCACATCACCTGTATCTACCTATCACTTGCCAGACTTTGTCCTGTCCCCTCTTCTCTTTTTCAGCCTTCCCCCATGTGTTCCATCAATCTGAAGGGTCCAATCTGAAATGTTCCCTCTACAGATGCTGCCTGACCAATTGAGTACCTTAATCAAAGAAAGACACAAAATGCTGGAGTAACTTAGCGGGTCAGGCAGCATCTCTGGTGGTGAACATGGATAGGTGACTTTTCGGATTGGTATTCCCCTTCAGCGAATACCGTAAGGTCTTTTAAACCTCTATATTGGTGTCAGTCATTCACATTGATACATTTTTAGATATTTACCAAATCGAGGCAGTGTGGGGGGAAGTTACAGAGCAGCCTATCCAGTTTCCATATCTGATGCTA
Source organism: Raja brachyura (assembly GCA_963514005.1). Next base: position 25,100,217 of record OY740803.1, read on the forward strand.
TTACTTAGGTATAAGCACCAACTTGTCCAAGCAGCAGAGAGGGAGCGGAGCCTGGAGCAAATGAAAGTACAAGCAGAGCTAGATTGGCAGCAACGCTGTGAGGAGATAGAAAGAAGTCAATACCTGAAGTCGGAAGAACTTATCCAAACCCTGAGCCAAGCACGGAACCAGGTAAGTCAATTAAAATAAAATTCAGTACATTATTATTTTTCAATACCCAGAAATATGTCTTGTCAGTCCTTCTGTGGAATACAGGTATTCCTCGATTTACAGAATAGATGACATGTGTGGAAAATGTTGCTCCTGCATAAATAAGATACAACTCATTAATATGCCCCTTATTAATACGTCATACTACTAATACATACTCAGGAAAGGGACCACAAGAATTCTCAAAGGCAATGAAATAAAAAAATCTGTTATGTTTTTTCTCCAGAAATTCTTTTATTTGCTTGATTTTGCTTAACTTTAATGAAAATATATATTAACCATGGGTACTACTTTATTGTAATGATTTTACTCTCCTCTCCTTTGCTGAAAGCCCTTGGACATAAGGACAACTCTGGTTGCATGTAAATATCCCTATTCGCATTTCTCGGGTGACCTTTGACAGATGCTTTTATGTGAAGGCATCACACTTGACCCAGTGGTTATAGTTTTCAGTTTGTGTTATTGTGCACACACTCCCAGCAGTGATTAGCTGATAACAATCAAGGGCAGAGCCCTCACAAAATTTTAGCTCTGCAATCTGGAACCTTAACTACTGACGCAACCTCTGCTCTGGTAGAAATCAGTTAACTCTTCTCAAATTGGAGATTAAATCTGAGATTGGCCCAGTTACTAGGGCTCAACCAATCACTGACTAAACACGTACACAACAAGGGAGTGAGCAAGCATTTACAAGTGCTTAAAAATTCATAGCAGTTACCAGACCTATTGTGGTGTCAGTGTATTGTCCCTGGAATTCATTGCAATAATGTACAACCTGCAATTGCCTAATGATTGTTTTTCATTTCTGATAGTTTATCTATTGTTTTCTCTGCTACATTGTGTGAATTATTGCCGCTTATAGATCTTCCCATCGACCACATATTATTCCTTGCATAAAGAAATACAATTAAGGAAATGTAGTTAGACTGAAATCTTGAAAGTACGTTGTTTACAATACAATACAATACAATGAACTGTATTTTTCCGTTATGAACTTTGGCAATGTACCCAGAAATATGTCTTGTCAGTCCTTCTGTGGAATACAGGTATTCCTCGATTTACAGAATAGATGACATGTAAACTCGCACATGTAAACTAACAATTCTCTAAGCCCACTGCTTTATTTCTGAGTTGCATGCCTCGGTAGCAGTGACATATCTCAAGCCAGCTGGTTTTGTGGATACTGCATAATGTCATTTGTGATCGGAACACAATTAGGCAGAATAAGAATAATCAGAATCAAGTCTACACCACCATTCAATCACGGCTGATCTATCTCTCCCTCCTAACTGTATTCTCCTGCCTTCTCCCCCATAACCTCTGACACCCATACTAATCAAGAATCTATCTATCTCTGCCTTAAAAATATCCATTCTTGGCCTCCACAGCCTTCTGTGGAAAATAATTCCACAGATTCACCACCCTCTGACTAAATACATTTCTCCTCATCTCCTTTCTTTAATTGAGGCTATGACCTCTAGTCCTACACCCTCCCACTAGTGGAAACATCCTTTCCACATCCACTCTATCCAAACCTTTCACTAGTCGGTACGTTTCAGAGGTCCCCCCTCAATCTCCTAAACTCCAGCAAGTGGAGGCCCAGTGTCATCAAACACTCATCATATGTTAACCCACTCATTCCTGGGATCATTCTTGTAAACCTCTTCTGGACCCTCTCCAGGGCCAGCACATCCTTCCTCAGATATGGTGCCCAAAATTACTCAAAATACTCCAAATGCGGCCTGACCAGCACCTTATAGAGGCTCAGCATTACATCCCTGTTTTTGTATTCTAGCCCACTTGAAATAAATTCTAGCATTGCGTTTGCCTTCTTTACTACCGAATCGACTTGCAAATAACTTTTTGGGGATCCTGCACCAACACTCCCAACTCCCATTGCACCTCCGATTTCTGGATTCTCTCCCCATTTAGAAGACTTGTTTCTACTACCTTTATTTCTACTACTAAAATGCATGACTCCACACTTTGCTACACTATATTACCTGCCACTTCTCTGCCCACTCTCACTACCTGTCCAAGTCCTTCTGCAGAGTCACAGCTTTCTCTGCACTACCTGCCCCTCCATCTATTTTCATATAATCCATAAAATTGACCACAAAGCCTTCAATCCCCTCATCCAAATCATTAATATCCAACGTGAAGAGTACAACGTGAAGAGGAGCACTGACCCCTGCGGAGCTCCGCCAGTTACTGGCAGCCAACCAGAAAAAGCCCCCTTTATTGCCACTTCTTGCCTTCAGCCATCTATCCAACCTACTATCCATGCTAGTATCTGCCCTTTGATACCATGGGCTCTCATTTTCCTTAGCAGCCTTACATGTGGCACCTTATCAAAGGCTTTCTGAAAATCTAGGTGAACAACATCCACTGACTTTCCTTCGTCTGTCCAACTATCAAAGAATTCCAGCAGATTTGTCAGGCAAGATCTCCCAAGATCTGCCATATGGTCTCCATGACAGAGCTCCCGCCGTGGTCTCAGCATTGGAGCTCCCACCAGGTCTCGCACTAGTACTACACAGTACAAACAGTACATTTACACATGTGCTGTAGCGTTTCCAATTCTGACTTGTGCAAGGGTCTGTGGGATGTAACCCTTACAGAAGTTGGGGAGTCTCTGGCACTTTGAGGCAGCAGTGCTACCAGCTGCACCACTGTGTCATACTTAGTTATCAAGGAATGGAACGGAGAGCATGTTAAGTATGATGCTGAGTTTACATTTCAGCTGCAAGATCTCAGTGCTACATAATCAATGTTCAAGGTCTCATTCTCTAAGCCTTGTATGTTGCAAGGAAGCAAACAAGGCACATGATTGGAGACATGTATATGATTATTTTTTAGGCTGTAGTTTCACTGTGGGAATAGGATGAGGGGGAATTAATTGAGTAAAGTTTTGTTCTTTACTCATGTTATCGTGACTTGTGGCAGTGTAGTAAATAAAGTCATACTGAGAGACATTGAATTTAATCTGATTCTTAAGAAGATTGTAATATTGCCATTACAGGCAATTCAACTGAACTTGGTTAACTTCTCAAACTAGTACTCTGCTACGTTGAACAAAAATGTTATTTCTTACATAACAAAGCATAATTCAGCATATGTGTCCTCTTGTATTGGTGGAGCAGGATATGCAGCCGGATTAGCAAGGAAAGTTTCAAGTGGTAGTTCAATAATGTGTCCAACAATATCCTACTGATCATGATGCCAAAGCAAATGACAGTGGATGCTGGATCTGCATTATAAACACACAATCCTAGAACTACCCAGCGGGTCAAGCACCATCTCTGGAAGGAGAAATTGAGTTTACGTTTCATATTCCAATGTTTTAGTACAGGGGCCTCCAAACTTTTCAGCATGAGGGCCACATTATATATTTGGCACATTTTTGCTGGCCGTAGGAAAAAATAAAGAAATGACTCACACGCACGCACGCACAGAAAAGCACACGTGGGCTCCCACATACCAAAACACAGACAGACACATAGACCCGCACACGGACTCGCAGTCAAACACGGACTCGCGCACACATACACACACAGACACACAGACACACAGACACACAGACACACACACAGACACACACACACACACACACACACACACACACACACACACACACACACACACACACACACACACACACACACACAGAGGCTCGCTCACACTCTATCTCTATCCCTCTCTGTGTTATACACACGCTGTGATGACCCCTCAGGCATATTAACAAAGACCCACGCACGCATAATGCTCATCCATCGGGCACACACACAGAGCCGTTCCATCCTGACTACGGGTGCTGTCTGTACCGAGTTTGTACCTGCGTGGATTTTCCCCGTGTGCTCTGGTTTCCACCTACACTGCACTTTTGCAGGTTAATTGAATTTGTCCCGAATGTGTGTAGGATAGTGCTAGTGCGTACGGGCACCGCGCTGTATCTCTAAAGCTGCGCTACCGCAGAACCTGCTAAATAGCTCACCACGCGGAACGTGTTAAGAGCTTGCTGCAGGCTGGATAAAATCTCGTGGCGGGCCGGATGTGGCCCGCAGTGCCATAGTTTGTAGACCCCCTGTTTTAGTAGAATGGGGGAAAATTTGAGAAAAACAATTTTTGTGATAAAGAATCGAGAGTGTTTAATTGTTATATGTACCAACGACGGAGCAATGAAATTCTTATTTGCAGTAGTTTAACAGGCCCATAAACACAGATAAAAAGTAATAATAAGAAAAGTTCTAAAAATTAGTAACTATAATACAAGATTGCTATTCAGTCTGTGAAGGATAGTTCCTGGGTGACTTTTTCAGTCTTTGACAGTGATTGTTTGGTCATATGATTTTCTTTAGATTACAGCAGAACTCCAGGAAAAAGAGCGAAAACTACAGGAGGTGGAGACGTTGGTTCGGGCACTGACGCTAGAAAGGGACCATGCAATAGCTGTACTGCAGAAGCATGGTGTTTTACCAGAACGAGATTCTCAGGTAAAAACAGTTTATTTTTGATGTAATATAAAACCACAGATGGTTTCCCACTGCTTTGTGGTTGTTTCAGCATTGAGGAAACCAAACACAGATTGTGTGACTACTGTCGAATGTCTCTATTTTGGCCTGCATAGGTGACAAAGATTCCCTATTGCACTCTTATATCTGCGTTTGACCTTCTGTGTCTATCAATATCACTGTAGCTCAATGAACAGCACCACCTCTCGCAGCGTGACACGTTCCAGACCAGGACTCAACAATAAACTCAACACTTTTTGATATGCAGCCATTCTAGCCTTTTACTTCAAATTTCCACGATTGTTAGTTATCACCCCTTTTGATATTTTAATGTATCTCCCATTTACTTTGCATCCTAACCTGCCTTTGCTAATTCTTTTAGCTGGCACCATGACGAGCTGTGTCACTTTGTTTCTCCTGAATTCCACATACCAATCTTTTCTCACTTCTCGTGAACTTTCACTTGAGTATAACACCTGTGTTGTTTCCAACATTCCCCAGTTGTGAAAAATGATCATAAAACCGAAAAGTGAGCTCTATTCAGATGCTGTCTGACTTGCTGAATAATGCCAGCATTTTCTGTATTTATTTCAGATTCCCAGTATCTGTATTGTTTTATTGAATTAGGTGAAAATTCATCAGAACCACGAATAGGTGGCAGGGCACAGGATTTTGGACACAAATAAAGAAGGGAGAAAAGCTCGGGGTGTAAAGGAGAACTTGTACTGTAATTTCTGCAGATATGTGAGGAAAAAGGGAGAAATTAAATGTCGAAAGAGGTGATCAGGCAAGGTACCGTTACAAAAGCCTGGAGCAGCAGACAGAAGAGAGCACAGATTTTGTAATCTTGAGCAAAAACAGACTCCTGGAGGAACTCAGGCAGCATCTGTGGATGGAAATGGGCAGGTTGTGCTTCAGGTCTTGAGTCGTGAAGAAGAATCTTGACCTGAGACATTGTCCATTCCCTCCACAGATGGTGCCTGTCCAGCTGACTCCCTCCAGCAGCCTGTCTTTTGCTCAAAAAGTCGAGAGCTGCTGAAACTCAGAACTGTTATCTGAAATATCCAAATTTTAATCTGAAGTTAGTGTTGTGCAGTGTTCAAGAGCCTGCTGGTTCAACTGAGCTGCTGGCAAGGCATAAAGTACGCCCCCAGGATAGGATTACCAATCTGGAATAAAATGGATAGTCTGGTCTAACAGGTCTAGCATGTAGCTCATGTAGCAGGTCAAGTGGGTTGCTGTTGGTTGATGCAAACACTGATAAGAACAACACATGGATAGAGTTGGGGGAAAACAAAAATATTACTTTTTTAGTGTAATTGGATAGGGTGAGAACGGTAAGAGTTCAAGTTCAATAGAGTTTATTGTCATGTGTCCCTGATAGGCCAATTAAATTCTTGCTTTGCTTCAGCACACCAGAACATAGTAGGCATGAATACAGAACAGATCAGTGTGTCCGTATACCATTATATAAATATATACACACATGAATAAATAAACTAATAAAGTGCAAATAAACGGATAATGGGCTATTAAGGTTCAGAGTTTTGTCTGAGCCGAGTTTAATAGCCTGTGGCGGTGGAGAAGTTTGGCCATATTTAAAGTCGGCATTATCCATTATTTTATTATTTTAAAGTGCATGAACTGCAGGGTAATGAGATGGAGAAATTGGGAGGAAATATTATCAAGAGGTACTGACTCTATTCATCAATATTCCCTTGGTGGAAACATACTATTTCTAACTATAAAGCGATTTTTACAAAGAAAAAGAATTATCCACTAATTTGAACACTGATGTATTTCTGAGATAAATTAGCATTTGAGAAAAATAGGAAAAATGGACAAACATGAATACAGTAACTCCGCTGTGAGTATGCAAGCTTTTGAATTGGTAAGATCAATCTTTGTGCGGAAATTGGATCGTACTCCATTCACACCCACCAATATCCTAACTGCCGCCTGAAAATTAGGTTTAAATATACAAACAATTGGGCAGTTTACAACCCACTGGTATGAATGTTGATTTCTCTCACTCCAAGTAAATCCCGCATTCCTTTCCCTTCCCTCTCTCCCTCCCTCCCTACCCCACCGCAGTTGTCCTACCAAATCACATCCTTGTATCCCTCTTGTTATCACACCTTCCGCAGCCAACAAATTGGCCATTATGGACTCCACCCTTCTTGAGATCATCTGTTGCTGGCCCTGACTTCTTCTGGCCTTTTCTTGCCTCCTGTTTATTTCCCCGTGCCCCTCCCCACCTCTACTTTCAGTTTAAATGAGGATTCTGGCCCAAGACCTCACCTATTCTTTTTCTCCAGAAATACTGCCTGACCCCCTAAGTTACTCCAGCATTTTCTGTCTATAAACCAGCATTTGCAGTCTATGCAAAAGACTAGACTGGATTTTCCTAAAATCTCTATAATCTTCTTCAAAATATTCTAAACTTTTACAACAAAAGAAACTGTTACCAGATATCGGCAGAGAGATGCAAGAATATTACTAAGGGTACCACTTTTACAATATATTTGTTCCAATGGCAAGAGGATACACGGAGTGGGTTTTGCCATTCGAAACAGGCTACTTCAGGAGCTGACAGAGCAACCACTGGGAATCAACGAACGTCTTATGACTCCAGCTCGTCAAGAACCAATACACCACCATCATGAGCGCCAATGCTCCAAATCCGGACACTGATGACGAAGTAAAGGAGAACTTCTACGTCCAACTTGACGATGTCCTTTCCTCAGTTCCCAACGACGACAAGATCATTCTCTTAGGAGACTTCAATGCCAGAGTCGGGAAATATCATAGGCTCTGGACCAGAACAATCGGCAAGAAAGGAGTTGGCAAGGTCAACGCGAATGGAACACTCTGTAGATTAACCCTTATTAATTCATGCCATTTATAACTTCACCACACAAATATGCATGCCACCCTTTACATGGTATTATGGTACTACACAAAGACTCTCTCTCTCTTGCTCTCTCTCGTTCGGGCACTAGTTAGTAAGCGAGATTCAAGCAGCTGGCTGTTGAAATGCTCCAATGTATTTGATGAAATTGGATTCAAGTAAAAAAAACATCAGGATAGGTTCGTTGATAATGACAAACAACTCCAACAACTCATCGATGAAAAGAGAAAAACTTTTATCACCTCACAAAATTACTAACAGTCGGCTTCCAAAAGGAAGTGCTATCAGGAATGCAAGGCTGCAGTCCAGAAGAGCACCCGAAACCTGAAAAAACAATGGTGGGGGGTGGGAAGCACAGGAAATCCAACAACTAGCAGATGGCAACAACACTCGAGGCTTTTTCAACGCCACCAAAGCCATATTTGGTCCATCCCCTCTCAAAAGCAAAGATGGGTCAACCATCCTGAAGAACAATGCTGTCATCAATTCTAGATGGAGGGACCACTTTGATGTTCTAAATCAAACCGCCTCATTTGACAGGAATGTGAACAAAGCAGCCCGTTGACGACTCCCTGAGCAGAATACCATCACTTGAAGAAGTCAAGGAAGCCATCAAAACCTTGAAAAACAACAAGGCAGCTGGACTTGACGGAATACCAGCCGAGGTCTACAAAATTGGAGGTAGCCTGCTACATTACCAACTGCATCAACTTCTCATCAAGATCTGGATAAATGAAGATGTACCAGGAGACTTTAGAGACTCAGCAATCGTTACCATCTACAAAAGGAAAGGCGATCGATCTGACTGCAGAAACTATTAGTGGAATCTCCCTGTTAGCAACAGCAGGCAAGGCCCTCGCCCGCATCATGAACAATCGACTCAAGCTTTTAGTTAAGAAGATCCTTGCGTGATTGCCCCAACACTGTTCACCATCTTCATTGCGACAACCATTCACATCATCAAGGACGACCTACCCTCAGATTGAAATTGTCTACAGAACAGATGGCAAACTTTTCAATCTTGCCCGTCTCAAGTCCAAAACAAAGACATCTATCAGCTCCCTCATCGAATTCCAATACGCAGATGACAACTGTGTTGCAGCTCTCTCAGAAAATCATCTGCAACAGATCCTGACTGCCTGACACGAAACTTGGACTTACCATCAACTCCACGAAGACTCAGGTTATCTACCAATCATCACCAACTGAGACAAATTGGAAAGAACCATCAATTCAACCTTGTAAAACAACCCTGGAAAATGTGAATCACTTTCCGTACCTTGGAAGTCCTCCTCCAATGTCCACCTTGATGACGAGATCCAACATCGTCTTAAGTGTGCTGGAACAGTTTTTGGACGTCTTTGAACGAGAGTCTTTCAAACTCGTGACGCCCGAACAGACACCACAATGTTAGTGTACAAAGCAGTGGTGATTCCAACGCTCCTGTATGCATCTGAAACCTCGACAACATACATAGAAACATAGAAATTAGGTGCAGGAGTAGGCCATTCGGCCCTTCGAGCCTGCACCACCATTCAATATGATCATGGCTGATCATCCAACTCAGTATCCCGTACCTGCCTTCTCTCCATACCCTCTGATCCCCTTAGCCACAAGGGCCACATCTAACTCCCTCTTAAATATAGCCAATGAACTGGCCTCAACTACCCTCTGTGGCAGAGAGTTCCAGAGACCCACCACTCTCTGTGTGAAAAAATTCCTTCTCATCTCGGTCCTAAAGGATTTCCCCCTTATCCTTAAGCTGTGACCCCTTGTCCTGGACCTCCCCAACATCGGGAACAATCTTCCTGCATCTAGCCTGTCCAACCCCTTAAGAATTTTGTAAGTTTCTATAAGATCCCCTCTCTATCTCCTAAATTCTAGAGAGTATAAACCGAGTCTATGCAGTCTTTGTTCATAAGACAGTCCTGACATCCCAGGAATCAGTCTGGTGAACCTTCTCTGCACTCCCTCTATGGCAATGATGTCCTTCCTCAGATTTGGAGACCAGAACTGTACGCAATACTCCAGGTGTGGCCTCACCAAGACCCTATACAACTGAAGTAGAACCTCCCTGCTCCTATACTCAAATCCTTTTGCTATCAAAGGATATACCGATGCCATCGGAAAACACGTGAAAAGTTCTATCAACAATGTCTTCGAAGCAGCTTAAATATCAACTGGGAAGACAGAAGAACCAACGTCAGCATACTGAATGAAGCAAAAACACCTAGCATCGAAGCATTCGTCATCATAATCAAGAAGCAACTAAAGTGGGTCAGTCATGTTGTTCGGATGGAAGACGAGCGTCTACCTAAGCAAACCCCATACTCCCAGTTTAATGAAGGCAAACGTAAAAGGGGCGGACAAAAGAAGAGATTCAATGATGCCTGAACAGCCGGCATGAAGAAATGTGAAATCGACATCGACAACAGAACGTAGACCATCATTCTTGACCTCGAGGGATAACCACGATAGGTAATGTTTTGGGTCGGGACCCTTCTTCAGACTGATTGGAGTCGGGGGGGGGGGAGAGCTGGAAGAGGAGTAGGATTATGCCTGGCAGGTTCGTTCGCTCGTGTGTCGGACAACGTATAGCTCGCTGTTGGCTTCTGTCGTCGTCCAGCATGTTGACAGAATTGGTCGCCCGATGCATCGTGTCATCGTTTCCGGGGATCGCCACGAGGAGGCTTCTGTCATGATCCCCGCCTGGCAGGTAATAGGCCGACACAGGTGAGGTGGGTTTTAGATAGTCATATACACAAGTATGGTGAGATAGTTATGAAAAATCTAGCTTGCAGCAGCATCACAGAAACATAGACTCAGACATGTCATGAAACATATTATACAAGTTATGAAATAGTAATTTATTGTGCAAAAACAAGGCATTAGTGCAAAACACAATTAGAAAACATTTCCATGCTAGTGCAAAAAATCATCCATCATGTTCCGTTACTGATATAGGATTAGGGTTGTGCAGGTCAGTTGAAGAACCTGATAGCTGCAGGAATGTAGCTGTTCCTGAACCTGGTGTGGGACATCAGGCTTCTGCACCTTCTGCCCGATGGTAGCAGTGAGAAGAGGGCCCGGCCTGGATGGTGGGGATAGATGATAGATGCCACCTTCTTGAGGCAGTGCCTGGTGTAGATGCTTTAGATGGTGGGGAGGGCTGTGCTTGTGGTGGACCGACAGGGCTGAGTCCACCACTCTCTGCAGCCTCATACCTTCCTGTGCCACGAAGCACTTTGCTACTAAGAAATATTTGAGATGTGAAATTATGACGATAAAACCTCAAGAGCCGATACATCTGTTGAAATTCCCCTTTAGAATTGCAACAGAAAAATTTAAGTATTTGGGCATCCAAATTACTAGGAAATATAAATATAAATCATTACTTAACGCAAACTATATGCCTTTAATAACTAAATTAAATGGGTTGATTAAATTTTGGAAAACACTGCCGATGTCCTTAATAGGCAGAATAAACGCGATAAAAATGATCTTCTTACCACAAATACTGTACCTATTTCAATCAATACCAATATACTTACCTAAAAAATTCTTAAAAAAATTAGATTCTGATATTATAAACTTCATATGGGATTATAAATCACATAGAATTAAGAAAAAACACTTGTGTAAATCTAAAGAATCAGGGGGACTGACACTCCCTAACTTATTGTAGTACTATTGGGCAGTGAATATTAAAAATATAATCTATTGGTTGGACAGTTCTGCCCAACAGGTAGATTGGATAAGAATGGAGAAAGAGGATTGTTCCCCTTACAATATAGGAGTGATCCTTCTTTCCCCGATGAAACTGAACAATATAATATATAAGAAGAATCCAATTATTCACAGTATAATACGAATTTGGAATCAAATAAAATTAACTTTAAAATTAAGAAAATTATCGCTTCTTTCTCCAATAACTAATAATCCCTCATTCAAACCATCCATTATTGATAAAACTTTTATCCATTGGGAAAGATTAGGAATTAAAACAATGGGAGATATATATGATATGGGAAAACTTTTATCATTCCAACAATTACAACTAAAATATAATTTGAAAAGTAATCAATATTTCAAATATCTTCAAATTCAAGATTATTTGAAGAAATATATATAAGGATATCAAACCCTAACCCCAGATTTAATGGAGGAAGGAATGAACAGAAAGGCAGAATCAAGCAATTTAATATCTTACTTGTATAATATAATTTTAAATATAGAAACACCAACGACAGAGGCAATTAGAAGGGACTGGGAACAAGAGTTATTGATAAAAATTCCTAATGATAGATGGGAATTTTTTTTATTATATGTAAATAAATGTTCAATTAATGTAAGACATAACCTAATTCAATTTAAAATTTTACATAGATTATATTATTCGAAAACTAGACAATAAAATATTCTCAAATGTTTCCCCATCTGTGACAAATGTCTAACTCAAAATGCCACTTTAGCACATTCCTTTGCCTCTTGTATAAAACTGTATACATTTTGGAATGAAATTTTTGGAATTTTTACAAAACTATTTAACACAAAATTGAACCCCAATACAGAACTGATTATCTTTGGATCAATGGAAGAGGGAAGTAAACTAACTATATTCCAAGAAGCTTTTCTTAATTACGGTCTAATAACAGCAAAAAAACTTATACTCAAATTTTGGGAAAACGCAACCACGCCAAGATTCAAAATGTGGATGTCAAACATGTCTGAAACGCTTCATCTTGAAGAAATTAGATTTCTCCTACCAGGCAAAGTAGACCAATTCTCAAAGACTTGGTCTCCTTTTATCAACTTTTTACACGCATATGGTGCAACATAACAAAACCTTAGAAATTAAATGGTTTAGAACCGGGTGACGGATGGGCAAAAATACGAAATAGGTAGATCTCTCCTCATCTCTCTTTTCTTTACTTTCTCCTTCTATTTCAATCTTTTCAGCTTCTCTTCTATGTCCTTTATTTCTTTTGCTGGCTGTTTCTACTCGCTTGTCTATCTATTCCGCCACTCTTTATTTCTTTTTTCTTTCACTGTTCTTATTATTAAATCAAAAATACAAAGTTGTACAAGAATAGAAATATGTATGTATGTATTAGGTACTCAAGTACCACACTATTGTACGTACTTCTAACAAAAATAAACAAAACAAACAAAAAATAAATATTTGAGATGTATCTGGGAATTTTACTGTGCAGGTTTGCCAAAATCCCTGTCTTTGTGTGCAGCATTTTGTAGGCAGCTTATTTCACCCGTAAATGTTGGAGCTCCGTAAGTTTTTTTTTATTGGAGAGAACACCTGCATTTTAAAGTGTGTGGAATGTGGAACGTTTGCAATGTCCTACGTTTGGAAACAACATCAAAAGTGGTTGCATTTTTAATCAGTTTTCACTACCGTGTGGAGCAACTCATGTGAGTTGCCCAGGTTATTTGATTTACTCTTTTTATCAGCAGATGTCATTAACAAAACCCATATAACATACTCTCGCCATTTTGAGTAAGCTGCCTTCTTGCCAAAGAGAATGTAATTCTCTCCGCGCACAGCTGGTTTCAGATGCAAAACATTTTATTATGCGTACTATTCAGACAGCTGCTGTTAGTATTTTGTTTTATGATGGTCCCGAATGTCAAAGCTATTCATAAATCAAAAGCACATTTCTGGATGGCTAATTAATGACTAAGGCCGCCTTCTGCCTCGATGTCTGATGACTTTAAAATCTGCTGCTCCCTTAAGTGCTCCTTATGTTAATACTAGCTAAATTAGACCAGCTAGGACTTCAAAATGGGGTTAAGTTTCAGGGTTTCTGGGAGATTTGGTCAAATTCGAATTACTCTCTGCAGAGCTGGGACAGGCTGCGAAGAGGTGCAAGAGTGTATAGAGCTAGATACAATTTGCAAGCAAAGAATGGGAAGCTCTGCAAACCATGTCAATCTGGTGCAAAATGCATAGAATGGATTGGATGGCTGCAAACCAGACATACACCTTGTAAATAGTTGAAAATAATGTTGCAGAGTCTGACTTTGCCAAGTGTTGATTGGATGAGGTGTCGAGCCTTGTCTGGGTTTTCTGTTAATCAGGGTAAATGTTTCCAAGTTGACTTCATCTCGAAGTCCGTTGTGAATAGAATGTATTAAACTGTTGTATCATTGGGTTAGGGGAATGCCTGTTATGTATGGGGTTAATTGATATCTGTAATTGGGTTATTGAGAGACCACCCCCATATGGTTCAGCCCCTTGAGATCCCGGGACATATAAAAGTCCATGATCATGAGGCTCAGCGTCGATCTTCTGGAAGAGAGCTCAATACCGCGTAAACTTTTGGAGTGCCTCTGTCTGAGCGAGGCCTAGAGGGCTTGAACAGGCAGACGCGAGGATCGAACCCGCGGTGGGATAGGTACAGTGTTTGATCTGTGACGTGCTTTTGGTAAAATAAAATTGAGTTGTTTCAAGTGCTTGATTCAGTGTTATTACTGAACCTAGACGGGGGGAAGCTTAGAAACGAGCAATTATCACTTATGCGTTCCTGCACCAACCCCTGCCCCGAGGTACTGCACTGACATGTTAGTGCAGAAGATGATATGCTCAAGCCCAGGAATGTGACTTGAGCCTTTGTCCTATGACTCAGATGCAAGAGCAACAGACGGGTCACATTACCATCAGTGACTATGATGCATGACAAAACACAAATGCCTTTGTGCACTTGATAATAAAGCGCACTGACAGATACAAGGGTCACGGTGGGGTATAAGTGAGAGATCCTTTTAGATAGAGGCTGGCTGACGCAGGTCTTTGATGGGGAGCTTTTCAAGTTTGTAAAACAGCTTGTGTGAAAGCTAGCTGTAAGTACGTTTATCAGGCACCTTTTTAAAGGTAGCTTTTGTCCAACCATCTGCCTCCTCATCAGTATCCACCTATCACTCCAGCCTTTTGTGGCTATCTTTGGTTTAAACCAGCATCTGTACTTCCTTCCTACACATTCCACCTATCCCCTGCACCCACCCTTTTCAAGCTTTCTTTCCCCTCTCCCCTTCCCCCAACCCCCACTGCAATCACTCTGAAGAAGGGTCCCGACCCAAAATGTTGCCTATCCATGTCCTCTGGAGATGCTGCCTGACTTGCTGAGTTACTCCAGCACTTTGTGTTGGACTCAAGCAGTAACTGTATTGGGGTTATCTAATGTTGCAATCACCACATTTTGTCTTCAATTATCAGGCTGCAGAACCTGTGAGACGAGATAGAGGTGATGATGGTTTCCCCTCAGATATCATTCAGAACCTCCAACAGCAGAACTTAAACCTGCGAACAGTCATCACCCAGATGAGGAAGGAGATGGAAAACCTCAGCGAGCAAATCCCTGCCAGTCAATCCACAGGCAAACTACTTGATGACTCGGGATCACTCAGGAGCCCCAAAGAATCGCCTAAAGCTGTCATAACCCCAGGTAATCAAACATCATTTAAACCTTTCCTCCTGCAATGGTGAAAAAGAAATCAAAGTGTGTGCAAATTAAATTAATATGCCCAATGGCACTGATTGGAAAGACCAACTTTGATTCTTGGTCTGAGGTTCAGACCGAGGGCCTGAGCAGTCTGGAGAAGTTGGGCAGGCTTGGACTTTATTCATTGGAGTGCAAGAGGCTAAGGAGTGGAATAGATAGGCTGAATGCACAGCCTTTTTTCCCCCATGGTAGGGGAATCAAGAACTAGAGGACATTGGTTTAAGGTGAGAGGGAAAAGATTTAATGGAAATCCAAGGCGCAACTTTACACAGAGGGTGGTGGGTACAGTATATGGAACAAGCTCCAGAGGATGTAGCTGAGGCAGGTACTATAACAACATTTAAAAGTCATTGGATGGGTATATCAAAAGGTTTTGAGGGGTATGGCCCAAACCCAGGCAGGAGGTGCTAGCTTGCATGGGGCATCTTTGGTAGCATGAATGAATTGGACCGAAGGGCCTGCTTCCATGCTCTATGAATCTAAATGGTTTTAACCAGACTGATGGTGTTGCAAATTTCTTGAAGCTCTTTTGGGGCAAGGAAACATCAGCCATCCTCTTCATTGCCTGTCGATGATTGAAGAAGCCAGGTTCTGTGCCACCTAGCGTAGCTGGAATCAAAGTCATATTGGGCATTTTATAATTTCAGAAATCCACTGAATCATTATTTTTCTCAGCTAGTTAAAACTGTATGGATCGGGTATTGAACATGGGGCTTTTACAACAAGCACTGCTCAGATTCACATCTTACAATAACCTGAACTTAAGCAAAATGAATGCAAAATGGAAACACAAAATACTAGAGATACCCGGGTCATGCCTCTTCACGACTGAATAAAAATCAGTGGCCAACGTTATATCCGTTATAACCCTGCTTCTCTTCCCAGCTGCTTCGTGATCATTTTCAATATACTCTGTGGTTCTTTATAGTATTTCCACAAAGTGATGCAATATTCTTTTGAAAAGGGAAGTTGCTGCGTATTTTCAAACTAAAATGTAAGGGTTTTGTTCCAGAATATACAAAATCTCTGGAAGGTGAAGTTCATGAACTGAAGCAGAAGTGCAGAAAGTTGGAAGAACAACTGGAGGACACTTCAAGAGCTTCAGGCAAGATCAAGAGTCAGCCCTCAGGCCTCCCAGTTACTGCAGACAATGCCTATCTCCAAAATCACACGCGCACTTTAAACGAGACTATAGGTGAGAATGTTCTAACGTTGGGAACATTTGTGTTTTTGGAAAATTTGGGGGCAAAGATTCACCTGGGGTTGCCATGCACAAATATCAATCATCGTCTTTGCACATTCAATGTGGAACCCAATGTTCAGAGGGAGTGTAGCAGTGCTAATATTCTCTCTAACGTCTAACGTTTAATTACTTCCCCATTAGGTTGTGTATAATAGTATTGCTGACGCTAGAAACTTGAACAAAAGAGAAACTACTGGGGGAACTCAGCGGGTCAGGCAGCACTTGTGAAGGGAATGGACTGACTGAGAGTCTGAGGAAAGGTCCTAACCTAAAACATCACCTGTCCATTCCCTCCACAGATGCTACCTGACCTGCTGAGTTCCTCCAGCACTTATTGTTTAGGTCATAAATCATGCGTTTTTTATCAATTTTCAAAGGTGACAAAAAAGCTGCATTCTGCTGGTTCACATTGTAGCCTTAATAAGTATATTAGTATATTTTAGATGTAAGCCAGAAATTAGCACACAGTAATGTTCTGTGATATTGTTAACCAATTACCAGGAATTAATTTCAAAAGATCATTATTCTATTTTGTATCTCTATTATTTGCCCTTTACACACTTGCTTCAAAAATAAAGATTTAGTTCTCTTTTTGAAGAACTGCAATTGATTGAAGGACATTCTGTCTTCTGATAACACTTATTGAGGTATTAATAATGACTTTCACTCAAAATCTTAATGGTGGAATTTAAGGCCGTAATCTTTCACCCAGCGACCACAACAGAAATTTGACGCATGAATATACCTTAACAATATGTTGTTTCTTCACGTACCTTAAAAGCATACTGTTTCTTCTAGTTTTGGATTGAAAAATACACCCTGGAAACGGGCCCCTCAGTCTACCAAGTCCACGGCGACAATTGATCACTCACCCACACAAGCCCCACGTCACCCCATCCTTGTATCCATTTGTCACACACCACAAGTGGCAACCCACAAACCCGCACATCTTTGGGACCTGGGAGAAAACCGGAGCACCCAGAGGAAGCTCATGCAGCTACCGGGAGAACATGCAAATTCCACACAGACAGCACCTGAGGCCAAGATTGAACCAGGTCTCCAGCACTGTGAGGCAGCAGCTCCACCAGATAAATTGTGTGTTGACCTTCTTTATAAGAGGTTTTTAGTAGAGGAGCCAAGATGTTTTATTGCAGTGAGGCAGGACCTGGAGCACCGCGTCCACATTGTTGTACTGATCAGGTATGGAAGGAGTGCAATGCAGATTCACCAGCTCTAGAAGTATATGAATGATGAGAGGCGTAGATGGGGTTTTGCAGAGTATTTAATCTATCTGTCACTTCCTTGCCTTACTACTAGGTGGCCTTCGTGCTGAAAAGATCTCAACAGCTGCTACAGCTAAGAAATATGAAGCCAGGATTGTGCATTTAGATTCCATGGTAACACAACTCACACAACAGGTAATGTCCTTTGGAATAAATGACATGTTTTATGCGAGTGAACCCATGTACAAACATTCATAGAATTTCCTATTTGCTGGGTCATGGTTTCAAAATTATTGGCAACCCCAAATCACAACAAGTAAAAACATCCCTGAATTTATAAAGAATCCACACTTAGATAATTACTTTCCTGGAGTCACAACATTTGTTAAACAGTAATTATAGTTTAGAAGACCATCAAGAACTCGGAAATTCTTATATCACAAGAAAACTTTCAGGGTATTTATGGAAAGAATGATTCCTAAATATCTGGCCACTGATTCTGTAGGTCACTGATTCTGAAGTGTATGCCTGTGAATGTTGTAAACACTGCACCCTCTGGCGGGGCAGGGAATTATTGAACGCAACAACCTTATTTCCATTTTCAATTATGCATGTTGATACTTCAGAAATTGCTACGTGCATTGTGGTTTAACAACAGCGAATACATTTCTGATCTTTATTCCTCAGATTTTTTACCATTATTTGGATAACACACACCTGGGTAAAGTCGATTTGTCCTTCACTTTCAACACTTACTGGGGTGTAGTTCCAAAGCCAATTGGCCAGTATTCATTTCAAAGTCTTGATGATTGTCAAATTAAAAGAGTCACGAGTATTTATTTGTCATGTGTACCGTCAATGGAACAGTGAAATTCTTACTTGCAGCACCATAACTGGCCCGTAACATTATACACTTAGATAATACATAATAAACAAAAAATAACACATTTACTAACCCCAATATGAGTGCAAAAAAAGCACAAAGTCCCTAGTGCAACCCAAGACAGGTTAGTGTTGTGATGTGTTCCAGAGCCTGTTGATTGTCGGAAAGAAGGTGTTATTGAACCCGGTGGTTACTGTTCTCAGGCTTCTGTATCTTTTTCCCAATAGTAGGAGTGGAATGGAAGCATGGTCAGGGTGGTGTGGGTCTTTGATGCTGGCTGAGGTTTGAGGCAGAGTCTCCTGTAAATCCCATCCTTGATGGCAGGCCACACAGATGTAAAATCTCAGTGTGACACTGTCCTTAACAGATGATATTAATACATAACGTATTAATAAGATCTTTGTTTTCGTTTTAGAGATACTGTGCGGAAACAGGCCCTTCGGCCCACCGAGAGACCAGCAATCGCTCCGTACACTAACACTATCCTGCCCACACTAGGGACAATTTTACAATTTTACCGAGCTAATTTGCCAACAAACCAGTACGTCTTTGGAGAAATTCCAGTGGAGCGCCGTTGAGTCTGGCTGCCCCACTTGCAGCTGTTTGTCCTTTCATCCTTTTTTTAATTTTTAGTCCGTCAAAAAGTTTTGTTTTGGAGGTCTTTTTGTCTTTTTATGTGGGTGTGGGTGGGGGGGTGGGAGGGGGAAACTGTTTTCGTAGCCACTACCTGGTCGAGGAATGCGTCTGTCCTCCGAGCCGCATCTTCGCCCCTCTTCGCGGCCTACCATCTGGGTTGGAACGGCCTTTCCTGCTAAAGACCGGCCAGAGCTTCAGCTTCAGCAGCGGCACAGCACTGAAGTACCATCGCGGAGCGGGGTGATGCCTTTCCGAGGTCACCGTGTTGGAGCTCCGGAGTGCTGGGACTGCCGACTTCAACACCGTGGAGCTGTGGTCTGCGGAGCTTCCAGCCGTGGGCGTCGCTGACTTTAACAACGCGGAGCCCTGGGATCCTTCGCCGAGGATTGCCGTGTGGAGCTCCGCCCAGCTCGGCCTGTGGACTTCGGGAGCCGCGGTCTCCGGTAGGAAGCGGTGATTTGGAACTCCAAGCCACTGAGAGTGTTCTTCCGAAGCCAGAGTTCCATCATCCGGCGAGAGGGCCTGAAACATCTGGCCGCCGTTGCGGCGACTGCGGCCTTAATAGGCTCCGACCATGGATGAACATGAAGGCAGATGATTGAGCTTTTATTGCCTTCCCCAACAGTGGGAAACGTTGTTCACGTGGGATGTTCATGTTAAATTCTATCGTGTGTTGTGTTCGTTTTATTTCTATGGCTGTATGGCAACCCAAATCTCGCTGTACCAATTGGTACAGTGACAACAAATGTAAACTTGAACTTGAAACCGGAGTACCCAGAAGTAAACCTACGCAGGTCAAGGGATGAATGTACAAACTTCGTAAAGACATCACCCGTAATCAGGATCGAACCCAGCTCTCTGGGGCTGTAAGGCCGCAACTCTACCGCTGCGCTATCTTTTCGTTGATTAATTTCTCCTTCCCTCAGGGTGGTAGGTTTATGGAATAAGCTGCCAGAGGAGATAGTTGAGGCTGGGACTGTCCCAACGTTTAAGAAACAGTTAGACAGGTACATGGATAGGACAGGTTTTGCGGGATATGGACCAAACGCAAGAAGGTGGGACCTCTGTAGTTGAGACATGTTGGCTGGTGTGCGCAATTTAGGCCTGTCGAGGAAATTGACAGAGGAAAATTACAGGTAAAACGGAGTCCTTGAGTTTCACTTCAAGAGGCATTATTGCATGATATCAAGATTCAAAAGAGTTTATTGTCATGTGTCCCAGAGAGGACAATGAAATTCTTGTTTTGCTTCAACACAACAGAATATAGTAGGCATAAATAAATACATAACAGAACAGAACAGATCAGTGTGACCACATACCAATGAATATATATATATATATACACACACACACATAAATAGATAAAGTGCAATGGGCTATTAATGATCAGAGCTTTGTTTGAGTTGAGTTTAATAGCCTGATGGCTGTGGGGAAGTAGCTATTCCTGAACCTGGATGTTGCAGATTTTAGGCTCCTGTAGCTTCTACCTGAAGGCAGCTGGGAGATGAGTGAGTGGCCAGGACGGTGTGGATCCTTGATGATGCTGGCAGCCTTTTTGAGGCAGCTACTCCGATGGATCCCCTCGATGGTAGGGAGGTCAGAGCCGATGATGGACTGGGCAGTGTTGACAACATTTTGCAGTCTTTTCCGCTCCTGGGCGCTCAAGTTGCCGAACCAAGCCACGATGCAACCGGTCAGCATGCTCTCTACTGTGCACCTGTAGAAGTTCGAGAGAGTCCTTCTTGACATACCAACTCTCCGTAATCTTCTCAGGAAGTTAAGGCACTGATGAGCTTTCTTTATAATTGCATCAGTGTTCTCGGACCAGGAGAGATCTTCAGAGATATGCATGCCCAGGAATTTGACGCTCTTGACCTTCTCCACCATCGACCCGTTGATATAAACAGGACTACGGGTCCCCATCCTACCCCTTCCAAACCCCCATAAATCAGTTCCTTGGTTTTACTGGTGTTGAGAGCCAGGTTATTGTGCTGGCACCATTTGGTCAAACGGTCGATTTCCCTTTTATACCCTGACTCATCTCCATCAGTGATACGTCCCACAACAGTGGTGTCGTCAGTGAACTTGATGATGGAGTTCGCATTATGACCGGCTACGCAGTCGTGAGTATAGCAGGGGGCTGAGCACGCAGCCTTGAGGTGCTCCCATTGTTTGTTATCTGGTTATGGTGCTGATTATTATCGACGTTGACACATTTCCACCAATACGAACAGACAGTGGTCTGTGAATGAGGAAGTCGAGGATCCAATTGCAGAGCGATGCGCAAAGACCCAGTTCTGAGAGTTTGGTAACCAGCTTGGAGGGGATGATTGTGTTAAATGCCGAGCTGTAGTTAATGAATAACAGCCTGATATATGAGTTTTTGTTGTCCAAGTGGTCCGCAGCGGCGTGGAGGGCCAGCGAGATCGCATCCACCGTTGATCTGTTGTTGCGGTAAGCGAACTGCAGTGGGTCCAGGGTTTTGTCGAGGTAGGAGTTGATTTGCGCCATGATCAACCTCTCAAAGCACTTCATCACCACTGACGTTAGTGCCACTGGTCGATAGTTGTTGAGGCACGTCACCTTGCTCTTCTTGGGCACCGGTATAATTGATGCCCCTTTAAAGCAGGTGGGAACCTCAGACCTCAGAAATGAAAGGTTGAAAATGTCCGTAAAAACTCCAGCCAGTTGGTCCGCACAGGTTTTTAGAACACAACCGGGTATGCCAGCAGGACCCAGGCGCTTTCCGAGGGTTCACCCCTCTGAAGGATTTTTTGACGTCGACCTATGTGACTGTGACCGAAATACCATCACACATCATAGAGAGATGGCGGCAGATAACTGCTCACCAGTTCTCTGTCTTTGCAGCAGAATTAGCCATGTGTATACAATGCAGTAAACAACTACATTTTGTTAGATACAATGCGACGAAAATGCCACAGCTACACACTGCTTCATTACCTTATTTAAGTATATGGAGATTTTACTTTTTGTTCTACAGGGCCAAAGGGCCTGTTTCCACGCTGCATCACTCTATGACTCACCCAGAATGTATGAAATAGTTCATCCATTTAGTTTCTCGTCTCTGCTCCACCCATTCAGTAATATTTCTTCACCCAGAGAGTGACTCCTTAAATTTCCTCGACAAAGAAGGTGTGGGGCTCTTTCATGAAATATAATTAAGCCAGGGATATTTTAGACATTAAGGACATTAAGGAACTCCACCGATGTGGAGTTCACCTTACTGAATGATAGACTAGGAAAAGGCACCAATTGGTGTACTCTTGCTTCTTTTGCCATCCAGATGCAAAGAAAATGGGGTGGCGCAGTGGTAGAGTTGCTGCCTTGCAGCACCAGAGACCTGGGTTCAATCCTGACTACAGGTGCTGTCTGTACGGAGTTTGTCCATTCTCCCCGCGACCACATTCTCCCCGGGCTCTCTGGTTCCCTCCCACATTCCAAAGATATACGTACAGGACAGTGTGTAGGATAGGGCTAATGTACGGGAATCGCTGGTCGGCACGGTCTCGGTGGGCCGAAGGGCCTGTTTCTGTGCTGTATCTCTGAACTAAAACTAACAAGCTAAACAAGGAGCTGCAGATGTTGAAATCTTGAGCAAAACACAAAACGCTGAAGAAACTCAACGGGCCAGGCAAGGAGCCGCTAGGCTTCTTCAGCACCAGATGTTCCATAAGAGGAATTCTAAAATGTTCCCATTTAAATGTGGACATGTGCTGTCCTTCCTCCTCTGCAGATACGTCAGAAGCAAGTTGAAATTGACCAACTACGATATGAATTAACCAGTCAGCAACAGAGGACCGGGTCCGAGATGTTAAGACTAAATGAACGAATTGCTGAATTGGAGTTACAATTGACGGAAACACGCAGAGAGGCAGATGAGTACTTCAAGGGCAACCTCCAGCAAAACCTGGAAACTGTTGCTTTAGGCAATGAGGTAAGCTTGTTACCCACTTCTTTGGATAATCCCCAGAGTAAATATATTTTTCTCTAGACATTTAAATTTTTGTTTTATGAATCGTGTGACTCCTCTGTGGTTCAACAGCATGAGCAGTTCCCCTCTGGGCACGTTTCTAGTCTTGAGTGGAAATTGGCCATGATTTTTTTGCTCAAGGACGTTGAACCACGGCACGTTATGCCACATGAAAGCAAAAGAAAACGAGGTTTGCTTGCCACATTTCTTTTCTGAAATCTGTGGAAGGATAAGACGAAGAGTACATTTTAAAAATGGAATCATTTTTGCAGGTATCGGCTCTGAAGCTGGACTTGATGAGTGGCCATGTCCCAGTGGTTGTCGAACAGGTACATGGTTAATTCACCGCTATAAATTAACACAATATTCGGTTGAAAAAGTAGAGCTTTTCCCTCTCAATATGCCCTTGTCATCTGCATACAGATTATTTACTTCAACAGTCTTGATGTTTTGGTGAGTAGAGGCATGTCATTGTAAGAGTATGAATTATCTGTACCTTCAGAATGTACAATAGCCTAATTTCAACATGCCAGGCTTGATATGGCCTTGAGAACCCATGGGCTTTATTCCTTGGAGCGCAGGAGAATGTGGGGTGATCTTATAGAGACGTACAAGATCATGAAGTGGGATGATCTTATAGAGGTGTATATGATAGGGTAGAAGCACAGTATTGTTTACCCAGACTAGGTAAATCAAGATCCAGTGGAGATAGTTTTAAAGAGACAGGGGAAAGATTTAATAGGAACCTGAGGGGCAACTTTTTCACACAGATGGCAGTGGGTATCTAGAGCTTCTAGAGGAGGTAGCTGAGGCAGGTACTATGATAACACTTAAAAGTCATTTGGATAGGTACATGGATAGGAAAGGTTTAGAGGGATATGGGCCAAACTCGGCAGGTGAGATATCATGAGCAGGTTGGGCTGAAGGACCTGTTTCTATGCTGTGTGACTCTCTATGACTCCAAATCCTGCCACTATTCCTGGCCTGGAGACACAATAAACAGCAATTTGTAAACTCATAACCCTCCACAATTGGACTCTATCATTATTATCAGGGCCCTAGTTTGTGGGGAGGGCGGAGGACAGTGGGAATACCTAGAGACAAGGTGCCAGCCCAGTGAAGCTGAAACATAGAGCTACATGCATGTCATCTAGGAAATGTATACCATGCAGTAGACTGAGTTAGCAATGTCACAACACGTGGATCTGGTCAAAGCTCTGCCACATTCAATCACGAATGGTGGTGGATAATGAAACAACTAATGAGAGGAAGTGGCTTCAAGAAAAAAACTCATCCTTAGTTACATCAGCGCCCATCAGTGCTAAACACAAGGTGGAATCATCCATTTCCATGTCCAGTCAAAGGTATCGGGTGGATAATCCATCTTAGTTTCCTTTTGGAATATAACATACTGCTACGAAGGCGTTTTTCAAAGCTCAAAAAGGGTCAATTCTTGAGTGGCCAAGCCAATCACCCGATGTGACCCCAATTGAGCATGTATTTTATATGCTGAAGATAAAACTGAAGGGGACGAGCCCCCAAAACAATCATAAGCTAAAGATGGCTGCAATACAGGCCTGGCAGAGCATCACATTATGGTGCCCTGAAATGGGGGGACTATGTGTAAACACTGCTGTCATTTCTACATGGTGAAACCAAAATGTATTAAAATGGCCTTTATTAAAATCTGACAATGTGCACTTATGATTTTTTCCATTGCAAATCTCAAATTGTGGAGTACAGAGGCAAATAAATAAATGATGGGTCTTTGTCCCAAACATTATGGAGGGCACAGTATCTTCAGGAAGTGTGTGGTGATTCCTTGCTCGTTGCTCCTCATTCCAGGATGAACTTGTTAAGGAGCTTCAAGGAGAAATTCTTCAACTGCGGAAACAGCTGATTCATTCAAAATCGAGTAACAACCCCTTGCAATGGCAAAACCCGACCGTATCGGTTTTACAAGCCAAACTAAAGCAGGCTGCCCGCTACATCAGTCAGCTGTCCCGCGACAAACAGCAGTTGATCGAGATCGGCAACAGACTCCGCGCAGAGCTGGTTAAACCTGGATTACCGGGTACGTCACCAGTCACATTACAAATGTTCTTTAAATTAAAAATAAAGTCATGCATATGCAATTCAGTCACCACACACGACATGAAGTCCGCAACCAATCTCCACTTCCCTTGGCATAATACTTTCTCTTCTTCTCCGCTGTGTATGTATTGTGATTCACTACTCCCAGATATTGTCATACCATCAATAACCATGACCCTGTCTCACAGCTTGTCGCCCCTCTGTCACAGTGAGCCATTCAGACCTACCTTCTCAGTCACCAAGAGAGCTGGCAGAGGAAGCACAGAATCGGCTGTCTGCTTTGGAACGTTTGCAGTACCAACTCACTACCCAGGTGATAATGTTCTTTGTGTATGCATTATATCACATTTTTAAATTTCCTTTCCAAAATCCTGTATTATTATATTATAATAATATAATATAAAATTATATTTTATTATAATTCTGCTCAGTTATAAACTTTAGAGGCACAAGGAACCTCAGATGCTGCAATCTTGAGCAAAGCACAAAGTACTGGAAGAAGTCCATGGGTCAGCAGCATCTGTGGAGGGAATGAACACGTTGTGAGTCTGGACCCTTTGTCTGATTGAAGGAGGAGAGAAAGCTGGAAAAGAGAGATGGGGTGGGACAAAGCCTGGCAAGTGCGAGGTGCATACAGGTGGGGATGATCGGCAGATGGTGGAATGAGGCTAGACATGAGTCTGAAGAAACGTTGCCTGACTATTCCCTCCATAGATGCTGCCTGACTGGCTGAGTTCCTCCAGCACCTAGTACTTTGCAGTTATAAACATTGTATTGTTTACTTTCTTACAGTAGTTTTTGTTTAGCCTTTAGTCATCCCATGATTACCTTTCTCAAGTACCATTGCAATTAATTTTTCCTCCTTCGGGGAAATGCTCTGTTTGCCATTTGAATCTAGTTTGGCATTTGGTTATACCCATAATCCGGTCACCGCATCTGATCAAAATAAAATGTTTGATTTCAGGAATTGCAATATGCACAGCTGAAACATTTTAAACAAGTTCCCATGCAGCAGAATTCATCAGGGAGTGAAAACGGCCAGATTACTGATAACGGAAAAACCACAACAGGAGAACACATCACAGATAAGGTCATGCTCAATTTACTGCAAAATAAGAATGGCAAAAAGGTTATTTTTCAACAGCTGGACAATGCTTTAAAGAATCGATATAACAAGTATTTTGCGGAATGTTAATGGTCCACTGGGACCATTTTGTTAACGAATGTAGTTTTTGTTATATGGCTAATTCAAGTGAGAGTCAAGAGTGTTTGATTGTCATATGTACTGAAAGCAGAATGATGACATTCTTACCTGCTGCAGCTTTACAGACCTGTAAACACAGTAACAGATGGATAATGGGTGATAATCAAAAATACAATATATTAATATTGTAGTAAATATAATAATGCCAAAACCGTAGCGCAGCCAAAGACACTGCCCATAGTTGCTGAGGTGATTGTTGTGCAGTGTTCCAAAGCCTGGTGGTTGTTGAGAAGAAGCTGTTCTTGAACTTGGAGGTCACACTTTTCACTTTTCGGTACCTTCCGGATGGTAGAAGTGAAATGAGAGCACGGCCACTCTGTACTTCAGGCTGAAGACGGATCCCAAACCGAAACGTTGTCTATCCATTTCCTACCACAGAAGTTGCCTGACTGGCTGAGTTCCTCCAGCACTGTTTTGTGCACAAGATGGCAGCATCTGCAGTCTCTTGTGTCTCTGTCTAAAACTCTTGATCGTTGCAATTTCACAGATGTAGTTACCATTGTAGCCAACAGGTGGTGGCAAATGGTCTTATCTGGCAGTGTTTGAAATTGGTGATTTTACTTCGGAGTCATGTGAGTGACTACGTGAAGACCCTCCAGCGCCGCTCCTCCAGCGTAAGTTTATAAACGGCCCGCAGGTAAGTACTTACCATTCCCGAGGTCGTTGTCGGCTCTGTATTGTTTGTATTACGGAGCGCACCAACATGGAGTCCAGGACTAAGTCCAAACGAGCCACTGCCAAAATTGCTGCTGAGGACCGCGAAGGAGGCAGCCAGCAGCGGTCGAGTTCTCCAGAGCTGCTGATTCAAACTGCAGCCCCCGACTTCACGCCGCTACAGCCCGCAGGTGCTCCTCGGACTGGCGGCAAAACCACCCGGACGTCGGGCAGGTCCGCTGACTCGGCTGAGTCCGGACTGGAGGACACCCCACCCGTGGGAAGCGACAGCGGTCGACTATCCTGCAAGGAGCGGATGGCGGAGCAGTTGCTCCAGCGTGACCTGCTGCAACAGGGGTATGGTCACAGTGGGTCTCCTCGCAGACCCACGGCAGCATCCTTTACAGGACTGCAAAATGTCTCGCCCTCCTTGCAGGGGAGCATAAGGAGTCAGAACTGGGCTGACTGAAGAGGGGAGTGTGGCTGAAGATACACCTATGCTAGGGTGCCAGAAGAGGAACTATTGGGAATGGTCACGAAATTTGCGATGCCTACCCAAAAAGGGCTGCCGCTGCATCCAAAGTTGGCAGCCAATATCAACTACATGACAACAAACCAACTTCAAGAACAAGCCATTAATGACAAGGCAGCCAAATACTTACCTACGGAGAATTGTGTCTCACTCAATGTGCCTGCTGTTAACAACCCCATTTGGGATAGCATGAGCCCTTGTATCAGGAGTCAGGAAGTGAAACTCCAGAAGATCCTTAAACTACTGGCTGCTGGAATTACGGCCATTGCCAGGTCGGTGGACGGAGTGGAAATGCCGGAAGAGTTACAGGATGCTCTAGCTCTCCTATGTAACACTCAGTATGAGATAAACAGTTACAGGAAGATTTGTCATCCGGCCTGCACTGAACCCCAAGTTCGCGGGGTGGTGCAGACCCAGCAGTGCACAGCCGCCAACATTACTATTCCGGGACAACCTGCCTAAACGGGTAAAAGACCTCGATGAAGAGGCAAAGGCAATAGGCATGATTAAAGTGCCGGCTGCCACCAAGTCCTCATACCAGCGGCGGCAGCACCCCTATGCATCCACCAGCAGACCACGCTACAACAGCGATAGACCACCTGCTGGTGAAAGCTCGAAGGCCGTCCAACCTGCTCAACGGTCTTTTTTTAGACCATGGTCCAGCACGGCCTTCTTGGAAGATGCGCCACCCCCACACCACAGCGCCTCCACATCCCAAGAAACAAGGACAGAGGCAACCAACGCAGCACCGCTGGTAACCATGGAGGTAGGTGGGTCTGGTTGCCTCAGGAATGAAAGGATCAGGGGTTAGACAGGCTAGATGCAGGAAGATTGTTCCCGATGTTGGGGAGGTCCAGGACAAGGGGTCACAGCTTAAGGATAAGGGGGAAATCCTTTAGGACCGAGATGAGAAGGACTTTTTTTCACTCAGATGTTTAAACTCCTCACGGGTTGGGGGACGGTTGCACTGGTTTCGGGAGTACTTTAACCTCTGATACATAGAAACTAGGTGCAGGAGTAGGCCATTCGGCCCTTCGAGCCTGCACCGCCATTTAATATGATCATGGCTGATCATCCAACTCAGTATCCTGTACCTGCCTTCTCTCCATACCCTCTGATCCCCTTAGCCACAAGGGCCACATCTAACTCTTTTTAAAAAAAAAGCCAATGAACTAGCCTCAACTACCCTCTGTGGCAGAGAGTTCCAGAGACCCACCACTCTCTGAGTGAAAAAAAGTCCTTCTCATCTCGGTCCTAAAGGATTTCCCCCTTATCCTTAAGCTGTGACCCCTTGTCCTGGACCTCCCCAACATCGGGAACAATCTTCCTGCATCTAGCCTGTCTAACCCCTGATCCTTTCATACTGCAAAGTATTCAGGGATACAAAATTGAATTTGTTGACAAACTCCATTCCCCTGTTCAGCATACACCTAGTCGAAAGTTTGTACTTTCACAGAAAGAAAAGACAGAAGGTCATGCTGAACTCTTAAGACTACATTCAAAACGGGTAATTGAGAAAACCAAAAGAGAGTCTCATGAGTTTGTATTGAACATTTTCACTAAAAATAAAAAAGACGGCGGATGCCGCATCATTATTGATTTAACAGAACTGAATACTTTCGTGCAGTATGCCCACATCAAAATGGAAACCTTTGTCACTGCCAAACAACTAGTTTCCAAGAGGTACTTCATGGCTTGCATCGATCTAAAGGATGCATACTATTCAGTACCAATAGACAAGGATCATCGCAGATATTTGAAATTTGTCTGGATGGGGCAGCTCTGGCAGTATAAAGTGCTGCCTAATGGATTATCATCAGCACCCAGACTGTTTACCAAATTATTAAAACCAGCTTTAGCGTGTCTCAGCAAACAAAAACATATTGTTATGGCATACCTCGATTACATTTTAATCGTGGGGAAAACCTTGGAGTTGGCCAAATTGACTGTCTCGGCCACTGAGCACTTATTTCAAAAACTGGGGTTTATCATCCATCCAGATAAATCAAAATTGATGCCTTCTACCACTATGGACTATTTGGGATTCACAATTGACTCTGTTCATATGTCTGTCACTTTGCCACCGAACAAAGCGTCAGACTTGATGGAAGCATGCAACAGCCTTACTGGCATCAGGAAACCGTCTATTCGACAAGTAGCCAGGGTGATTGGGAAGCTTGTGGCTGCTTTCCCAGCCACACAATTTGGGCCACTGCATTACCAAAACCTACAAAGGGAAAAAAATTGCAGCACTCAAACACCATGCGGGCCATTTTGACAGGCCAATGCAATTACCAGGGAAAGCAAAATTGGAATTACAATGGTGGATAGACAATGCTCGACATTGCTCTAACCCCATCACAATCACAAATCCCTCGGTTATACTACAAACTGATGCCAGCACACAAGGCTGGGGAGCAACTAATACCACCTCCAGTTGCGGTGGTAGATGGAATGCACATGAATTAACCCTACTCTCGGCACTGGGAATTAATTATCTAGAAATGCTGGGAGCATTTCATGGACTCCGGGCTTACTGTTCGGACATGCACCATCTGCACGTACGCTTACAAATTGATAATACCACTGTGGTGGTTTATATCAATCATATGGGTGGAATAAAGTCGATATCCTGTGACGAATTGGTCAATACAATCTGGCACTAGTGCCTAGAAAGGAGCATTTGGATATCAGCCATTTACCTTCCAGGTAGGCTGAATACAGTGGCAGACACCTGGTCATGCAAGTTTAATGACAACACCGAATGGATGTTGGACCGCAAAGTGTTTGCCGTTATTATAGATCAGTATGGAACACCAGATATCGACCTTTTTGCATCCAGACTTAATCATCAAATATCAACATATGTTGCATGGGAACCAGACCCTGAGGCAGTAGCGATGGACGCTTTCTCGCTACACTGGGGGGATTTGTTTTTCTATGCATTTCCCCCCTTCTGCCTCATCAGTCGGGTCTTGCAAAAAATTCAACAAGTCTCCGCATCGGGTATTCTGGTTGTGCCCGACTGGCCTCCTCAACCATGGTTCCCTGTGGTACTGGACATAGTCTCAGAACCATGCATTCCAATACCTAAATGTCCGAGTATATTGGTACATCCTGTGACGGGGAGAGTCACCCGTGCCATGACCGGATAAACCTATTGGTTTGCAGGGTTTGAAAAGGCCACTTCTGGATTTTGGACTCTCGGACCGAACAATCAATATCATCACAGCATCGTGCAGGGAGTCCACCAGGAGACAGTACCTCACTTATGTGAGGGATTACGTGCCCTCCGCTCCCAAACCCTCTATTATAAAGGTCAACTTGTATGCTAGTTCTCTTATCTTACTATGTTAGTCAACTCTGTTATCTGTGATTTCACACCGCTGCTTTGAAGAATGTCGCGCATGCGTGCTGGCGGGGTCTTCACGTAATCCCTCATCGTAACTCCTCATAAAATAAAGATCAAACTTCAAACTGGTAAGTTCTCATTTAATCTTACTATTTCCAGGCACAGTTTCTGAATTCTGTTCTAAAGGAGCAAAGGCATCCCTATTCAAAAAATTGCCAGCGCACCTTTGAAATGAGAAGACTATGTACACCATGCCCTGTGATTCCCACTGTGTATCGAAAATGGACAGGATTTTCCATCGGAAAAATGGAAATGAAAATTTCCTCTGGGAATTCAGAGTCTCTCTGAGGATCCTTTGGTGCTTCTACTCTGGGGCTCGAGAAAGCATATTGTCCGGCAACATCACAAGCTGGTTTGGGAACAGCTCCCGCCAGAACAAGAAGGCTCTGCAGAGAGTAGTGCGTTTGGCTGAACGCACTATGGGAACTACACTCGCCCACCTGCAGGAACTATACACCAGGAGGTGCAGATCCAGAGCCAGCAAGGTTATGGGGGCCCCTACTACCCCAGCAACGGACTGTTCCAGTTGCTACAGTCAGGCAAACGCCTCCACTGTCATGCTGTGTAAACAGAGAGGATGAGACAGAGTTTCTTCCCACAGGCCAATAGGACTGTAAACTCTTATGTCACCAGGGACTAATTTACTCTACTAATTTACTGTTGTGTTTTTTGTAAAATATTCGTTTCTAACATGTAAATACTGATTCTGTTCTATTCTTGTTCTGCAGTTTTTGCACAATCCGCAGGCATTGCCACTTTGATTTCACTGCACATCTTGTATGTGTATGTGACAAATAAAGTTGACTTGACTTGAGAAAGGTGGGGAAATTAGCAGAGTTTTAAAAACAATTATATTAAATTGGAAACTCTGGATATACAAAGGAGTCATTGAATGTTGTAGCTGAACCATCATGGGCGAGTGGCTTCATATGGAGAAGGTTCATATGTTCCATCATCTGTAAATCAAATGCCTTGGGAAGGATGCATTTACAAGACTGCTTGACATCAAATTTCATCTATGAGCAGCTGAGGCATTCGGATTAGAAAAGTTTCTCCGTTCCAATTCTGGTGTCTACTGAGTTACGTGGTCTTAGATCTTATGTTCAAAGACATCAGTAATTCATCTCAATAAGAGATCAAATTCAATCAGGGCTTAGAATAATAGAGTTACATAGAAACATAGAAAATAGGTGCAGGTGGAGGCCATTTAGCCCTTCGAGCCTGCACCGCCATTCAAGGCTGATCATCCCCAATCAGTAACCCATGCCTGCCTTCTCCACATATTCCTTGATTCTGCTATCCCCGAGAGCACTATCTAACTCTATCTCTATCTAACTAGTTATACAGCAGAGAAACTGGCCCTTCGCCCACCCAGTCCCTAGCAACATTGTCCCATTTTGTCTGCATTTGGCTCACAGCCTTCTGACCCCTTCCTACCAATATATCTGCCCACACGTTTGTTAGTTAACTTCCATTGTTTTCTGTGAAACTTGTTTTCCCAAACTGTTGTTTTCCCAAACTGTTCCATAGGTTTGGGAAAAAATTGTAGAAACAAGGAATTGCAGATGCTGGTTTACTAAGGAAAGACACAAAATGCCGTAGTAACTTAGCAGGTCAGGCAGCATGCTTGAACATCATGGAAAGGGGACATTTCAGGTCGGGTCTGATGAAGGGTTCTGACCCGAAACATCACCTATCCACATTCTCGAGGGATTCTGTCCGACCGGCTGAGTTACTCCAGCACATTTGTATCTTTCCATGGGGGGAAAAAATTACCTGGTTTTGATATTTGCAATAATCTGATATCCTGCCAAATCTACTTGGTAGAATAAATGCTATAAAGATGGTGTTTTTACCACAATTATTATATTTGTTTCAGGCTATTCCTTTTTTTCTCCCCAAGGCTTAAAAAAAAAAAAAGATAATATTATTAATAGTTTTATTTGGGATTATAAAAATCATAGAATAAGTAAAAAACATTTATGTAAATCTAAGATAAACGGAGGATTAGCACTTCCAAATTTTTTATATTATTTTTGGGCAGTCCAGATTAAGAATATGAATTTCTGGTGGGTAAATATGGATCATGAACCAACGTGGTTAAAGATGGAAAAGGAAGACTGTTTACCTTATAATGTAGGCTCGATTCTCTTTGCCCCAAAGGAAGTACAAAAAAAAATTTATAGGGACAACCCTATAATTTATAATAATAGACGTATTTGGAAACAAATAGTTAAGATTTTACATTTAGATAATCTTTCACTTAGACTACCAATTACGAATAACCCATTATTTAAACCCTCTATATTGGATGGGGGGTTTAGACATTGGGATGATTTAGGAATTAAAAGGATAGAGCACCTTTATAGAAAAGGAAAATTTCTTTTATTCCAAGAGTTACAAGATATCTACGGATTGTCTCCGCAACACTTGTTTAGGTACTTACAAATTAGAGATTATATTAAATCCAATACACAAGATTATAAAAATAAAGAACCAGGATTATTAGATGAATTGTTTAATTTGCACCCAAATACAGAAAAACTAATAGCCTATATATATAACATAATTTTGGATAAGGAGAACCCAAAAACGGAAACATATCGTCAAGCATGGGAAAATGAAATTGGTTTATCTATAACAAAAGAAAATTGGGAAGAAAGTTTACAGCGAATACACCGGTGTTCGTTAAATGCCAGACATACATTGATACAATTTAAAGTACTATATAGATTACATTATTCAAAAACTAAATTAAATAGTATCTTTCCCAATCTCTCTTCAATTTGTGATAAATGTAAGAATTTAGAAGCAAATTTAATACACAGTTTTGCTACTTGTCCCAAATTGAATTACTACTGGACAGAAATTTTTTAAGTTATTTCTGAAGTTCTTAAAATTAGATTGGACCCTGACCCAAAGTTAATAATACTTGGAATTTTGGATTCAAATTCGGTACTTACAGTAAATCAAAGAAATTTCTTTGATTACTGTTTGATAATAGGGAAAAAAATCATATTGAAATTTTGGAAGGGAACATTATCCCCCACAATTAAAATGTGGGCAGCTGAAATGTTGGAGACGTTACATTTAGAAAGAATTAGATTTGTCCTATTGGACAAATATAATTCCTTCGAACAAATATGGTCTCCATATATACAGTATTTAGAGAAGTAGCTGTTCTTGACATCACAGCTCGGTGGGTACCCTGCGGGATTTGATGAGAATAACTTATTTTCATACTAGGATTAATATGCATGTCTTTATTGATATTATCATTTGTAATAGTTTTAGTTACAATATATTTTATTGTTTTTCATTTATATATATAATATCTTTTTACTTTTTATTAACCTTCTTTCCTTTCTCTTTTTTCTTTTTCTCTTATATATAATCAAATTATTATTTAATCACTCCCTTATTGATTTAAAACTGCTCTACTCTATCCTTATCTTTATCTCCAAAAAAATAGAAGATAATAACTTTTAACGGGTTATTTGAAAAAATATGGAATTAAGTTGATGTTTGTAAATCTG
This sequence comes from Raja brachyura, assembly GCA_963514005.1. The sequence continues at coordinate 25,134,831 of OY740803.1, forward strand.
TTTACACTATTGTAAATTGATTACTTCTAATAAAAGAAATTAAACAAAAAAAAAACCTACTTGGTAGGCATTCGAACAAAGTCCTTGTGTAAAAACAAAAAACTGCAGATACTGGTTTATACCAAAGATAAACACAAACTGCTGGAGTAACAGGTCAGGCAGAATCTCTGGAGAAAAAGATTAGGTGATGTTTCGGGTCAAACAAAGTTCTTGCTGCTCATGGGAAGTAGACACCATATTCAGTAGAAAGAAGTAGCATATGAGACACACAGGGATCAGGTATAAAAAGGAGAGGTTAATATTTTCAGCTAAATTTGCAAGTCCAATGTTTCTGTTTTTGTCCATAGGACCATGCAGTGGCTGCCGTGAAAGTTGGACAAAAAAAAACTAAGGAATGTGAATTCTTAGAAACTGGTCAATCACATCCATTCAGACCAGAATCCAGCCAGTCACTGCCCATGATGTGTAGTCCACCCACTCAGTCTGAGCATCTCATGTCATCCTTTGGAGCGGACAGTTCTATTCAAGGGATCTGGAAGATGTTGGAGAGGGGACCTAGTCCTCCTCTATCCACTCCACACAGCAATACTGAGCCAGGTGAGGAGTGAAGAATAAATGCTTGGAGAATTAGTTTAATTCTGTGAACACTGTGAATGTGAAAAACAGTATTCTCTCAATAGAAAACATTGGCACAATAATGGAGTACACAAAAAGTCTATTTACTCTCTGGGGTGGTCTTCGTGAAACTTGGTGACGTTTGCTTTTGCAAATATAACCGCAGTCAATTTGTTTACATGGTTATTAAGGTAATCGCTAAGGATGTTGTGCACGTTTGGACTTTGGGTAGAGTTTGATATGTTTTATGTTATATCAGACGGTGTATTTTAATCTTATTTGAACTGCAGGTAGACACAAAATGCTGGAGTAAGTCCGCGGAACTTAGTTGAATTGTAGTTATGTTCTTCTGTTTTCAATGATCCCACTTGTTTTGTGCTGAGGTTTTCATGCTGTATCTCCAAACTAAACAACTTTGTTTGCACGCTATCGGGTCAAATCATAACTCAGCCGGACAGACAGCATCGCTGGAGAACATAGATAGATGCCGTTTCGGGTCAGGACCCTTCTTCAGTCCTGAAACGTCACATATCCATGTTTTCCTGAGATGTTGTCTGACTGGCTGAGTTACTCCAGCACTTCGTGTCCTTTTTTGTAAACTAGCATCTGCAGTTCCTTGTTTCTAGGTGAACTAGATGGGTTTGTTGACAGTTTGCTAGTTTGTATTCCCAGTTTGCTAGTTTCTATTACTTCTAGTAATGGTGTAAATGTGCACACGATTCCCTCTCACTAACCCAGCTATATGAGTGCGCGCACTGTAACTGGACTGTTTGACTGCCATGGCTGTTATACACGGGATTCGCTGGTGTTAGCAACCGCACAGGTAATTGTTGGTCATTCTTTACGTTCTAATTAACAGATTGTTGGTGAAATCCAACAGAATTCCTGGCCAAGGTAATCTACCTATTGCAACGCACTCGTCCTTCTTGGTCCTTCTTGCTTCATTACTCCACTGAAATGTGCAGTAATTCACCGGACCATCCACCCATAAATGTGCAGAGCAATTCATGAGAAACCAGCAACAAAATTGCAGCTGTATTCCTGGGAATGGGATTGAATTTTATTTTGTTTCACTTGCTTATTTTTGGTCTGCAGGGACTCTTATCTTTGGAACAGTTTGATTGCATGGTAATCTCCCTTGTCTGGCTGAAAAGGTTATCTACGTTGTAAACTACTTGAAATTATTAGGAAGCAATTTGCATCGTCATATCAGCAGACATCCTGAATGAATAAATGATTAAGCAAAAAATGGGATGAGCAGAATTTGAGTTCAGTACCCGAGATGACCGTAAACTGATCTATCCCTCTTTACACTGGGTAGGTTATGTAATAAATTTCAGACTGTAAGATTATAAACAGAACAACACAACAAAGGAACAAGCCCTTCACCTATAACCACTACAACCTCCAAATAAGCTCTGACCTATGGACTTGCTGGCATTGGTTTTGTCTCTTTGCAGTGTGTGTAAACTGCATTTATTATATTGTTTGCAGAGTACTGTTAACATATGTGTTGTGTTGCTGCAAGTAAGAATGTTATTGTTCTCTTTGGGACATATGACAATAAAACACTCTTGATTTGACTTGATATCCATGCTGAGCATGTGATGTCAGGTTAAACAATTGTGCCTGCATGTGATCCATATCCTTCCACTCCCTGCATATCCATGTCCCTATCTAAAACCCTCTTAAATGTCACCATCATATGTGCCTCCACACCATCCCCGGCAGCACGTTCAGGGACCCTCTGTGTAAAGTTGCCCTGAATAACTTTAAAATTCCCCCACCCCCTCTCCTCATCGTAATACATTATGAATAAGAGTGTTCTTTCATATTACAAATACAACATTACGAGTTCAAAGTAAGCAATTTTCTATCTGACAACTAATTTGGTCACAAGCAATTGGAACTTTTATTTCAAACTTGCTGTTTAAAAGATTCTGAGTTTGGTTTTCCAGTTTTATTAACAGTCAGAACCATTTCTATCCTGCCCTCAAGTGCTGTCTGTGTGGAGTTTACATGTTCTCCCTGTGACCGCGTGGGTTTCCTCCGAGTGCACCGGTTTCCTCCCACATCCCAAAGACGTAGGTTTACTGGCCTCTGTAAATTGCCCTAAGTGCGTAGAGAATGGATGCAAAAGTGGGATAAAATGCAACTAGTGTGAATGGTTGATTGATGGTCAGCATAGACTCAAGGGGCTGAAGGGCCTGTTTCCATGCTATAGATAAAAACTAAAAGTAAACTTAAAATCAGCCACTGTACATTTCTTCAAGTTGTCTCACAACCAGATCCCAATTAAAGTTCGCTACCAAGATGGTATAGATTGACGAGTATATTCAAGACAGAAAAAACAAGATTTTTTAAATATTAAGCGGATACAAAACATTAGCACAGGAAAGAAGTGCTGAAACATTTTGTCGGAATGCATCACAGCCTGGTTTGTGACCAGCTTGTAAAATTGCAGGGGTTAATGGACGTAGCCCAGACCATCACACAACCAATCTCCCTTCCATTGATTCCATTTATACATTCCACAAAGCAGCCAGCATAATCAAGGACCAGTCACTTCTTCTTCTTCCCTCTCCCATCAGGTAAGAAGTACAGAAGATTGAAAATGCATACCTCCAGATTCAGGGACAGTTTCTTTCCAGCTGTTAACAGGCAACTGAACGGTCCTCTCACCAGCTAGGCTGCAGTCCTGACCTCCCATCTACTTCATTGAAGACCTTTAAACTATCTTTAATCGGACTTTAGCTTGCAGTAAATGTGGACAGCTCGATTGTAATCATGTACATTTCCTTTGACTGGATAGCACGCAACAAAAAGCATTTCACTGTATCTTGGTATATGTGACAATTATAATCTAAACTAAAGTTAAAGATCAGCCTAATTGAATATCAGCATAACATGAGGGTCTGAACAGCCAATTCCTGCTACATCTTATGTTTTCTTATTTAATTCTTAGACTTTATTATTATTTACAACTCTTCTGATAGAACTGTACCTCTGATAACCATTTATTTTGCCTGCTGCCCTGAAGGAAATTACTTCACCATAGTGTACAATTCAGCCAATACTATCAAATGTTGATAGCTCAGTGAAGGCACCTTTATTCATTTGTCAGTGTGTATTTCAGCATTAATCAAAGCAGATATGACCGGTCCAATCCTTCCCCAAGGTCCTTGTGCATGCAGTTTGAGTGGGTTGTTCCAATATAAATTAATCACACTTCCCCTGACATGTATTACCTAAGAGAGATGGAGAATTGGACATGTATTCCCTCGCTGCAGAAATTGAGTGAGTGGGAAACTTTAATCTTCTTTAAAATCTTTAATTTGTAACAGTGATATGATCTATGTGTTTGGATAATATGAACAATAAAAGCATTTTGTATCTAAGACTGCAGTAATAAAAGCAAATAGAGATTATGTATAGGGTTGCTGATTTTCTAATTAGAATAGGAAATTGTAATAAAGATAAATATACCTTTTTATTGTTTCTGCAAGAAGCAAGTGATGAATGATTTCAGGATATCAGTACTACAGTGCTACTTGAGGCAGGTATTATTGGCAACTCCTGGCTCTCAGTGAATGAATACGAGTTGCAATTTATGGTACCAGTAACATGGTTAAACATCCTAAACCTCTTCATGAGGAGCAGCACGGTGGCGCAGCTGGTAGAGCTGCTGCCTCACAATGCCAGTGATCCAGGTTCAACTTTGACTTCGGATGCTGTCTGTGTGGAGTTTGCACATTCTACCTGTGACTACGTGGGTTTCATCCTGGTGCTCTGATTTCCTGGTGGTTAATTTCCCGCTGTAAATTGTCCCTAATTTATGAGGAATGGATGAGAAAGTAGGATACCTATGGAAGATGGCGGCGCTCTCAGACGCAACGGCTTTGCGCTCCCCAGTCCGAGTCAATTCGGAGCAGCCCGGTACCGAACGCGGCTGTGAAAATAAGGTATTTAAAAACCTCAGAACCCCGAGAAGCCCTAGAACCCCTAGAAATCCCAGTACCCCCAGAAAACACAAGTAAGGGACTCACTTCGTGGACGAGGAAATCCAGCACCCGCACCGTAATCCCGACAGGTCGCACATGGAGCCGAACGGAACTGCTCAACATCGGACGTGGCTGCGAGAAACTGACTTGTGAGTACTACAGTATCCTCACCAAAAGATCCTGATGGAGCTTGGCAGAACAACCCCCTGGTTCACCACCCCGGAGGGTAGGAGACAGAACAAGCGCCGGGAGAGAAAACAGAAACGTGGAAGGTGAGCGGGGGTGCAGGACAGGCTACGGAGGGCTCCACAAAGACCATCGCTACCAAGCGTCTTTCTCGTGAATGTCCGGTCACTTACCAACAAGCTGGATGAGGTAAGGCTCTGCATCAACACCCAGCGATCCCTGAAAGACTGATGTGTGCTAATCTTCACAGAGACCTGGCTCAGCGCGCTGGTTCCCGACGGGGCTGTGGACCTAACCAACCGGTCACTGCATCGTGCTGACAGAACAAAGGACTCCGGTAGGAGCAAGAGCGACAGGCTCTGTATCTATATCAACAATGATTGGTGCACCAACCACACCGCAGTAGAGAGCTACTGTTCCCCAGACCTGGAATACCTACTGTTTAAATGTAGGCCGTTTTACCTGCCTCGTGAGTTTACTGTGGTTATCATAATGGCCATATACATCCCACCACAGGCTAATGCTAACTTAGCGCTAGCACAGCTGCACTCGGCTATCAGCAAGCAGCAGGATGATCACCCCAACGGTGCCTCCATTGTTGCAGGAGACTTTAATCAGGTCGACTTACGAGCTGCACTCTGCAAATTCCGCCAGCATGTGCAGTGCCCTACCAGGGGCTCAAACAAGCTGGATAAAGTGTACACCAGCATCAAGGACACATACGGAACTCTCCCCTGCCCATCCCTGGGGCAATCCGATAACCTCTCACTGTTTCCACTGCCTGCATACAAACCCCGCATCTGCAAGACGAAAGCTGCAATAAGGACGGTCAAAATATGGCCCAAAGACGCCACCCTACAACTCCAGGACTGCTTTGATCACACTGACTGGGACCTGTTTGCACAACAGGCTACCAGTGGTACAGAGGTAGACTTGGAGGAGTACACATCCACTGTGCTCTCCTACATCAACTGCTGTGTGGAGACTGTCACAGTGGACAAGCAAATAAAGATGTTCCCAAACCGGTAACCGTGGATGAACAAGGAGGTTCAGAATCTGCTAAGGGCACGCAACATTGCCTTTAAATCCAGGGACATTTCTGCCTACAGTGCTGCCAGGTCGAACCTGAACAAATGTATAAAAAAAGCCAAAGACATCCACAGGCAAAGGGTGGAAGACTATTTCAACACCGCGGACACCAGAAGCATGTGGCAGGGTGGCAGGGACATCACTGACTACAAGAGCAGCCCCGCCTGCCCTCACAGTGATATCACACTGGCCAACGAGCTTAACACCTTCTTTGGCCGCTTCGAAACTGGCAACACCACCAGGAGAGGAAAAACCCCGACCATGGCGGAGGGACAGGCCTTAACACTGAGCACCCAGGAGGTACATTGCGCTCTGCGTAGGATCATTCCACGCAAGGCTGCAGGCCCGGATGGACTCCAGGGTAGGGTACTAAAGGACTGTCCTGTACAGCTGGTGGAGGTATTCACGAGGATCTTCAACCTGTCTCTATCTCTGGCAACGGTCCCCAAGTGCCTGAAGACAGCTACATAGTGCCGGTGCCGAAAAAGTCTGAAGTCACCAACCTGAATGACTACCGCCTGGTTGCCCTAACTCCAATACCAATGAAGTGCTTTGAAAGGCTGGTCCTCTCCCACATCAAATCCAGCATCCCTGCCTCATTGGACTCTAATCAATTTGCATACAGGGCAAATAGATCCACAGAGGATGCCATCTCTGTGGCTCTTCACACTGTCCTGACTCACCTGGAAAGACAAGGCACGTACGTGAGGATGCTCTTCATAGACTATAGCTCTGCCTTCAATACGGTCATCCCCACCAAGCTCACCACCAAACTCCACCAGCTAGGCTTCAGCTCACCGATATGCGATTGGATCATGAATTTTCTGACAGAGCGACCGCAGGCAGTGAGACTGGGCCCGCATCTGTCCTCCACTATCACCCTGAGCACCGGCACACCACAGGGCTGTGTATTGAGCCCCATGCTCTACTCCCTCTTCACTCATGACTGTGTTCCTGCATTCGACACCAACACCATTGTCAAGTTTGCAGACGACACAACGGTGATCGGGCTGATCACCAACGGTGATGAAACAAAATACAAAGCGGAGGTGCAGAACCTGGCGAACTGGTGCTCACGGAACAACATGTCACTAAACACCTCCAAGACCAAGGAGCTGATTATCGACTTCAGGAGGTCACAGAATGGGGAATATGCCCAAATCTCCATCTACGGGGACAGTGTGGAGAGAGTGTCCAGCTTTAAGTTTCTGGGCACTCACATCTCATAGGACCTCACATGGTCCACCAACACCACTGCGCTGGTCAAAAAGGCACAGCAACGACTGTTCTTCCTAAGAACATTGAAACGGACTGGTCTGCCCCAACAGTCTGACAACCTTCTACCGCTGCACGACAGAGAGCATACTAATGGCATCTCCATGGTATCTCAGCTGCACGAAGGCGGAGAGGAGAGCTCTTTAGAGCGTCGTCCACAGAGCGCAACATAGTATTGGGACACCGCTACCAGCTTTGGAGGGCATCTACCACACACGGTGCCTCAGCATCCATAAAGACTCCTCTCACCCTTGTAATGGACTGTTCGAACTACTCCCTTCCGGCAGACGTTACAAGGCCTTCTACGCCCGCACCTCCAGACTCAGGAACAGCTTCCTTCCCAGAGCTATAGCGGCTCTGAACCGGCCCTGCTGAGTGCCCCCCACCCCCATGAACTGTCTCCCTCGGATGGTCACGTCGCACAGACACATCTGCACTTTAGTCTGTTTTGACTGTTTTACTGTTCTAATGTTCTTTTTACAAACCTTGTTCTCGGGGTATCTAAACCTAAATTTTATTAGTTGTTTAAGTTATGACATCGGATGGAAGTTGCAGACCAAATCTCGTTGCACTTATGTGTAATGACAATAACAGATATTATTATTATTATAACGCAGAACTATAACAGAAAATTGGATAAGTAAGTATGCAGATGATACTAAGATAGGTGGTGCTGTGGATAATGAAGTAGATTTTCATAGTCTACAGAGAGATTTGGGCCATTTGGAAGTGTGGGCTGAAAGATGGCAGATGGAGTTTAATGCCGATAAGTGTGAGGTGCTGCATCTTGGCAGGACAAATCAAAATAGGACGTACATGGTAAATAGTAGGGAATTGAGGAATGCTGTGGAACAGAGGGATCTAGGATTAACTGTGCATAGTTCCCTGAAGGTGGAATCGCATGTAGATAGGGTGGTAATGAAAGCTTTTGGTGTGCTGGCCTTTATAAATCAGAGCTTTGAATATAGGAGTAGGGAAGTAATGTTAAAATTGTACAAGGCATTGGTAAGACCAATTCTGGAGTATGGTGTACAATTTTGGTCGCCTAATTATAGGAAGGATGTCAACAAAATAGAGAGAGTACAGAGGAGATTTACTAGAATGTTGCCTGGGTTCCAGCAACTAAGTTACAGAGAAAGTTTGAACAAGTTAGGTCTTTATTCTTTGGAGCGCAGAAGGTTAAGGGGGGACTTGATTGAGGTCTTTAAAATGATGAAAGGGATAGAGTTGACGGTGATAAGCTTTTCCCATTGAGGGTAGGAAAGATTCAAACAAGAGGGCATGACATGAGAATTAAGGGACAGAAGTTTAGCGGTAACATGAGGGGGAACTTCTTTACTCAGAGAGTGGTGGCTGTGTGGAATGATCTTCCTGCAGAAGTGGTGGAGGCAGGATCAATTTTACCATTTAAAAGTAAAGTGGATAGGTATATGGACGGGAAGGGAATGGAGGGGTATGGTCTGAGTGCAGGTAGATGGGACTAGGGGAAAATAAATGGTCGGCGCGGACTGGAAGGGCCAAGAAGGTCTGTTTCCGTGCTGTAATTGTTATATGGTTATTTAGTGTAAACAGGTGGTTCAATGATCAGCAGGAACTCAATGGGTCAAATACCTTGTTTCCATGCTGGAAACATGATGTTTATCCAAGAGTAAATCAATCAATGGTTATCAAACAAATTGCATTAAAGCAATGAACCAAAAACCTAAGAGGTATCCCATGGACAAAATGAGCCTTCAGAGGTATGATTGGAGATAAGAGAAAAACTAGAGATAGATTGACAATTTATTTAGAGAGATACATCGTGGAAACAGGCCCCTTGGTCCACCGAGTCCTTGCCGACCACAAATTACCCCGAACACTAGCACTATCCTATACACTAGGCACTTTACAAAAGCCAATTAACATACAAACCAGTACGTCTTTGGAGTGTGGGATGAAACCCGAGCACCCGGAGAAAACCCAAGGGTTCACAGGGAAAATGTGCAAACTCCATACAGATAGCACCTGAGGTCAGGATCGAACCTGGGTCTCTGGCGCTGTAAGGCAACAACTCTACCGGTGCACCACTGTGCCGCCCTACATTTTTCACAGGAGGACCTTTGGGGAAAATTTGACTGAAGAGTTAGGAAAAAGGAAAGATGTAGCATAAGCAGATGGGAACAATTTTTACATCTGACTAACTTCAGGGACTTGGTTTACTGGAGACATTGGGGAGATCTAATTGTAAGAAATCAAGAACCAGAGGACATCGGTTTAAGGAGATAGGAGGAAGATTTAATAGGAACCTGAGGTGCAACCTTTTCGCACAGAGGGTGGAGGGTGCACGGAACAAGCTGCCAGAGAAGGTAGTTGAGGCAGGTACTATAACAGCATTTAAAAGACACTTGAACAGGTATATGGGTAGGAAAGGTTTAGAGGGATATGTGGGAAAATGGGACGAGCTTAAATGGAGCAACTTGGCCAGCATGGAGGAGTTGAACCGAAGGCCCTATTGCCCTGCTGTATGACCCTATGATTCTGTGATCCCAAAATGAATTTAGATTGGCATGGCAATTTGAAAATATCTATGCTCAGATCTGGAAATAAAGTTTCATTGTTTTCACGCTGGGGAGGTTTCAGTTTGCCACTGACCTAGCTGCCAGTTTAGCAAGTCCATGACTATATCCTGACTATGGGTGCTTTCTGTACGGAGTCTGTATGTTCTCCCTGTGCTTACGTGGGTTTTTTCTCCCAGTGCTCCAGTTTCCTCCCTCATTCCAAAGACTCGCAGGTTTGTAGTTTAATTGACTTTTGTAAATTGTCCCTAGTGTGTAGGATAGAACTATTTAAGAATTGACAGAGTTTGTGCCTTCTGCCTGTGACCGTGTGGTTTTTGCGGGTGCCCTGGTTTCCTTTCACACTCCAAAGACGTACAAGTTTGTAAAGTTAATTTGCTTCTATAAAGATTGTAAATTGTCCCTAGTGTGTGTAGGATAGTGCTAGTGTACGGGCTGATCTGCGCAGACTCGGTGAGGTGAAGGGTCAGTTTCCACACAGTATAACTAAACTGAACTGACAGGTACATGGATAGGACAAGTTTGGAGGGATAAAGACCAAGCGCAGGCAGGTGGGACTAGTGTAGCTGGGATATGTTGCTGGTGTGGACGTTGGGCCGAAGGGCCAGTTTCCACACTGTATCACTCTGTGGCTATAACTAAACCAATCTAAACTTTAAATTGTTCAGTTTGAAATAGTGTGTTTTGTTTTCTCCTAGATGTCAATGATGCCGGTGGCGTAAATCCTGGCAATAACATGGGATCAGTGCTGTCAATACAAGATAATGTTGCCATGAACAAAATTGGAATGGACTCAAGGTTCACCCTACAGGGAGCTAAAGCTGGCATACAGAGCAAGACAAAAACCTATCATCCCACGGGTCTAGTAACAAAACTGAAACATTCAACAAAAACTGCAAAGATTAGAAACTATAATCTCCATGACTAAAAACTGTGTGAAAGTAAAACCTGAGGCAAAAAATATAAGATTTCTAACTAACAGAATGGATAGCTTTCCCATGCTGAACATTTTAAAATGTTTCCAGCATCAGTAACTGAGGATGTGTGTTTAGAAAGACAGCTTTAGAGGTGAGGCACATGCTGAATGAATCGGAGAACAAGCACATCGAGATTGCAAAAATGGCCGCCCACCACAAACGTGATGTATTTCTGAATAGAGTATTAAAGAATTCTCACAAAATGCTGCAGTAACTCAGCAGGTTTTGGGTCAAAATCCTTCTTCAGACTGAGAGAGTCTGAAGAAGGTTTCCGAACCGAAACATCGCCTTTTCCTTTTCTCCAGAGATGCTGCCTGACCCACTGAGTTATTTCAGTATATTGTGTCTATCTTTGGTGTAAACCAGCATCTGCAGTTCCTTCCTAAACATTAAAACATTCTCACTGTTTTCCTTTGTGCAGAGAAAAAGTCTCTAATAAGTATAATTGGTATTTATATTACCTGTAACACAGCTAATCATCTAGAGCCTCTTTGTAAGGATGAGGAGCTCAGTCGATGAGAGTATTATAGGCCACGTCTGTGGGAAGATAAACGGTTTACATTACAGTTTGAAGACCCTTCATCAGAACTGACAAAATGAGACAACAAATGAGTTATACGGTGCAGAGAGGTTGGGCTATAGATGGAAAGGACCAAGGAAATATCTGACAGAGAAACGCAATACCGAAACAGGCCGTTCGGCCCTACTCGGCCATGGCAACGAAGATGCCCAATTTACGTTTGTCCCATTTGCATGCATTTCCTATCCATGTACCTGAATAATGTATTCTATATGTTGTAATTGTACCTGCCTCAACTACCTCCTCTACAGGTCGTCCCACATACCCACCACCCTATGTGTGGGAAAGCTGCTCCTTGCGTTCTATTCAACCTTCCCCTCACTTTAAACCTGTGCCCTCTAGGTCTTGATTTCCCCAAGCCTGGGAAAAACAACTGTTTATTTACCCTGTCTTTTCACCCTCATGATTTTATACACCACTATAAGACCTCAGCCTCCTGCACTCCAAGGAATAAAGTCCTAGCCAGCCCAACCTCTCCCTACAGTTCAGGCCCTTAGGTTCCGGCAACTACCTCATAAATTGACTCTGCACTCTTTCCGGCTTAATGGTATCCTTCCTGCAACAGGGTGACCAAAACCAAACTCCAAGTGTGGCCTCACCAACTGACTGGGTGGTCAATGCAATGCCAATGTTGATCTGTTAACGAGACTGTGTAGGAATCATTTGAGCAACCTTGGCCTCCCGCTATCAGAAGTGTTCCCCTTGTCCTACCACTCTCCCTCTCCCTCTCCCTCTCCCTCTCCCTCTCTCTTTCTCTCTCTCGCCCCCACCTTCTCTGTGTTGCCATTTCCTGAGAAGTGGCTTTGAATTGTAATGTTAGCCTGTTGTCTCCTTCCAGACATGCCACCTGACCTGCTGCATGTTTCCAGCAGTTTCTCTTTTATGATATTCTCACAGTTTAAAAACCCTAAAAAAAGTTCCAAATTGTTGAAACTAGGTGTGTACACGTGTGAGCTTTTAAAATTCAACTAAGCTTGATAATGTCGATTAACAGCTCAATTTAACAGAAAATGGGCACAAGTAACTGCTGCTGCTGGAATCTAGCATAGAATACAAATTGCTGGAGTAATTCAGCAGATCAGACAGAATCCTTGGAGGACATGGAAGGGCGACGTTTCGGATTGGGACTCTTGTTCAATCTGCTGTTCAGCCTGACAGAAATAATTGTTTGTGAATTGTACTTCCCTTTGATAAATATTTCAAAGAAATGGATTTCGAGATTTATTATATTAAAGTGTTAATATTTCAGAATGTATTTTAATTTTGTTCATGCTAAATCTTTCAGATGTGTGGACTAAAATGTTTGTTAAAAACTATGCTTTTACATTGCTGGTTTAGTGCGGGACGAATGCTTCGATATGATTGGCAGCATGCCGTGATACCATTGTTGACTGTTCAGGGCAGCACAGTGGTAGAGTTGCTGCCCTTACAGCGCCAGAGACCTGGGTTCATTCCCGACTACAGGTGTATGTACAGAGTTTGTAAGTTCTTCCTGAGACCACATGGGATTCCTCCAGGTGTTCCAGTTTTCCCACGCATTCCAAAGACGTGCAGGTTTGTAGGTTTATTGGCTTCTGTAAATTGTCCCTAGTGTGTAGAATAGAACGATTGTACGGGTGATCGGTGCGGATTTCCACACTGTATCTTTAAACTAAGTGTCAAGGAACCCCTTGTCCAAAGCAATAACATCAACAAATTTAGAGTCCATAGAAAAATTATCAGATGTTTATGAACAGATATCTTCAAGATTGACACTTGGCACTGCTAAAAGAAAAATACACAAAATGCTGAAGTAACTTAGTGGGTCAGGCAGCATCTCTGGAGAACATGGATAGTTGACATTTCAGGTTGGGATCCTTCTTGAAATGTCACCTATCCATCTTCTCCAAAGGCTCTGCCTGACCCACTGAGTTACTCCAGCACTGTTTAAGAAAGAACTGCAGATGCTGGAAAAATCGAAGGTAGACAAAAGTGCTGGAGAAACTCAGCGGGTGAGGCAGCATCTATGGAGCGAAGGAATAGGTGATGTTTCGGGTCGAGACCCTTCTTCAGACTGATGTGGAGGTGGGGGGGGGGGGGGGGGGGAAGAAAGGAAGAGGTGAAGATAGGCTGTGGGAGAGCTGGGGAGGGGAAGGAGGGAGAAACCAAGGACCACCTGAAACTGGAGAAGTCAATGTTCATACTGCTGGGGTGTAAACTGCCCAAGCGAAATATGAGGTGCCGCTCCTCCAATTTGCGGTGGGACTCACTCTGGCCATGGAGGAGGCTGAGGACAGAAAGGTCGGATTCGGAATGTGAGGGGGAGTTGAAGTGCTGGGCCACCAGGAGATCAGGTTGGTTAGTGCGAACCGAGCGGAGGATCCTGCCTGATCGTCCAACAGTAACGGATGTAACAGGTTTAGGCAGGGGAGAAACCTTCATCACTAAGGAGGTTCTCCCAGGACGACTTTTTGGCTAAGATCAAGTGTACTATCTGTTCTTACACTTGTAAAAGTGAAAGAGACTATCTGTTCTTATTAGAACAGTTCTGGCGGTCCCTTGGGGACAAGGGCCGTGGATTGCGGAGCGAACTTGGTGACGAGGAGTCCGTCGGCTGCAGGCTTAGAGGTGGATCCATGCTTGTTGGGTAACCAACCTAACACCTTTTAGCCACAATGTCAGCAGGAGCAGCAGTACAGGGTATTCGGAATACCCTGCGAATAAGCGTCAAGGACCTCAGCAAGGGGACCCTCTTCTCACGAGACCTGTTCGTGAAGAAGGTCTTGCTGGGGGCCCTCAAATTTGAGCCTAAGGACATCTACTGCCTCCAGGATTTCCCGGGTAACGGATATTTTGACGTTACCTTCAAGTATCCGATGGGATGGCAGAAGGTGATGGAAGACTTTTGGGAGAGGGGGAATGAAGCTCCGCTGTCGCTGCTCAAAGTGCAGCCGCTCTTCACCCTCCCCACCCAGAAGGAAAGGTTGATCACGGTGCACATGTTCAACCCACATGTGCCGGTAGTCGATGTCCTCACCTTCCTTGCTCGCTGCATTGAGGGAACAGGGAATTGTGCAGACGTGAAGGACATGCATGGGATTTGGACGAGCAAGAGGCAAGTCAAGGTGAAGCTGAGGGTGGACAAGGACGGAGAAATTATCCACCCCCCCTCAGTTTTCGCGATTGGAGGAAACCGAGGCCACCTGAGCTACGTAGGGCAACCCAGGCTGTGCAGGAAATGCAACAAGCCTGGGCATGTGATGGCTCAATGCACAGCAGTTGTATGCAAAAACTGCAAGATGGAGGGCCACGAGACAAAGGACTGTCAGGCCAGCAAGAACTGCAACCTGTGCGGGGAGGCAGGCCACCTTTACAGGGCTTGCCCTAAAAGAGCCTGCACCTATGCACAGGCGACAAGAGGGGCTGCTGCCAGCACCCCCAAGGTGGGTGAAGCACCCCCCACCACTACCAAGACTCCAGCAGAGAAAGGGAACGCAGATGAGGACAGCCCAATCACCTTGAAGCCCCAAGTGCCAGAAGGAGACGCCCAGCATCTTGCCCAGGAGGGAGAGTCAATGGAGGAGGAGGAACTGAAGGAGAAGTGGACAATAGTGTCGTACAAGAAGCAGAGGGTTCAGCCCAAAGAGCCGAGGCCGCAAAGGACTGGTAAGTCAAAAAGTAAACAACAAAAAAGATGTCTTTCTATTACAGAAGGCAGCAACCTCTCCTCTTCGTCGGAGGATTAGGCGACCGGGAAGTCCCAACGAGGGAGACAGAGGATGAAAACTGGGGAAGAGAAGAGAGAGGCCACGACGATCACCTCCCGGCCCCAGGAGACCGAGAGCAGAGAAATGGCCGAAGGGCTCCAGCCCCAGGACATCAGGAGCAGTGTAGCGGTCGAGGGGCTCCAGCCCCAGGACATCGGGAGCAGTGCAGCGGTCGAGGGGCTCCAGCCCCAGGACATCGGGAGCAGTGCAGCGGTCGAGGGGCTCCAGCCCCTGGAGACAGGGATCATCACGGAGGCCAATGGGCCCCAGCTCCGGGCGACCGGGAGCAGCGCAACGGCCAATGGGCCTCAGCTCCGGGCGACCGGGAGCATTGCAGCGGCCAATGGGCCCCAGCTCCGGGCGACCGGGAGCAGCGCAGAGGCCGTTGGGCCCCAGCTTCGGGCGACCGGGAGCAGCACAAAGGCCTTTGGGCCCCAGCTCCGGGCGACCGGGAGCAGCACAAAGGCTGTTGGGCCCCAGCTCCGGGCGACCGGGAGCAGCGCAGAGGCCGTTGGGCCCCAGCTTTGGCCGACCGGGAGCAGTAAACCAGCCACTGTGACCCAGCTACAGGAGACGGAGGAAGCCGTGTGCCCGAAAGGGGGTGGAACGAGAAGGCCCCCCCCCCCCCCAACGACACCATTGGTTGCGCCACCAGAAACCCACCTCATCGCTGGATTCCTGAGCCCAGGAAAGCTGAGGCAATTCACCGAAGCGGTGGGAATGAGGGGACACAAAAATGGTCAGTGACTCTAAAGACAATGGAGCTCAAACTGGCATCTTTAAACGTGCGCAGTATAAAGAGCACTGCGCGATGTGTGAACGCCTTACAGTACCTGGCCAAGGTCAAGGCAGATGTGACTTTTCTTCAGGAGTGCGGGCTGCCACACCTCCGCTGCTATCGGAGGTGGTCGCGATGGTGGCCCCACGGACTGTCGGTGTGGTCGGGGGGCAATGACTGTCGTGCTTCCGGCCTGGGGATTTTGCTGCGGGGAGGGAACTTCGCCATCAATGAGGTCAGGGAGGTGGTTGGGGGGCGGCTCCTTGTGGTGGATGTTATGTACCGTGGCTCTCCGATCCGGCTGATTAATGTGT
This sequence comes from Raja brachyura, assembly GCA_963514005.1. The sequence goes on from OY740803.1 coordinate 25,150,947, forward strand.
ATGCCTCACCCACGCAGAGCGAGCGGCTGGCCGTTCTCCAGCAGCTCCCAGTGCTGCTGGCCACGTCCCGGCAGCTCGTTCTGGCCGGTGACTTCAACTGCATCATTGATGCGGCTGGACGATCCGGCAGTGCCGACAGCAGACTGGACAGCACGTCCAAGTTCCTGATGGATATGGTAAAAGATGCAAAGCTGCGCGATGCCTTCAGCGACCCTGCAGGCGGGTCCCAGCCACGGTTCACCTGGTCGACATCGGACGGTTTAGCCCGATCTCGGATAGACTTTGTCTTCACGACGAAGGCCGTCACGGTGAGACACACTGACCTCATGCCGGTGTTCTTCTCCGACCACTGCCTCCTTCAGGCTTCATGTCATCTACAGGAGGACCGGAAGGCAGGCAGAGAGACATGGAAGTTAAACATGAAGCTGTTGACCACAGACAACGTCGAGGAGCTAAAGAGGGCTATGCATGTTGGAGAACGGTGAAGCCCCTCTTTGACTCCCCCACACTCTGGTGGGAAGCAACCAAGGAGAACATTAAGAGGTTCTTCATAAGTATAGGGGTTCAGAGAGCAAGACAAGAGTCAGAGGGAATTGTGCCAACTCCAGACAGATTTGCAACAACTGCTCCTTCTGCAGTCGAGAGGGGTGGATGTGAGGGAGGAACTTAGAGATGTGAAGGACCGGCAAGCTCAGATCTTTACCTCTGAATCCTCCAAGATCATATTCCGATCCAGGGTCCACCATGTGGAGCAGGATGAGACGTGCTTACGTTTCTTCTTCCATAAGGTTCACAGGGGGAGCTCTGTGATGAACAGCCTTAGGGAGGAGGACGGCTCGGTAGCATCCTCACACACAGACATGCTGAGGATCTGCAATTCCTTTTACACAGATTTGTATGACCAAAAGGCCATAGACAGCACCTCCTCCCAGAACTTCCTGTCCTCGATCACGGAGGTCTTGGAGGACAGCAAGCGGGAGAGTCTGGACCAACCACTGACCCTAGAGGAGCTGACTGGCTCCATCCGTTCCTTTGACTCGAGTAAAACTCACGGAAGCGATGGCTTACCGGCCGAGTTGTATTCGGCTCTGTGGGACTTGATGGGCCCGGACCTGCTAGAAGTGTACAACGACATGCTTCTAGCCGGCAGCATGTCAGACTCTATGAGGAAGGGCAACAGCACCCTAATCTACAAGCAGAAGGGGGAGATGAAGGACATAAAGAATTGGAGACCCATAACACTCTTGAATGTAGACTACAAGATCCTGTCTAAGGTCATCGCCAACCGGGTCAAGTCTGCTCTGGGACAGGTGATCCACCCGGACCAAACTTGTGTTGTACCTGGCAGGAAAATCTCAGACAGCCTAGCGCTGCTGAGAGATACCATCGCCTACGTGCAGGACAGACAGGTGGATGCCTGCCTAGTCAGCTTGGACCAGGAGAAGGCCTTTGACAGGATTTCGCACACGTACATGAGGGACGTGCTCTCCAAAATGGGTTTTGGGGAGGGAATCAGGAATTGGATCAAACTGCTCTACACCGACATCCGTAGTGCAGTCCAAATCAATGGGTGGGAATCAGACAGTTTCCCTGTAAGGTCTGGAGTCAGGCAGGGTTGCCCTCTCTCTCCTGTCTTGTTTGTCTGCTGTATTGAACCCTTTGCTGAATCCATCAGGAAGGATGCGAGCATTAGAGGAGTGACACTGCCCGGCAGTGGGGGCATTAAAGTAAAGACCTCCCTGTACATGGACGATGTCGTTGTCTTCTGCTCGGATCCAGGGTTGGTCCGCAGATTGATTAGTATCTGCGACCAGTTTGAGTCGGCCACGGGAGCCAGGGTGAACCGCAGGAAGAGCGAGGCCATGCTCTTTGGCAACTGCCCGACAGATCTTCCGTCCCCTTCACCATCAAGCCTGACTTCTTGAAGGTGCTGGGGATCTGGTTCGGGGGGGCTGAGGCATGTAACAAGAATTGGCTGGAGCGGATAGCCTGGGTGGGGAGGAAGCTGGAGCTGTTGAGGCAAAGCTCCCTCTCCATAACGGGAAAGAATTTGGTCATCAGGTGTGAGGTGCTCTCGAGCCTGCTGTACTTGGCACAAGTGTGGCCTGTCCCTCCTTCCTACGCCACAGGGATCACCCAGTTCATCTGGGGGTCGAGGGTGGACCGGGTGCGACGGGCCACAATGTACAAGTCAGCAGACAACGGGGGTAAAAGCATGCCCAACGTCGCTCTCATCCTGATGACCACCTTCGTGTGTGGCTGCATCAGGCGGAGTGTAGAGCCAAGGCACGTGGGCACCAAGTGTCACTACCTGCTGAGGTTCTACCTGTCCCCGGTGTTGCGAAGGATGGGCCTGGCGCAGATGCCACGCAAGGTGCCAGTCAGCTGGACACTGCCGCCCCATCTGTCGTCTGTGGAAAGGTTCTTCCGGACCAACACCTTTGACCACATGTCCATTGGGCAGTGGTCAGCACAGAATGTCCTTCAGGCACTGCAGGGAAAGGACTCGATGAATCTGGTGGCGTGGTTCCCTGAGCAGACTGCCCAGCTTGTCTGGCAAAATGCTTCATCGCCAGAACTCACCAACAAGCACCAAGACCTGGCTTGGCTGGCGGTGAGGGGAGCCCTCCCAGTCAGATCCTTCCTGCACCGTCGGAACCTCACAACCAGCGCACGCTGCCCTCGGGACGGCTGCTATGGAGAGGAGACGGTTGCCAACCTCTTTGCAGAGTGTGGATTTGCCCAAAGAGTCTGGAGAAAAATGCAAGGGTCCCTGGTACGCTTTATTCCAAACAGCTCCGTCACTGAGGACTCTGTGATTTACGGACTGTTCCCAGGGACACATTCAGAGACTGACATCAAGTGCTGCTGGAGGGTCATCAACTCGGTGAAAGACGCTATTTGGTCTGCCCGAGCGTTGTTCACCACCCAGCAGAGTGAGATGTCCGTCGGGGAATGTTGCCGACTGGCCCACTGCAGACTGCAGGAGTACGTGCTGAGGGACGCACTGAAGCTCGGTGCAGCCAACGCCAAGGCTCGGTGGGGGAGGGCCACAGTCTAGGGTCCTTCCGCTACTGGACATGGGGGGCACGGTATGGTGGAGACGCCCCTCAAAATAAGGGAAGGAATCCCATGCCGGGGGGCCACATGAGTGGCACGGGTGGGGGATCGATTCGCGAAATTTGAGAAACGTGTAGACTGTATGGAACAATTTGTATAGCCTCCGAAAATGTCGGATGGAGTTTTCGCACGGTTGATGTATTGTATATATTTATTACTTGAATAAAGTCTATTTTGAAATTTAAAAAAAGAACCGAGCGGAGGTGTTGGGCGAAACGATCGGCAAGCCTACGCTTGGTCTCACCTATGTAGAGCAGCTGACACCTAGAGCAGCGGATGCAATAGATGAGGTTGAAGGAGCTGCCGGTGAACCTCTGCCTCACCGGGAAAGACTGCTTGGGTCCTTAGATGGAGTCAAGTGGTACTGTCCTTCTTTGTAAACCTGCAGCTGCAGTTCCTTGCCTCACCATTACACTGCTATTGGCTGCTGCAAAATCAGGGTCAGAACACCTTTTGTGTCAGAGGTTTGTAAATTCAAAATCTATTTCCACGTACTAATGACAAACACTCTAAAGCAATTTGCAGCCAGGGAGGTAGCATTTTGGAACCTCCCCGTCATTGGTTGGTTGGTTGGGGGGGGGGGGGGGGGAGGGTTAGTGAAGGTTCTTCTAATGACTGATGAGGATTAAAGATTCAAATTACTTTAGAAGAAGAAAGGTAGGAATTCTCCCAGTTCTGCAGCAAACATTCCTCGCCATCACCAGCAAACTAAGATGCATTTTATTGATCATTCCTCAGAATTGTTTTGTGAGAATTTCCTGTGATCGCAACAATCAGCACACCTCAAACTATTGCACTTTGTGAGGGTGGTTCTGATCTAGGCAAGGATGCTCATTTATTCTTGTCTGCCTACATCCACCAGTCCTCTGCCCTGGAAGGAACAACATGCCCCTCTCCGAACTCAAGTTCCTCATTTTCACTTGGTGCTTCTCTCCGCCCTGTGGTATTGGAGAAGCTAAACCTAAACTCTTTGCCCCTTTAGGGCTTAGGTTTATTATTATCACGTGTACGGATCACGTGTTTTGAATGCGATCCAAACAGATCAGATAATACTATACATAAAGACAAGTCAAACACAAATGTAATAGATAGAGCAATGGGAAAGATAGAGTGTAAAATATAGTGCTCAGCATTATACCGCATCAATTTTACAGATAAAGTCCATTGGCCAGAATGGAGTGAAATCAGGCAGTACCGACATGAGCATTTGACCCTGTCTAAATATTTAAATGTTATCATATTAATAACATTTTTAAATGGGTTTTTAATTATAACTCGATTGGATTTATGTTATTCTCATGTTGGAGGGAGAAATATTTATGCAACACTATCTAAAGTATTTAGAATAGCATTAATGTATTTTAAAATAACATTGGGATTTTTGTTTCATTCTTAAATAGATTGTCATATTTATTCAGACCGAACAATGTTAAATTCAAGATACAGATAAAATGCATGATGGATTTGTCTGTCTCCATCAACAAAGCAGAACACCCCAAGGTAGTACTTTGGATTATTATCATCAATTAAATTTTAATGCAATCCAAGAGGAGATATTAGGACAGGTGACCAAAAGCTTTGTGTCAGGAGCTAAGAGAAAGGAAGGAAGGAAAATAATTCCACTAAGTTAGAACCAAATTCACGTGAGTAACACTACATTTCTATTTATTACTTAGTTTCTTAGAAGTAACAGCACTGTTATTTTCTCTTAAAAGGAACTCATCTGACACAACAATTCCCCTTCGATATTAATTATAAACATGTAGAGTATTTGCTTAAGTTAGTTATAAGCAAAGTATATATAGGTCATTAACTCCCATGCCAATCAAAATGTATTAAATATGAAAACTAACGTAATTTTACAATGCTGTATGAATTGAATGTGATTATCTAAGCTACTGACCTCTAAAATGTACAAAAGAAACTAAGACACAACAATGTATTCATACAAACTAATCGGGAACTTTCTATCATTGACCTTGGTTTTAAAAAGGCCCTTCAGAACTCGCCATTCTCTGCACCATCTAAAGTATGTACATTTTACCCAAGCAATAATGTTTGAAGAACATTGTGTAACAAGATAGCCTTGTGTTTACATCAATTAACAGTAAGAAAATCTCACAGCCAGGAATGGAAAAACAAAGTTTACAGTTAATGATATTCAGTTCTCCTCTCCCAAAAAAAGCTCTCAAGGTTAATCATATTTGAAAAAAAGACACAAATTGCTGGAGTAACTTAGCGGTTCTGGCAGCAACTCTGGAGAACCTGGATAGGTGATGTTTCGGGTCGGGACCCATCTTCAGACCCCTCTTGAGTTGCGTCTGAAGACGGGTACCGACCTGAAACGTTACCTATTCATGTTCTCCAGAGATGCCGCGTGACCCGCTGAGTTATTCCAGCATTTTGTGTTTACATTAGAGAGATGGTTGGGTTAACCAAGTCTTCAAAACATTTTTATTTGTAAACCAGTATCTGCCATTCATTGTGTCTAAGCTTAATTGCCATTTCTTTGCATACAGGGAAAGCAAAAGGTTGAGGTCACACTGGAGAATTGTGTTCAAGTTTGGTCACCCTGCTATAGGAAAGATGGCATTTAGCTGGAAAGAATGCTGGAACTTGAAGATTTACGAGGATGGTGCTGGAACCTGAAGGCCTGAGCTATAGGGAGAGGTTGAGCAGGCTAGGACTTCATTCCTTGGAGTGCAGGAGGCCGAGTGGTGATCTTTTAGGAGTGTATGGGAGAATAGATGGGTGAATCCAGAGTATTTTTCCCAGGCTAGGGGAATCAAGAACTAAAAGGCATAGGTGGAAGGGAAAGATTTAATACAAACCTCAGGGGCATTTTTTCTTTTAAACACAGAGGGTGGTGAGTATACGGCGTGTGCTGCCAGAGGAAGTACTTGAGGCAGGTACTGTACAATTACTACATTTAAAAGACATTAGGACAGGTACATGGAAACAAAATGTTTATTGGCTATTGGCCAAATACAGGCAAATGGGACTAGCCCAATATGCCAACTTGGTCAGTGTGGACAAAGTGGGATGAAAGGCCTATTTCCATGCGTTTCCGCTCATTGACTCTAAGTGTTAACGTCTGCCACTACAAACAAAAAGTGAAATATAAATACTGTAACATTTAAATTGGTGACAGAATAAAACACTGAAACAGTAGCAACACGTAGAGCCAATATAAGTAGGGCGCCTATAATATGCTTGAAAATAAACAGATATTTAAATGACAGATTATGATACCAATTGCATTAATTTTAACAAGTGCAGCAGGAAATCTGGGAGACAGTCCTGATGACAATATCTATAGTGACGTTAACTCCAGAATTATTACTGCAAAACCCAAATAGAACAAGAATAAACATAGAACGGTATAGTAATGGAACAGGCCCTCGGCCATAATGTCTGCAAAACATGATGCCAAGTTAAACTAATCTCTGCCTGCATGTGATCCATGTTCCTCCATCCCCTGCATATCCAAGTGTCTTTCTAAAAAACTCTCAACATCACTATCGTATCTGCCTCCAGATGATCGTCAAACAACGGGTCAGGCAGACTTTGGTCAGTCCACATCTGCTATGCATGTTTTGAAGGATTGCTCGCCTAGTGTTTCCTGAAATAGTAACGTTGGGTCTGTGAGCTTAGATGGGGCCTTGTCTGAAAAGTGACACCAAGTAATGCAGCACTTCCTCAATATCGCATGATGAGTCTTCCTAGGCTTCAATGCAGTCTATTTTTAATTCTGCCAAATCGGAACGCACAACCACCTTACGTAGAAGCGAAAGGAACAGGAATCCCAATGTAACGGTACTATGTGGGGTTGCACAGGCACTGAGCTAAAATGTCGAGCAAAGCCTACTAAGCAGCAACATAGACAGCTCTGACAGATATAAGTGTGAGGTAGACACGACAAACTGCAGGTGCTGAAATCTTGAGCAGAAAACACAAAGTGCTGGAATAACTCAGTGTTCATCGCTGAAGAACATGACTAGGCAATGTTTTGGGGAACCCTTCTTCAGACTAAACATTAGTTCCTCTGACAGCTCGTTCCATATACCCACCACTCTCTTTGTGAAAACATTGCCGTTCAAGCTCCTATAAATCCATTCCTCTCTCACCTTAAACCTATGCCCTCTGGTTTTTTATCCCCCTACCCTTGGAAAAAGGCTGCATTCACCCTATCTGTCTACCTCATGATTTTGTACATCTCAATAAGATCACCCCTCAGCCTCCTGCGTTCCAAGAAATAAGTCCTAGCCTGTCCAACTCTCCTATAGCTAAGTTCCTTGAATCCTCATAAAATGGGTGAGACAATGTGTGTGAGGTGATGTATTTTAGGATGTCATTTCATGGCAGGATATTCACAGTGAACATTAGCAGAGGTATCTAGGAGTATGAATACATAGTTCCTTGAAAATGGCATCCCTGGTAGATAAGGTAGTGAAAGCAGCTTTTGGCATGCTATCCATCAGTCAGAGTATTGAGTATAGACGTTGGGAGGTGTGATTAATTTATACAAGAACGTTGGTACAGCTGCACTTGGAATTATGTGTTCTGTTTTGGTTGCCCTCCTAAAGGAAAGATACCATTAAGCTGGAAAAAGGACAGAGAAGATTTATGAGGGTGTTGCCAGGACTTGCAGACCTGAGCTATAAGGAGAGTTTGGACAGGTTATTCCTGGAGCACAGTATGTTGAGGGATGATCTTACAAAGGTGTATAAATTCATGAGTGGAATAGATAGGATGAATGCAAAGAGTCTTTTTTCCCAGGTTTGGGGAATAAAGAATAGAGGACATAGGTTTAAGGTGAGCGGGGAAAGATTTAATAGGAACTTAAAGGACTTCTTTCTCAGACAGAGTGTAGTGGGTATATGCAACAAATTCCAGAGGAGATAGTTAAGACAGGTACTATTACAACATTTAAAAGGCATTTGGACAGGTAGATGGAAAGGAAAGCTTCAGAGGGATATGGGCCAAATGCAGAAAAATGGGAGTAGCTTTCATGGGCCATCTTGGTCAGCATGGACAAATTGGGCCAAAAGGCTAGTTTCCGTGCTGTATGACATTTAAATGGAAAAAACTTTAATAATTTCAATTATCACACTGCAGCTGATTGGCCTGGTTCAAGTTTGTTTCCGGTGAAAAAATATGATGTATGTTAAAAATATGATGTATGTTAAAGACATGTTTTATTTTGAAATCGAATGTTTTCAAAATAAAACAGGGCCTTAACATACAACGTCATATTTGTAAAATGAACAATTTACAGAAAAAACATTTAAGGTTTAAATATTTAAAAAAGAACTGCAGATTGTTACAAAAATCGAAGGTCTGAAGAAGGGTCTCGAGCCGATACGTCACCTATTCCTTCTCTCCATAGATGCTGCCTCACCCACTGCGTTTCTCCAGCATTTTTGTCTACCTTTGAAGTTTTAAATATAGTGTTCTTCCAGATGCCTGGGAAAGGTTTTTAAATCAGTGTTTTATAGTGCAGCTTGACATGCGAGTGGTAACCAGTGGTGCGAGTAGCTAGTTGTGGTAACCCTTCAGTGTTTGAATCATGGGGCGGAGAGTTCTGGGGTGAATGACTCCAATCACAGCCCTGGTGGTCGATTCTCGCAGCACACCAGCCCGTCCCTTTAAACCAAGGCCCAGCCCTTTAAACAATAACACCACATCAGCCCATGGTTGCAATGCAGCCGCTCGCTGGTCGCGATTGGATAGACTGCTCACATCTCCACTCCTTCCTGCTCTCTGTGGCTCTCTGTTACATAATTGACTTTGCCTTCCCCGTGATGAACAGCTTATTGCTACACTCTTTGCATATGCCAGTTTAGTTTAAAAAAACATTTTTAGGCCTTCGTACCTCATATTTTAAAACACTAATTTCTTCTGCTAAAATAATCCTAATTTCTTCTCCTTAAATACTTCTTATACAAGGTAAAAGAGGGCTCTTTGGAGAGGAATTTTGCAACTGATTTTCTCTGTCCCGCTGGAGATCCCAGCTGTAGGAATAACGGATTGATGTGTATTTTCTGCAGAGTTTGCCTATTTTACCAAGATTCTATCATCTGCTGTTCCTTGTGTCTTTTTTTTAAATTAAAAAATATATATTTTTATTTATTAGAGGTAAATACATCAGTGTACATCACATATATAATGGTACAATCATTGTACCCCATAATTTTATGGCTTTTAAAGAAAAAAGAATAAAAATAAAAAGAGTGAAGTAGGTGAAAAGAGTTGTGAAAGTGAAAGAGCGTGCCAAAGGGGATGAAAAAAAAACTCCTTGGTCAAAGAATTAGAGAAAGGGGATTAAGAGATAGACTCTAGAAAAGAAGAAGAAAAAAGAGAGACAAAGAGAAAAAAAAAGCCAGTTACTATATTATATATATCACGCAAAAGGAATCCACCAACTCGATAGTTTTTCATCCCCCCCTACCAAGGCCCGAGGTACTCCTGCACCCTATCTTTGTAGCAATTCTATAAATGTAGACCACGTCTGATAGAAGCAATCTGATTTTCCTGCCAGGCGGAGTCTCATATCTTGCAGATGTAATGTTTCAAACATAGTTGAAATCCACATATTTAATGTTGGTATAGGAGCATTTTTTCCAGAATTTTAAGATTAGCTTTTTTCCTATTATGTTCCTTGTGTCTTGAAGGCACATTAACCATTTGGTTCATTGTGAGCCAGTGAACATAGTTTGTGTGCTTGTGCAGGGGACATGAGCCTGTGGTTTTGGGAGGCTTCTTGGAAATGGGGGGGGGGGGGGGGGGGAGGGGGGAGAAGGGAGGGGTGGTGGGAAAGAGGACAGATTGTCATACTGCATGGAGATAGGCCCTTCAGCCCAACTCATACATGCCGACAGGAATGCCCATCTCTAAATTAGTCCCATCTGCCCATGTTTGGCCCATATCTTTCAACCTTCCATCCATGTACCTGTCCATATGTCTTTTAGTGTTATAGTACCTGCCTCAACTACCTCCTCAGGCAGCTCGTTCAATACAGCCACCACCATCTGTGTGGGAAAAGTTGCCCTTCAGATTCCTATTAAATCTTAGCCCTCTTACCTTAAACCTATGCCATCTAGTTTTCTTGATTCCCTTAGCCTGCAAAAAAGAACGCTGCTTTCATCCTATCTGATCCCCTCATGATTTAACACACCTCTATAAGATCATCCAACAGTTTCCTGCGCTCCAAGGAATAAAGTCCAAGCCTGCCCAATAATGTGCATCAGACAATTATGACAAGAGAGAGGATAAGACACAGCGGGTTAATGACATACCCATCTAAAAGATGACTAAAGGGCCTGTCCCACTGACGCGACCTTTCAGCGACTGTCTTTGACCTTCAAGCTCGAGGGCACTCGCCTGGACCTCGAGCTGGATCAACCGTCAGCGAAGAAACCGCGAGCCGGATTGACCGCGCGCGCACGCACGCGCGCACGGAAAGCGAGGGAGCGCTGTCTGAAATTCACACCCACGATGATCAGGAAGGTAGAAGACGGCTGCACAGTTACGGTAAGTCCTTTAGGTGGGGGGGAGAGAAGGGGGGGAGAAGGAGTGGAGACACTTTTAAGAAGCCAGACAACGTTTAATAAAGTTTAGCGGGCATTTAATATTACCGGTAAATTTACTTACCTTTTTTCTCAACGAGGTTTACCTTCGATTAACTTCGATTGACTTCGACTACCTACAAATAGCATTATGACCTACTAGGACCTACCTATGAGTAAAAAAAACGGTTTTTACCATGGTGACCTTTTTTTACTCGCGGGCATGTTGAAAAATACGCCGCGAACTAGCTGAGACCTCGAGTACGCAGGAACTACTCTCGAGCATGAAGGAGACTTACAAAGACCTCCTAGGACCTCGTGTCAACCATGCTGCGAGTATGAGTCGAGGGCATACTCGTCTGAACTCGCGAATTAGGTCGCCGCAGTGGGACAGCCCCTTTACCCAAGTCAGGTTCCAATCTCTGTTAAGCTGTGGGCAGAAGCCAGACCCCATGATGGTGCTGTGACAGTTTGCTTTTGTTAAATTAACCTATGGAGGTCCTTTTCCCCACGGGCATAAAACACATGGAAATGGTGTTGAGACCACAGAATGCACTGTGCACGTGCGGGCACTGCATTCTATTAGTGTGTCAAATATACCCAGCATTGTAACCAAAAAGCATGGACTTTGAAATCAAGGGTTTCATGCACTTTACACCATTACATTCCGATACGCATAAAGATGGTTTTGTGACGTACAGAAAAATGTCCCTATGTAATCAGATATTTGGAAAAATATTTTTTTCAAAAATGGCAAAGGGAGCAAGACAGCAGGAAGGAATCGAACCTCCACCCAGAGTAGCTGCTGGTGTGATGGCTAGATGCAACCACAAACCCAATTTTGGTCACCTGCTTTATTCTGCAAATATTATCTGCTCAAAGTGCTACTGCTCTGTTAAATTACAAGCCGACTGTAGAAAAATCACACGTATTTATAGTTCATATAACACGTGTGGTCGTTGCCATCGAGGGAATGCTGTAAATTGGGAAATATTAAATATAAAAGTCAAATATGCAAAACATAGGTTAAACGTTTTGTCATTTAATGCACCTTTTCCTAATTGTCATCACCATGAGAGTGCTAATTTACTTTTAAAGTGACATTGACTTTTCCGCAGTGCGCCTCTTAAATATCCAATTTTGACAGTAAATGTCGGACGTTTAATCTACAAAGATGCTACAGTCAAATCAGACTTCCACATCAGTGTGTATTACACATCATCCAGCAGGTATCCTGGTGTGGCTATCACCAATTCATAGTCAGACACTGACTAAAATTTTCCATTGCTCAACACAGGTAGTTTTAAAGCTACATTTCATCTACTAAGCAGGTTTACCTGGTCCTAACCTGGTTTAAGCAGACGCAAGCATTTTCTTGTAAGGAGCAGTACCCATTTGGATGTAACGCGGATCAGCAGCACTTCCTACTGAAAAGATCCAAATATTAAATACAAAAAAAATTAGATGTGCAATTAATATCAAAAGGAACATGAATAAGGTTTAGTTTCGTTTAGAGATATAACACAGCCCACCGAGACTGCGCTGACCAATGACCCTTGTACACTATCACTATCCCACTGACTAAGGAGAATTTGCAATTTTTTCCGAAGCCAAATTAACCTACAAACCTGTACATCTTTGGAGCGTGTGGAAACCGGACCCACACGGTCACGGGGAGAACGTACAAACTCGGTACAGACGGCGCACGTAGTCAGAGTGGAACCTGGGTTCTGGAGCTATAAGGCAGCAACACTACCGCTGTGCCACCGAACTGTCCTGGGTTAAAGATATTAACAAGGTAATTACTTATTGTGCAAGACGAACCCATGAAGCGGAATGTGAAAGAATACAGTCCTTAATATTGCACATTTATGGGCCTTTTTATAAGGGGAATGTTAAGCACTGTATATAAGACAATTCTTTAGAAGAGAGTTAAATTAAATTGGAAAATATATTATAGAAGTGTATAAAGCAAGTGGGACATTAATCCTGAAACCATGCCTACATGCAATGCCAAGACACTCTTTCATTATAATGCAAGAAGCTGAACCAGAATTTTTGCAACATTAATGTCATATTGAGCTTTGAGCAGAGTTTAGAATCTACCCCATCACTAAAACGGTTATTTCCACCAAGGTCAGATGCCTTGATCAACTCCTATTTCAGCTCATTGGCTAACAATCACTCATGCCTGGATTAGATGGTATTAGCTGTAAGGGGAGGTTGGACAAACTTTCTCTGAAGCATCGGAGGATGAGGGGAGAACCTGATAGAAGTTTATAAAATTATGAGAGGTGTAGAGAGGATAGATAGTCAGAACCATTTTCCCAGGATGGAAATGTCAAAGACTGGAAGGCATATTTCAAGGTGAGAGGGGCAACATTTTAAGGAAATGTGCAGGACAAGAGGGCAGTGGGTGCCTGGATTGTGCTGACAATACAGTAAGAGGCTTTTAGATAGACACATGGATATGCAGGGAATGGAGGGATATGGATCACGTGCAGACAGGAGATTAGTTTAACTTGCCATCATATTTGGACCAGACATTGTGAGCTGAAGGTCCTGTTCGGTTCTGCAATGTTTTTATGTCCAATGTGATCATCTCCATGTTTGACTATTCAAGATTTGACTATTCAAATATACTGGCCTTCTATAATCACAGCTCCGTACACTCCAGGAAATCTCCTCTGCTGCACGTCCAAATTCAAACCCAAGTTTGATTTCCCCATCATCCTAATCTTCTTTTGCTTCGAGATAACCCATTGCTTGATTTTAAATATGGTTTGCAAACAATCTTTAAGTATTTTGCTGTATTAAATGCTAATTGTTTCTGTACTGTTACATTTGAATAATGGCTCACGAATGGAAACGGGGGGGGGGGGGGGGGGGGGGTGGAAGATTGCAACCTTCATGCAGTCCGCCCTGTTTCGACTAATGCAATCAACTCGACGTGCACAAACGGAAGATCAAATAGAACAAGTTGTCCAACAACTTTAGGCTGTGCACGCCGCACGAAAGAAGAAGAAGAATGGAAACGGGATGGTGCAGCATGTAGAGCTGCTGCCTCACACCAGCAGTGATCCTGTCTGTACGAGGCTTGCACACTCTCCCCATGAGCTTGTGGCTTTCCTTCACCTGATTTTCCTTCCTCCCACAAACCACAAACTTACTGGATGGTGGGTTAATTGGCCACTGTGGGTGAGTGATAGAATCTGGGCTTTGTTGACGGATAGTGGGGAGAATAAACTAGGACATTATGATGCAACTGTACAAGTCGTTGGTGAGACCACGCTTGGAGTATTGTGGGCAATTCTGGTCGTCCAGCGATGGGAAAGATGTCATTAAATTGGACGGGGTCCAGAGGAGATTCACCAGGATCTTACCAGGGCTTGTGGGTTTGAGTTATGGGGAGAGTTTGGATGGGCTGGGACCTTTTTCCTTTGGACTGTTGGAGACTGAGGAATTACCTTATTGAGATGTACAAGATATGGATAAAATGAACACACACACACACACAATCTTTTTCCCAGGCAAGAGGATTCTCAAACTAGAGTGCATAGGCTTCAGTTGAGAGGAAAGGCGTTTAAGAGGGATCTCAGGGAAAATCTTTCTCATTTAGAGGGTAGTCCATCTCAGGGACGAGCTGCCAGAAGAAGCTATAGAAGCGAGTTTTAAAGGACATTTGGACAGATATGTAAATAGGATGGGTTTGGAGGGCTATGCACCAAATGCAGGCAAATTGGACTAGCCCATTGGGCATGGTTAGAAGCAATGTGTAGGAACTGTACCAATTGTGCACTGCAGGTTTAGCTGGGTAACCCCAGTAGCTCCTGATGTGGATGAATCTCTGAGCTCCATGCATTCATAGTTTTGCAACGAGGACAAGATTATACTGTTCAAACAGCAAACAGATGGAATCTCTCTTTTGGTTCTTCATTTAGATACAAGACCAATAATTAAATATATCCACCATCAAAATACAAACAATTGTTGTGGGGGAAGGTTTGCATTGTTGTGCACGATACCATTCTTGATTTGAAGTTCAATTTTAAGTACAATTTATTATAAAATTTACAACTTGTAATTAAGTTTAAAAGACACAAAATAATATAATTAAAGCTGACATGGTAACACGAGATTACAGATGCCGGAATCTGGAGCATAAAACAATGTGCTCAAAGACTGGAAGGCATAGTTCAAGGTAAGAGGGGCAAAATTTAATGGAAATGTGCGGGACAAGAGGGCGGTGGGTGCCTGGATCTCAGCATCTGCGCAGGGAATGGGCAGATTTTTTGGGGTGGGACCCTTCAGATGTTGCATGACCCGTTGAGTTAGAAACATAGAAAATAGGTGCAGGAGTAGGCCATTCTGCCCTTCGAGCCAGCACTGCCATTCAATATGATCATGGCTGATCATCTAAAATCAGTATCTCGTTCCTGCTTTATCCCCATATCCCTTGATTCCGTTAGCCCTAAGTGCTATATCTACAGTAACTCTCCCTTGAAAACATCCAGTAAATTGGCATCCAGTGCCTTCTGTTGCAGAGAACTCCACAGATTCAAAACTCTCTGGGTGAAAACGTTTTTCCTCATCCCACTCCAAAATGGCCTACACTCTATACTTAAACTGTGACCCCAGGTTTTGGACTCCCCCCCCCCCCCCCCCCCCGCCCCCCCCCCCCCCCCCTTCTAAATTCCAGTGAATACAAACCCAGTTGATCCATGCTTTCATCATATGTCAGTCCTGCTATCCCGGGAATTAATGTGGTGAACCTACGCTGCAATCCCTCAATGGCGAGAATGTCCTTTCTCGAATTAGTAGACCAAAACTTCACACAATACTCCAGGTGTGGTCTCACCAGAACCAAGTACAACTGCAGCAGGACCTCCTTGGTGCGTTACTCAAACCCTCTCGCTATGAAGGCCAACATGCCATTTGCTATCTTTTTGCTACCACTACCTGCTGCACCTCCAGTATCGTTTTTTGCTCAAGATTCCAGCATCTGCAGTCTCTTGTGGCTGTATAATTTTCCTTTAAATGCAATCCAGATTGAAAATTCAACAGTTCCTTAACTCTTGGAAATAACTGTGCAGAGTTATTACATTTAATACCATTAAGTCACAGCACACTGAAGTGATCATTTATTCAAAGGAGGCAAGGCGAATCTGACCATTGGCTCCAGTAATAAGAAATAGTAAAATCCCAGGTAATTAAAGCATCTACAAATGGAAGCAAATTAAACATGACTACATCTTGCCCATTATTGTAAAGATTAGTGAATATTATGTACAATGGTAATTACCAAACGCTAGGAGAATGATGATTGAAGAGGTAACAATGTATCAAATGTGTTGTATCAATGTATCAACTGCATGGTATTTTTTTGTATTACACAAAATGCTGGAGTAACTCAGCGGGTCATGCAGCATCTCTGGAGAACATGTATAGATAGGTGTCTTTTCAGGTTGAGACCCTTCTTCAGGTTGAGAATCAGGGGAGAGGTAAACTAGAGGTATGAAACGGGACAAAGAACTAATGAATTAAAGATATGAAAATAACAAATCAAAGCCAGCATCAGTGGAGGTGAAAAGGCTTTGATTTGTTCTTTTCATATACGTTTCATTCATTTGTTCTTTGTATCTTTTCATATCTCTTGTTTCCCTCTCCCCTGACTCTCAATCTAAAGAAGAGTTTCGACCCGAAACATCATCTATTCCTTCTCTCCAGAGATGCTACCTGGCCTGCTGAGTTGCTCCAACATTTTGGGTATACCCACCAACGTACACGTACACACTTCACAGGCAATCCAGGGCAGAGTCCAGCATCCGCAGTCCCTTGTGGCTCCACCATAAAGATATATTATCCGACAGATCCGTTAATTTATTGTATTTTTAATTGTTATACATTATCTATGTGTTATTTGCATTAAGGATCCTCTAAAGCTGCACCAAGTAAGGATTACACTGTAGATGCAAGGAGCTGCAGCTGCCGGTTTACCAAAAAAAAGACACAAAGTGCTGGAATAACTCAGTGGGTCAGGCAGCATCTCTGGAGAACATGGATAGGTGATGTTTCGGGTCGGGACCCCACTTCAAAGAGAATTTCACTATTCACCTGAAGGTTCATTAGACAATGAAACACTTCTTTTATAATTATATTTAGTCTTACAGCTGGAAACAGGCCCTTCCGCCCAACTTGCCCACCAACCAACATGTCCCATCTGCACTAGTCCCACCTGCCTGCGTTCGACCCATATTCTTCTGAACCTGCCCCATCCATGTACCTGTCTAAATATTTCTTAAACGTTATGATAGTACCTGTCTCAACTACCTCCTCGAGCAGGTCACTCCATATGCTTACCACCCTTTGTGTGATTCTTGTAACATAACGCATATTCTTATGTGATTTTTGTAATCTATTTATTTTGGAAATAAACACGAGGGGATATGAAAGAGTAATTACTTTGCAAAGTATACTTGCATTGGCTTAATTTGTACTTGCACCCGGGGGTTTGTGGGAGGGAAGGGTTTGAGGTGCCGGCCTGGCGACTTCACCACCAGAGCCGTGAACTTTAGTAACCTCGCGGAGCCTGCGCCTTCTCGAGGATTGGGAGAGGTCTGTGCATCATCTCATGAGGCTTTGGTCCAGCCCTGCCTCGCTTCTCATTGGACTGCCTGCAAACCCAATCTGTCAGACCATGTGGCGTGTCGCGCCGGCGAATTATTCATTTAAATAATCTTGCGAAGCACCGCCCAACTACAGAAGCAGTAGCTGAAGCGGCGGACTGCAAAAGATAATATATTTATTACATATATTATCTAACATCAGTGAATACAGTGCCAAGCAGAGAATAGGCGAGGAATCGAAGGAAATCGCAACACAGGTATGTATGACTGCTCTTTATGTTTTGTGAACGCGTATTGGGTTGCACCATTGTTGTTCACCCGAGGAAAGGATCCCATTAGAAACGCCACATGTAATAAAGCTTGGCGCGGCGAGAGTCCGCACTAATCCTGGGCAGCCGGCACGAAGGCTTCTTTCTAAATGAGGATAATGCAGGCATTGTAGGTAGAATAAACCGTCGATGCTGCAGTCTTGGGCCCAAAAAAAAAATCCAGCAACATGCATTTTAATTCACAAGGTTTTTGGATGTCTTGTAAACTCTGCCTGCCAGCTCCTATCTCTTTTGATGAGCCTGGCTGTGTTGCAGAGGCGATGATGTTACAGCGCTGCCATTTTCCCAGCAACCCTCGTGTATTTTGGCATTGGCGCACACCAAATGAAAGAAACCTGCTTTTTAAAGGCTGGGGTTTATTTTGGAACAATCAGCCTGGGGTGGGTGGTGAAACCTGGAGTGATGGCGCGTGTATTGTGTGTGAGAGAGAGAAAGAGAAAGGCTCCACGTTGCGGATATTAGGATGGGCGACATGTTGTAATTCCCTGGCAAGGTGGTGGCATGAATTACAATATGCTGTGCTTGCGGGTTTCTGACCCAACTATCTCTGGAAGGGGTATATATACAAAGTCTGTCGCTCCCAGGTCCCGACATAAACGCTCTCGACATAAGAAGATTAAAAACGTTCCGTGCCCGATCTGAATTCCGCAGATTGAATCCGATACTGACAATTTGGGGGTATGCTGTAAAACAGGAAGTGTGCAGCATGCCGTCATTGGTGCGTGATTCTCGCCCAAATATTGCGGGGTAAGATTCAATCGATTTAGCTCTTAATTCAAACCCAATTGCAGATTCCTCGGGAAAATAAGAAACCCGCCACTTGCTGTATCCACTTCTGCCTACAGTCCATAAATTTCCATCTTGGGTCATTTGAGAATGATAATTGGTGAGTACAGTAATGTGCGAAGAACTTTCATTGGCCAGGTGTGAACATTAACAGGTTAGTTGTGTGTGGCAAACAATGTAGGATCATGTTGCCCTCAGCGAGGAAAATATTATATGTGTGATCTGGACACCTGGGAAGGAATTTAAGTGAATTTACAAAAAAAAAGTGCTGAAGTAACTCAGCGGGTCAGGCAGCATCTCTGGAGTAAAGAAGAATAGGTGGCGTTTCAGTTCGGAACCCTTCAGACCCGAAATGTCACCTATTTGTCTCCAGAGACGCTGCCTGACCTGCTGAGTTACTCCAGCATTTTGTGTCTATCTTTTTTTTTATTTAAAAAACAGCGTCTGCAGTTCAATCCTACACGTATTTCAGTGAGACTGCTGTCAAGGCTGCAGTGGTGTTGTGAATTAGTTCAACTTGGGCAGAGGAAGCTGGAAAGGAGGTGGTCCAGGGAGTTCTGGTGTAAAAATGGAGGATACAGAGGGAGCAGCATCTAAACTTCTTGAGTTGATGATCACTACTCTGGTGATGAAGACATGCTGTTGGAGATAACAGTGCAGCGATTAGGTAGAGTGTGGTTTGTAGATGTGTTTAGCAGTCAGGAGCTTCCTTTTACCACTGCGATGATTGGAAAGAATTGGCTGCTAGGGTAGGGTAGATCTCGATGTGGTCAAAGCCCAATGTGTGAGCTGCACTTTGGAGAGAAGCGCCATGAATGAGAAATGTTTTGGATTGTACCCTGGAAGCAAATAGGGTGAGTAAGGAAGTCATAGTTCCACCACAGCCATGATGTAGATACATGGGAGCAGTTGAGCAACTCGGTCTGTTGAATAGCAATTCCCAAGACCATTGAAAATGCAATGTATAGTCCAGAAATGGACAGAGGAGCTAGGATAGACAGAAGCTAGGGGAATTAGTAAATGCTTCCTACTACAGGCTATTTTGGTTTGAAGCAAGAAGTCGGTATGAACAGGTGCACATGAGGCTGAGTAGTTTTCAACTGAACATGAGCAGTCTGAAGAGGAAGGGGGATTGGTGAAAATTTTTGATCTGCTGTTTCCAGGAATGTAGTGAGAGAAAGGGGGAACATGTAAGAAGGAACTGCAGATGGTGGTTTAAACCGAATATATAGACACACAAATCTGGAGTAACTCGGTGGGACAGGCAGCTGGATAGAAGGAATCTGTGACGCTATGAGTCGAATCCCTTCTTCAGACTGGTTAGGGTTTAAGGGAAACAAGAGATATAAACAATGATGTGGAGAGATAAGAACAATGAATGAAAGATGTGCATAAAGGCAAAGATGATGAAGGTAACAGGTCATTGCTAGTTTTATAGGGTGAAAATGAGAAGCCAGTGCGACTTGGGTGGGGGAGGAGAGAGAGAGCGCTCTGTGACGATATGAGTCGAATCCCTTCTTCAGACGGGGACTGCTGGGGCTTCAGATCATGCTGGGGCTACCTGAATTGAGAGAAATCAATATTCATACCACTGGGCTGCAAGTGTCTGTTGCGACGAGAGGCAGCACGAGCAGACCTGTGGGTTTCCAAGGAGACACGAGTGAAGGCATCATCTATGATAGGAGAGGGAAACCCCCCTTCCCTAAAGAATGAAGACATCTCGGATGTCCTAGTATGGAATACCTCATCTTGGGCGTAGATGCGGCGTAGATGGAGTAATTGGGAGTAGGGGATAGAGTCTTTGCAGGAAGCAGGGTGGGAAGAAGTGTAGTCAAGACAGTTGTGGGAGTCGGTGGGTTTGTAATAAAAGTCAGTCAGTAGTCTATTTCCTGTGGGTTACACAAAAAGCTGGAGAATCTCAGCGGGTGCAGCAGCATCTAAGGAGCGAAGGAGATGGGCGACGTTTCAGGTCGAGAGTCTATTTCCTGTGATGGAGACTGTGAGATCAAGAAGGAAAACGGAGGTGTCAGAAATGGTCCTAGTAAATTTGAATGCAGGATGAAAATTGGTGGTGCAGTTGATGAAGTCCATGAGTTCTGCATGGGTGCAGGAGATGGCACCGATGCAGTTGTCAATATAACTGCGATAGAGTTTGGGGATAGGGCCAGTGTATGCCTGGAACAGGGATTGTTTTATCTACCATATAAAGAGGCAGGCACAGCTGGGGCCCATGTGGGTGCCTATAGCTACGCATTGGACTTGGAGGAAGTGAGAGGAGCCGAAGGAGAAGTGATGAGGGTGAGGCGGAGTAGAGTGTTAGTAGAGGGAAATCTGATTGTTCTGTAGTTGAGGAAGAAACAGAGTGTTTTAAGGCCTTCCTGGTGGGGGGATGGAGGTGTAGAGGGACTGAACGTCCATAGTAAAGATGAGGGAGTGGGGGCTTGGAAAGCGGAAGTCATTGAAGAGACGATGGGTATGTGAGGTATCTTGGACATATGTCAGGAGAGATTGGACCATTCGGGGGGGGGGGGATCGCATGGAGTCGAGGTACGTGGAAATCATTTCTGTGGGACAGGAGCGTAGTTTCGATACAGCAATGGAAGCAGGCCCTTCAGCCCACTCTGTCCATGCTAATGGTCGATCACCCATTCTATCTAGTTTTACGTTATCCCACTTTCTCATCCTTTCCCTACACACCAGGGACAATTTACAGAGGCCAATTAACCTGCACATTCGCATGTCTTTGGTGTGTGGGAGTAAATCCATGCTGTCACGGGGGGAATGTACAAACTCCACACAGACAGCAACTGAGGTTGGGATCAACCCTGGGTCTCTGGCGCCGTGTGGCAGCGACTCAACCAGCTGTGCCTGACTCCTGGAACTCCATTGTGTAGGCGATGTAAGGCAGAGCGAGTGCTGCAATGTGCCACGGAGAGAGAGAGAGAGCGAGAGAGAGAGAGATACATAGTGCACTTTGAGATCATGGAATCAGAACCAGTATCTAGATAGACCGAGGTTAATGGAAAGAATGCCGGGGGTCGTGGGGAGACCGGATAGAAGTACATGAGAGGCAGAGAAAGGGGTGTCGGTCAGAACCTTTTTCCCAGCAAGTAAATATTGAATGCTTAAGGGATTAACTTTAAGGTGAGACGGGTAAAGTTTAAAGGAAATGTACGCAGCAAGTTCTTTACACAGAGAGTAGCGGATGCCTGGATTGAGTTGCTGGGCTTGTGGTGGAGGCAGTTACGATAGTATTTTAGTTTTTTTTAGTTTTAGAGATACAGCACGGAAACGGGCCCTTCGGCCCACTGAGTCTGCACCGACCAACGAAACAACCCTCACATTAAGGGATAAATTTACATTTACACCAAGCCAATTAACCTACAAACCTATACATCTTTGGAATGTGGGAGGAAACCAATGATCTTGGAGAAAAGCCACGCAGGTCATGGGGAGAACGTACAAACTCCATATAGACATGCGCCCGTAGTCAGGATCGAACCCGGGTCTCTGGTGCTGTAAGGCAGCAACTCTACCGCTATGCTACCATGGCATTTAAGAGGCATTTGGGTAGACTCATGTGCACGCAGATAACAATTGATCTTGGCATCCTGTCCGGGTGTGGGCCGAATGGCCTGTTCCAGGGCTTCATTGTTCTGTGTTCTGATGTGTACTTGACAGTAAAATCTAAAATTGGTTTCGGCTGTGAAAGTTACAATATTTAAATCGGTGTCATTAAGAAGTGTTCTTAAACAGATACATTTACCGGCACATTTTAGGTTGGGGCCAAAATGAGCTTGTATCCATGCGATACCACAGAGATAAGAAGTCAAAGAATATCAAAATTGTTACATCAATAAGAGCAGTGCAGGAAACTCTTCCCATTCCTTCAAGGAATGGGAATTTATATGTAATCCACTGCGGATGACATTCCCTTCAGACTTGCATAATCCTTTGAGTAAAGAATGTTGGGATTGTATTGGTTACACAATGATTTAGAGTTTTGCATAGTATCTGCAGTATCAATACTTAGCAGAGGAATCTTGATCAAGATGTGGATTTTAAATAGCAGCTCTTCAAGGATTTAGAGCAAAGTTTCCTGCTTTACCTAAAAAGACAGCATAATACGGAATGTGTAGTAAAGAGCTGCAACATAATACCAAATGCTCATTGTGTTGCATTTGCAGCAAGAAAAGCTTTGAGAACCTTTAAACATGAGTGTGACAGACTGCATTTGCTATACAATAGAAATGCTCAGCTCAGGGTTTTGTGAACACTGGTGATCTCTCTCCACACACAACAGACAGTTAGTAAGAGCCAGGAAAAGTTCCTCTGAATGGTTTCAGTGAGTCTGGAATCAAAGCACAATTCAGTCCAATTATGTGCAATGCAATGACATTAGAATGCAGCAGGAGTTGGGGCTGCAGTGTAGGACATTGGACAATTTGTTACTGATGCAGTCAGTAATGGGAGTACTGGCAAGGTGAAAGCTGAGCTTTCTCTCCATCGATCATTGCTTCATTTCTGCCACTGCTCAGAGCTGACTTCCTGAGCAGTGACTTCAAAGAGAGTTCTTGCAGTGTTTGCTCTCTTTAGAAGAGAGTTTTTACAAGCAATATACACAACATGTATTGATCATGTAGCGCAGGTCTTTTAAACTGATAGATTCTCATTTAATTCTTTGTCTAAGGAACCAATGGCAAAATGATTGATTGAAAGATACAGCATGGAAACATGCCCTTCAGCCCACAAATCCATGCTGGCCATTGATCACCCGTTTACACTAGCTCGATGTTATCCCACTTTCTCATCCATTCCCTACACAGAGGCAATTTACAGAGCCCAATTAATCTACACACCCGCTTGTCTTTGGGATGTGAGAGGAAAGCGGTGCACTCAGAGGAAACCCACGCTGTCACAGGGAGAACATGCAAACTCCCCACAGACAGCGACGAAGGTCAGGATCGAACCAGGGTCTCTGGCGCTGCAAGTCCACTGTGCCGTCTACATGATGGGAAATCATATTTTGGTTTTCATTAGTGGTAATGACTTGGAATGTAAATGGGCAAGAGCAGTGAAAGGTTGAGGGGAGATGCAAGAGAAGTATATCAACTTTACCATTTGATCAAGTATATCAAAAGTATACCACTTTTTAAAAAGGGAGGGAGAGAGAAAACGGGGAATTACAGACCAGTTAGTCTAACATCGGTAGTGGGGAAAATGCTACAGTCATTTATTATAGATGGGATAGCAGCACGTTTGGAAAGTGGTGAAATCATTGGACAAAGTCAGCATGAACTTATGAAAAGTAAATCATGTCTGACTAATCTTATAGAATTTTTCGAGGATGTAACTAGTAGAGTGGATAAGGGAGAACCTGTGGATGTGTTATATCTGGACTTTCAGAAGGCTTTCGACAAGATCCCATATAAGAGATCAGCATACAAATTTAAAGCACACGGTATTGGGGGTTCGGTATTGATGTGGATAGAGAACTGGCTGGCAGACAGGAAGCAAAGAGTAGGAGTAAACGGGTCATTTTCAGAATGGCAGGCAGTGACTAGTGGGGTACCACAAGGCTCAGTGCTGGGACCCCAGCTATTTACAGTATATATTAATGATCTGGATGAGGAAATTGAATGCAACTTCTCCAAGTTTGTGGATGACACAAAGCTGGGGGGCAGTGTTAGCTGCGAGGAGGATGCTAGGAGGCTGCAAGGTGACTTGGGTAGGTTGGGTGAGTAGGCAAATGCATGGCAGATGCAGTATAATGTGGATAAATGTGAGGTTATCCACTTTGGCGGCAAAAACAGGAGGGTAGACTATTATCTGAATGGTGGCCGATTAGGAAAAGGGGAGATGCAACGAGACCTGGGTGTCATGGTACACCAGTCATTGAAAGTAGGCATGCAGGTGCAGCAGGCTGTGAAGAAAGCGAATGGTATGTTGGCATTCATAGCAAAAGGATTTGAGTACAAGAGCAGGAAGGTTGTACTGCAGTTGTACAGAGTCTTGGTGAGGCCACACCGGGAGTATTGCATACAGTTTTGGTCTCCTAATCTGAGGAAAGACATTCTTGCCATTGAGGGAGTACAGAGAAGGTTCACCAGACTGATTCCTGGGATGGCAGGACTTCCATATGAAGAAAGACTGGATAGACTCGGCTTGTACTCGCTGGAATTTAGTAGATTGAGGGGGGATCTTATAGAGACTTACAAAATTCTTAAGGGGTTGGACAGGCTAGATGCAGGACGATTGTTCCCGATGTTGGGGAACTCCAGAACAAGGGGTCACAGTTTAAGGATAAGGGGGAAGTCTTTTAGGACCGAGATGAGAAGATCATTTTTCACACAGAGTGGTGAGTCTGTGGAATTCTCTGCCACAGAAGGTAGTTGAGGCCAGTTCATTGGCTATATTTAAGAGGGAGTTAGATGTGACCCTTGTGACTAAAGGGATCAGGGGGTATGGAGAAAAGGCAGTACAGGATACTGATTTGGATGATCAGCCATGATCATATTGAATGGTGGTACAGGCTCGAAGGGCCAAATGGCCTACTCCATAAAACCTATTTTCTATGATTCTATGAGAGGCATAGATAGGGTAGATGGTCAGAACCTTTTTCCTACCCTGGGTAAAATGATAAAATCTAGAGGGCTGAGCTTTAAGGTGAGAGGGGCAAAGTTCAAAGAAGATGTGTGGCAGGTTTTTTTGTTGCAGACAGTGGTTAGTGGAATGTGCTGCCCGGGGCTATGGAGTGGTTAGATAGACACATAGATATTGAAGGGCGGCACAGTGGCGCGGCGGTAGAGTTGCTGCCTTGTGGTGCCACAGACCTGGGTTTGATCCTAACTACGGGTGGTGTTTGTATGAAGTGTGGACGTTCTCCCTGAGACTCAGTGGGTTTCTCCGGGTTCTCGGGTTTCCTACAACACTCCAAAGACTTATAGGTTTGTAGGTTAATTTGGCTTTGGTAAAAATTGTCAATTGTCCTTAGTGTGTCGGATAGTGTTAGCATAAGGGGATCGCTCGGACTCGGTGAGCCAGTTGGCCTGTTACCGCACTGTATTTCTAATCTAAACTTTAAAACAAAGATATGCAGGATATGGAGGGATAGGGATCATGTACAGGTCATGGAGTTTAGTTTATCCTGGCATTGTGGTCAGCACGGATGTTGTGGGCTGAGTGGCCTGCTTCTGTGCTGCACTGGTCTATGATCTGAAACTGCTAAAATTGCCGATAGCACCTTAGAGGCAGCACCAAAAAATCAGGGTCTGGGCAGCATTTCATTCTTTGATTTGCAATATCTTATTAATTTACCTTTTATTTTCCTATATTTAATTTTTTTAAATCTCAGTAGTGTTATTTTGCAGATAGAGGGTTTAAAATTGCTACAAAGTAACAATGCATTGGCCTGTTTAAGATAAATCCATGGTTCAATAATCCTCATTAAACCTATTCGTAATTTTAGTAAGCTAGACTTAACGTGAAGTTTGTCTACCAAGCAGTCACGGAGGCTAGACACAAAAAGCTGGAGTAACTCAGCGGGACAGGCAGCATCTCTGGAGAGAAGAAATGGGTGGCATTTCGGGTCGAGACCATTCTTCTTCACGGAGGGTGCTCTGTAGTTCCTGTCTCGAGTCACTGGCCTGTGGGTAGTGAAGGTCGATGACCATGGACATGCTGGGAACATTCTGTGAGGATGCTGTCTCCGGGTGCTCTTGGCATTCTACCAGCAAGTAATCTGTGGTAAAGCGGTAGATTAAACTAATCCAACTGTCTCAGCAGAGAGAGCACACCTGGGACAGTAAATTAACAACAGTAGGTTAGTGACTGGACTTGTAATAGATAGATTCTTGCGCTGTGCCTCTGTTGTTGTTATAAATGGCCAACCAAATCTAACGCAAAACTTGTTTTCTGAGCAGAGGAGGTTGCCGGTACTGAAGAACGTCGGTCCACCTTTGAGTAGAAAGAGAGGACCAAAAAGTAGAGTGGGATTTCAATAGGGAGGCAAGAAAGAATTATATTTTAATTAAAAAAACAAAACAAAAAAAAAAACACACAAACTGCCGGAATGAAATGAAGGAGTTATCTGTGGAGGGCATGAGATTTTGGGCCAGGACATATCTTCAGGCTGATTGTGGTGGGAAGAGAGGTGGGGGTGGGACAAAGCCAGGCAAGCGATAGATGGATACTGGTGAGAGGGGTTTGATTGGTAGATGGTTCAGCAAAGGCCAGAGTTGAAAAGACAAAAGTGAAATGACTTTACCATCAATCTCCAATGGTCAATATTGATTATGTAATGCATGCCTTTTAAACTGATAAATATTAATCTAACACATTATCTAAAGAACCAGAAGCAAGATGATGAGAAACCTCATGTTGATGCTGTTAGTTGTTATGACTCTGAATGTTTTGTCTGAATGGGGAAGAGAACAGATTAAATAGTAATCACCAAAAGGAAATTGGTAAAATAGTTAAAATGGCCATTGATCGCCCCTTGGAGATGGGCAAAAATAATAAGCTGGATGGCGTTTCATTCTATATTAGAAAAGTTTTGCTAATCATTATGATTTTCTGTATGTGTTACTGAAACAGAATGTAATCCGTGTGGAGCGGGACAATGAAAATGCAAGGTGTTTCTGAGCGTGTTCTCCTACTTGATGTTGGTTTTGCATTGTCTGTGACCCTGATGTGTAACATTTAAGAAGGTTGCTACAATTGATCCCCACAGAGATATTGATGCTGTGGTATGTTTGCAACAGTATCTGTGATGCAAGACTGAAGGGAAGCTTTGAGTCACCCACTCTCCTCTGTTTCATTCTCAATCTTGCAATTTTTCTTTCTTTTAGTCTAGTTTTATGAATCGTAGCATTTTGTGGGGATGGTCTAGGTAGAGGTGATGAGACTTTATTTTAGATCTACCTCTGTTAAGGAAACATGGAAGTTATTTTGTAGATGGGACCAGCCCAGAATGCCAACTTGGTTGGCATGGACAAGTTGGTTGAAGGGATGTCTCCGTGCTGTACAACTCCATGACTATGACTTGGGATAATATCTCACTGATGTATTTGAGTCCGCATAGTGAAAGGTTCAGTCCCTTGTCAATGCCGAGTTAGTTGATGTTGCCCTTGCTGCTAATTTTGATCAATGAGAGACAAAAAAAGCTGCTGATGCTGGAATCTGGAGTAAACAGCTGGAGGAACTCAGTGGGTCAGACAGCACCTCCTAGATGGAAACAAACGGACAACATTTTGGGTTGAGACCCTTTCTCTGGACTGATGGAGTGGTGACGATATAGCTCGTATAAAGAGGTGAGAGTTGGTCTGTTTTGGGTGGATGCAGGTGAGGCAGGGTGAATGTAGTCAGGTGGGTAACAATAGGGGCTGGTGGGTGGAAGTAACTAAGGGCTCCTACATGCTAACCAGTTCAATTCCCAAGGAGGTGTTGTTGACAATCTCCATTGATGGAAGCCTACTGATGAAGAGATCCAGTTGCGCAGTGAGGAACAGTGACCCAGCTCCCTGAGTTTGGCTGTACAAACAAGAACATTAAGTGCAGCATCTCTGGCGATGGTGGATAGGTGACGTTTTGGGTCTGAACTGAAAATTCAGCCATTCGAGCCAGCACCGCCATTCAATGTGGTCATGGCTGATCATCCCCAATCAGTACAACCTCCGTAGCTGCATTCTCCCCATATGTTCTGACTCCGTTATCTTTAAGAGCCCTCTCTCTTGAAAGCTCTCTCTAGGTCTCTCTTGAAAGTATCCAGAGAACCGGCCTCCACCACCCTCTGAGGCAGAGAATTTCACAGACTCACAACCCTCTGTGTGAAAAACTGTTTCCTCATCTCCCTTCTAAATGGCTTACCCCTTATTCTTAAACAGTGGCACCTGGTTCTAGACTCCCCCAACATCAGGAGCATGTTTCCTGCCTCTAGCGTGTCCAAACCCTTAATAATCTTATGTTTCAATAAGAACCTTTCTCATCCTTCTAAACTCCAGAATATACAAGCCCAGCCACTCCATTCTCTCAACATATGACAGTCCTGCCATCCTGGGAATTAACCTTGTAAACCTACGCTCCACTCCCTGAATAGCAATAATGTCCTTCCTCAAATTAGGGGACTAAGACTGCACACAATACTCCAGGTGTGGTCTCACTAGGGCCCCATACAACTGCAGAAGGACCTCTGGTCTTGTTATGAAGGCCAATGTGCCATTTGCTTTCTTCACTGCCTGCTCTACCTGCATGCTTACTTTCATTGACTGATGACAAGGACCCCCCAAATCCTGTTATACTTTCAGTTTTTCAAGCTTGACACCATTTGTATAATAATCTGCCTTCCTGTTTTTGCTACCAAAATGGATAACCTCATATTTATCCACGTGAAGAAGAGTCCGACCCAAAATGGCACCTATCCATGTTCTCCAGAGATGCTGTCTGGCCCACTCAGTTACTCCAGTATTTCGTGTCCCAGAGCTTGATGTTGGTTTGTTGAAGAAACTGTTGGTATCAAGATATTATTGAGACACAGGGAGGTTCAGAGGAGCAATGTCAGGAAGA
This sequence comes from Raja brachyura, assembly GCA_963514005.1. The sequence goes on from OY740803.1 coordinate 25,179,939, forward strand.
GGGATAAATGTATCCAGCTTTCTCAATCCAAGGATGTTATCTTGCAGAAGGGACTGGTGCTCCAGTTTGTTTCATCCCAGGGAACAACTGTTGGTATCAAGATATTATTGAGACACAGGGAGGTTCAGAGGAGCAATGTCAGGAAGAGGGATAAATGTATCCAGCTTTCTCAATCCAAGGATGTTATCTTGCAGAAGGGACTGGTGCTCCAGTTTGTTTCATCCCAGGGAACAAGTTTAATTTTGTTTAGCTTGGAGAAAAGCGCGGAAACAGGCTCTTCGGCCCATCGAGTCCATGCCGACCAGCAATCCCTGTACACTAACATTATCCTGCACACGAGAAACAATTTACAATTTTTACTGAAGCCAATTAACCTACAAACCTACACAGAGCAAACCCATATGTCACATGTTACAGACAGCACCCATAGTTAGGATCAAATCTGGGTCTCTGGCACTATAAGGCAGCAACTCCACTGCTGCGCCAATATGCTGCCCACTATTTAACGCCCTAGTAGATTCAGAATTTAAATAACCTAGCCTGTCTTTTATTTCTATTAATGATCTAAGATTGAATTTTGCCATACTTATAAACTACTTATAAAATACTTTGCAAATCATTCTTTGGCATGTGTGCACCTGATTCTGACTGATACAACGTTGGAAATTGAAAATCATTGCAGCTAAATTTTGCTGTGTACTTTGGTAGATGATTAAGAACTGATGTGTAATTCATAATTTCAGATGCTATTTTCATTCATAATTACAAGTGGCAAATACACTGAATTATACACAAGCAGCAAGATTTTGAATTTCTCAATAAATAATTTCAATCCTCTAAAGGATTGGATACACTTGAGGATATTTAGCAGTTGGAGTGTTTGTTTTAATGTTATATACTCATTTTTTCTTTTATGGTTAGCATATATCATTTACATTTGCAAAGATAGATGTACAAATTTAGATGTTTCAGAAACTGTTGCCCATGAATGCTTTATCCGTAATAACATTTTTTAAGGTGTATCCTGTGGTTTTGGTCGGGAGTGGGGTGGAGGGGAGAGTAGAAAGGTGGAGGAATGGAATGGGATCCAGTGGGAGGAATGTGTGGAGAAGAAACGTGTGATAGAGGGTAATGGGGGGGAAAAAGTGTGTATGTGGGTACGCATCATAGTGTATATGAGGAGGGAGAAAGAGTTGGAAGTTATCTTGAATTGGGGAATGCAATATTCTTGCCGTTGTGCTGTTGAATAGTGGAATGTGAAGTGCTGTTCCTCATGTTCTTGCATAAGTGCCAGGTTAGACATGGAGGCATACAGCATGGAAGCCAACCCTTTGGCCCAACTCTTCCATGCAGACCAAGATGCCCCATCTTGCTCATTCTTTCTTAATGTCTTTGATTGCAGGTTGAGAAGAACCAGAATGGAGGAAATAGTTATAGCAGGCATCGCCGGGAGGCTGCCAGAGTCTGACAACCTGCAGGAGTTTTGGAATAACCTCATCAACGGCATTGACATGGTGACAGACGATGACAGGCGGTGGAAACCAGGTGGATAATGAGGGAATGGAAACTGATCTTCATCCCTCTCACTAATGAGTGTAATAGCTGTGGTAAAAGGTCCAGGAAACATGTTCTTAGGGCGGACAGCAGCTGTGTAATAGACACACAAAAGCTGGAGTAACTCAGCATGACAGGCAGCATCTCTGTTGAGAAGGAATGCGTGACGTTTCGGGTCGAGACCCTTCTTCAGGGTCTCAATCAGAAACGTCACCCATTCCTTCTCTCCAGAGATGCTGCCTGTCGGGCTGAGTTACTCCAGCTTTTTGTGTCTATCTTTAAACCAGCATTTGCTGTTCCTTCTTCCACTGCAACTGTGTAATTCCTGGTTCAGTGCCTCTTGGTGAATTCTGTTCAACAGTGTGCTTTGGTGCGATGTTGTACTCGTCCAATATTGTATTAATAATATTAAAACATAAATAAGGGAGCAGGAAGTCAGAGAGAAATATAAACAATGATTTTTGATGGTTGAGAAAGCTGCTTATCCTTTTGCTGCAGAACAATTTGCTTTAAAATAAAATATTGATTCTTGTTCCAGGAATTTTTGAATAATGGGTTCTACATTCAGAGGGGAAAGTTCTTGTATCAGCATTCTAAATTGTTTAGCTCTACACCTTTAAATTGCAGTATAAGCTGTGAACAGGAATATATATTTATGTTCAAGAATCAAATCACAGACGCATTCTGAACTGCAGCAGTGAATAATTTGTGCCTTCCTACTAATTTAAATTATAGTATGAATGGAGTCTTAGAGGTCTATTTTGAAGAAACAATTGACTTTCTAGTTATTATAACAATGCATGTCTATTTGGCAACTTTTGTAACACACTTTCATGCAGGCCAGCACTCTTTGGAGTTGTAAACTTTGCCAAGACTTTGAGTGCATTGTTGAAGGTGATGCCTTTTGAATGAGCTATTAAATCAATATCGAGCCAAAGGTTTCTTGAAGGTTCACATAGATGCTTAAAGTTCCCAAGGCCCAATTGGCAGAGAGATGGGATCCTTTAAGGACATGGCTGACCAAAGTTTTAAAAGTTTTTTCCACACAGTGGTGATTGCCTGGAACATGCTGCCTGGTGGTGCAGAGACAATGGTGGTGATAAGGATATGGATCGTATGTTGGCAAATTAGATTAATTTATTTTGGTGTTATATTTGGCTTGGACATTGTGGGCCAAAGGGCCTGTTCCTATGTCATACTGGTCTTGCTCCAATGTTCAATGGAAAAAAAAAATGGTTTGGCTGCAAAGGCACTAATTAAATTTGTTGTTTTCAAAATAATCTCAAAGTACTTCATAACTATCAGAGTATTCTGAAGTGTGTAATAGCAACGCAGTTGATAATTATTATGTTTAAATCTTATTTGAACACATTTTAATTAGGCGCAGCATCAATAAATACAGGCCAAATGCAGTTGGTGTAGATTGTTGTTGGTGCAGTCAGTTGGACTTTGGCCCATCATGGCCATGCTGGTCTTTCTACACCAGTTCTGCACTAGCCATTCCATTCTTGGTGTACAAGAGCCAGCATGGCCGTGATGGGTATTCATTCCTTTCATTGATATGGTGGGCGAGAGGGTCCATTTCTTTGCTCTGTAACTCTGATTCCATAACTTCCATGTACAGCAATAAGTCAATGATAAGAACCTATTAAAAAATAATTGCATTGTTTGTGGAATAGACCGACGAGAGCTGTGATAACTCCCTGCATTTCGTTGAAGCATGGCATGGATTTTTATCACAAGCAACTGCCAGCTGATGGCTTTAATGTCTATCCCAGCGAAGGTTTGTCACCTCAGCAAATGATTTTAATGTGACTTTTCTCACCAGGATTATACGGGCTCCCTCACAGAAGTGGCAAACTGAAGGATATCAGCAAGTTTGATGCCTCCTTCTTTGGTGTCCACCCCAAGCAAGCGCACACAATGGACCCCCAGCTCCGGGTCCTACTGGAGACCACCTATGAGGCAATTGTAGATGGAGGTAGGTATCCCTGTAATGTTCGATGAAGAATGTCTTCTGTGGCTGCATAAGTACCAGAGGAGGGAGTTGAGGCAGATCCAATAACAACACTTAAAAAGAACCTATCAACCCACGTGGTTTGTCGCTTTTATAGTGACGGTTGTTAAGCCCGAAGTAGGGCTAACAATAGACAATCGGTGCAGGAGTAGGCCATTCGGCCCTTTGAGCCAGCACCGCCAATCACTGTGATCCTGGCTGATCATCCACATTCGGTACCCCGTTCCTGCCTTCTCACCATATCCCCATGACACCACTATCTTTAAGAGGTCTATCTAACTCTCTCTTGAAAGCATCCAGAGAATTGGCCTAAACTACCTTCTGAGGCAGCAAATTCCACAGATTCACAACACTCTGGGTGAAAATGTTTTTCCTCATCTACGTTCTAAATGGCCTACCCCTTCTTCTTAAACTGTGGCCCCTGGTTCTGGATTCCCCCCAACATCGGGAACATCTAGAACTCATGCTTTGCTGTGAGAGACCGAGTTATACCTTGAAACCAACTTGCAGCAAGATGTAGCATTTGTCCTTTTGTGATTCTGTTGCAATACTGGCATTTATGCATTCCACACTGACTCAATGAAAATGTTCATTTGACTTCATTCCTCAGAGCGCAGGAGGCTGTGGGGTGATCTTACAGATGTGTACAAAATCACAAAGTAGATGGGTAGGGTGAATGCACAGTTTTTTAACCCAGAGTAGGGGAATCGAGAACTAGAGGGCCTAGGTTTAAGATGAGAAGGGAAATATTTAATAGTAACCTGTGGAGCAACATTGTCACATTGGGTGGTGGTTATATGGAGTGAGCTGCCAGAGGAGGTAGTTGAGGCAGGTCCAATAGCAAGATTTAAAAGACACTAGACCAAGGTGGACCCGTTTGATCTTGACACACACACACACACACACACACACACACACACACACACACACACACACACACACACACACACACACACACACACACACACACACACACACACACACACACACACACACACACACACACACACACACACACACACACACACACACAAAATATGGGGGAAGAGAGAGAGGGGAAGGGAGTGAGAGGAGGTGGGGAGCGAGGGCTGCGAAATGCGGCGATAGCCTGGAGAGAAAGAGAGCACAGTGCCCGACTCTCTGGGGACCCGGAGCGGTTAGCAGTTGGGGAGGGGGGGGGCGGGATGGGAGCAGTTAGCGGCGGGAGAGGGGAGTGACTTCACCCTCTGCGCAGGCCGTGAGGAGAAAGTTCTTCAAAAGCTCGTGAGCGTCAGAGACCTAGGGTGACCTGGGGATCTGCAGAACTTCTTCATTCTGCGCCTTTTGAAGAATGGTTGGTGGGGGGGGGGGAACGTAACGCGTGGAAAACAGTGCGCCTCACAGACATACGCACATACTCACACACAAATGCACACGCACTCACTCGCAAGCACAATCACTCACACGCACAATCACTCACACGCACACTCACTCACACGCACACTCGTATGCACACACTCACATACGCATACCCTCACACACATACACGCGCGCGCACACACACACTCACGCGGCTGAGCGCAGCCTCTCCACTATGGGGTTTCTGCAGTCAGCGGCACTTCCGCAATCAGCGTGACCTCTGCACTTTCCGGAAATTTCCCAATCAGCGCGACCTGTCCATTAAGCGGAAGTCACGAAATGAGCGGGGCTTTTGGACTAAACACAATAGGACCTAATAAATCATTTATTCCTTCCAAACACAGTTGGACCTAATAAAGCATTGCAGTTTCAAGCACAGGCAGGGCAGCAAGCCAAACAACTCATGGCATTGTCATTAAGGGCTAACAAATCATTTTTTGCAAGTAAATTGTAAACTCACAGTTCAGTCTCCTTTGCGATCTTGCAGAACAACTGACTCGCTTTTAATTATATAGATTTGGACTGGCACATGGATAGGAAATTTTTAAAGGGATATGGCCAAATATGCGCAAATGGAGCTAGGTTAGATGTGGCATGAACAAATTTGACTGGTCTGTGTGTATGTCTCCGTGTGCGTGTGTCTGCCTCTGTCTGTGCGTCTCTGCGTGTCCTTCCTTTGGAGCCTGTCCAGGTGAGGTGAATTGTTTGTACCTGTCCCACAGGGATAAACCCCAGCACACTGCGGGGGAGCAACACTGGGGTATGGATTGGAGTGAGTGGCTCTGAAGCGGCCGAAGCCTTCAGCAGAGACCCAGAGGAGCTGCTGGGGTACTGCATGACGGGGTGCCAGCACGCCATGTTTGCAAACAGGATCTCCTACTTCTTCGATTTAAAAGGTAAGGAAACTTCAAATTAAAAGTATGATTTCAGGGGAAATTAAACTGTGTCTGTTGGGGGGAATTTTGTGTTTAATCTGTACCCTTTCACGTGAGGCCCAGTTGTCCTCTTAATTATGGCTCATAGGAACAGACATTTTGTAGAGCAGTGGTGAAACGCTCTGATAGAAACTAGAGTGTTTCAGTGATTCGCAACACCCTGTCTCTTGTATCCTGTGTTTCAATGGTTACACATGGTATTACATTCTTGAAATAATTGATCAGTTATCAGTGTTTCTTTTAATTATTTATCCTTGCTTGCTCTCTCTGAGTAACGTTTAACTTTCCCCTTAATTAAATTTAAAACATTCCTCTTATTTGTTTGACAAAATAATCTTTTCTCAGGATTAGTTTTATTGCCCTTAGCCTGGTTTATGACCCGCAATGTTTATTTCAACTTTAATTATGCCGTGGGATCTGAAAATATGATAAATCTATTTATTGACTCTCCTGGCATCCTTAGTTTCCTTCACTATGTTGGCCTCTTTTCCCACCTTGCTTCCCTAGTGTATATGTTCTTAGGTTAAACATATTTACAAACTATTCATTTTTCTTATAATTTCCAGAATTTCTTGCATCATTGCCTATCATTCATTCAATTTGGTTTGATGTGCTTAGTTTTATGAGGTAGATAACTAAGGTATGAAAGGTTTCCAGCAAAGCGAACCACACTTAAGTCAAGAGTGTTTCATTGTCATATGCACCGGCAACAGAACAATGGAGTTCTAACTTGCTGCAGCATTAACAGGCCTTTAAACACCCCTTTAATATCCCACAGGTATTTAATAAGGCCTTCATATATCCCACAGATAAATGTACTATAATCAATCGTAGAATAAATTAATAAGTATTACTACGTAACCATAATACTGAAAAACCCAAGCCCACAGTCCAACCAAAGACACCATCCATAGAAGTTCATGGTTGCTGAGGTTAGAGCCTGATGGTTGCTGGGAAGAAGCCGTTCCATGATATGCTGGTCACAGTTCCCAGGCTCCCGTACCTTCTTCCCGATGGTAATAGTGAGATGAGAGTGTGGCCAGGGTGGTGTGGGGCTTTGATCTTGCAGGCTGTCTTTTTGAGGCAGCTCCTTCTGTGGCTCCCTTTGGTAGTGGGGAGGCCAGTACCAGTGATGGAGCCCACCACTCTCTTCATTCCTGGGTATTCGGTTTGCCAAACCAGACTGTGATGCAACCAATCAATATGCGCTGTACTGTACACATGGAGAAGTTCAATGGAGTATTGGGTGACTTATCAAATGTCCTCCATCTTCGAAGGAAGTGGTGGCATTGATGAGTTTTTTTCCTGATTGCTTCAATGGGTTTGGCCCACGACAGATGTGATGAGATATGCATGCTCTGGAGCTTGAAGTTGTTTTGACTCTGCACTGCCATCCTGTTGATGAAAACGTGTTTGTGGATCCTCAGCTTTCCCTTCCTGAAGTCAACAATTGGCTCCTTTGTCTTGCTGACATTGAGACCAAGATTGTAGTTCTGGCACCATTCAATGAGATTATCGATCTCCCTGTAATCCGATGCATCATTTCCCATTATTCATCCTCTGTTTTTGTAATCTTTTCTGCTGAGTGGGTTTGCTCCAGTTTCACAGTTTCAGAGAGGTGACGGGAATATATGAAAGGCAGATAACAACAGCAGCGATTTCAAGCCATAGTTAGGGTAGACAGACGGAACCCTTTCCCCCGGATTGAAATGCCATAGACTAGAGGATATAGCTTTAAGGTGAAAGGGACAAAGTTTAAAGGAGATGTGCAGGACAAGTTTTTATTATTATTTATTTTAATATATATATTTTTTACTCTGCTTGGTGTGTGCCTGGAACCAGGGATGATGAGAGTGTGGCCCACCTATGGCAATGTCAGGCAGTCTGTTTGCTCTCGTCCACCACAAAGGAGTTTGAGATTCAAGAGCCGTTTATTGTTACATGCACCAATTGGTACGGTGACATTTGGGGTCACCATACAGCCATACAAATAAAAAAAGAACAAAACACGATAGTATTTTAACATAAACATCCCTTGCAGAGTGGAATCAAAGTTTTCTACTGTGAGGGAAGGCCCAAAGTTCAGACATCCTCCTCTTTGATGTTCTTTGATTCGTGATTCATCAATGACTTGCTTCTCCTCTGGATGTTAGGTCCCAGCTCTTCCATCGACACTGCCTGCTCATCCAGCCTGCTCGCGCTGGAAAACGCCTTCCAGGCAATACGCCACGGTCAGTGCGATTCCGCTATCGTTGGTGGAGTCAACCTGCTGCTGAAACCCCACACATCGGTGCAGTTCATGAAGCTGGGCATGCTCAGCCCCGATGGATCCTGCAAGTCTTTCGATGCCTCGGGTAAGAAACCACCTTGTTTCTGTATGATTTTATCTTTGGGTCAAAGACATGAAATATATGTTTAAAGCTCTTCACAGTTTACAAGAAAAATGACAGACTTTTCATGACGTCTTTTTCCCAGGATAGGGGATTCTAAATCTAGAGGGCAGAGCCTGAAGGTGAGAGGGGAGGGACTTAAGAGGGACATCGGGGCAACATTTTTATTCAGAGGGTAGTCCGTATGTGGAATGTTTATCTGTCAGATGGAGCTATTGAGGTGGATAGAATTATGACTTTTGAAAGCCAATGCAAGCAAATGGGACTAGCCCAGTATGCCATCTTTCTCAGGTGGGCCTGTTACGTGCTGGACAAATCTGTAACTATCTAAGTTATTTTTGTCTATAGTATTTAATATTAAATATTTGCATTTGCATTCTATACAGCAAGGGTGACCTGAGATGGCACTGTAGAAGATGCCTCCCAGCTTTGAGCCAAGTGATCTTGCCAACTGCCAAGAAGGGATGCCCTTTCCAAAAAGCTAGTTTGTTTATCTAGTTAATTGCATTGCATTTGCCAAATCTGTTTTATATTCTGCATTATTAAGCGAACCTGGGCAATAAAGTCGTTATTTTGGCAAACCACTCTAATTTATTTTCACTTTTTTTCTTCTGAAAAGCATCCATGACAAAATGCGTGGAATTGTCTTGTGTTCTCAGGTAACGGTTATTGTCGATCTGAAGCATCTGTGGTTGTTCTGTTGATGAAGAAATCAGCAGCCAAACGAGTTTATGCAACGGTAGTTAATGCAAGAAGCAATACTGACGGTTACAAAGAACAAGGTATTTATATTTTCATTCCTTTTCTTTAACTATTTCATTCCTTAATTCCTTTACATTATATAATTTTGCAGGTGGTGGGGGGAGCAAAATTTCAGGTAGGTTAAAAATGTTGCAATAAGTGCATGGGACAGCCATGATTCTAATTCAAAGTCAGGAATTTTTATTTTTGTTTTCATGCCTCGGTTCTACACACAATTTAAAAACAACATTTTAAGTGTAATACTTGCGACAGCAAAAGACACCTTAACATTCCTGATGCATAATAAACTGCGGTGCAGCTGAAAAAGTTACTCTTAAAACAACAAAACAGGTTCGCTTCTTAATAAACAGACAACTCAAAACACGTTTGGTTGACCAGTTCAAAACTTTACTTATTATCGGCTGATGGAAGTGGCAGGAACCCCAGTCAAGTGGCCAATACAGACACTTCACTGTCCTCATTTCACTTCTCCGAACAACAGAATTACATCGTATTAGAATGTTCTTTTGTCACCTTAGCGCATTCCACAAACATTAGTCATGGTCAGAGGTACAGGAAATAAAGGTTTCTACAGAATGCGTCACATTAAAGGCATCTTGTCATATGGTACAAGATATCTTACAAATTATAGACATCGGCCATTTGTCAATACCCCTTAGATCAATCTAGCTTCCTCTCTCGTCACTTCCTCCCCCCCCCTCACAGACATTGGACATTTGGTGCAAGGTACTTTACATATTAAAGGCATCAGCCATTTGTCAATACCTCTTAGTGAGATCAAAAAATCTAGCTTCCTTTCTGCTTCCTCTCTCGTCAAATGGTAGACAAATGTTATAGTTATTAATGATCTCAATACACAGCAACCTGAGGCAAGCCTAAACTTGCCTTACTGTATTAATCTACTGGAGAAAAGCCTAATTTGAGACTAAATATAAGCTGTAAGCTAGCCCAGGAACCAATTTAATATCTTCTATATTTTTAACTTAATTCAGCCTTATCACAGCCAGCAAAGTCTGGGTACATTTTGTAAATAAATGACTGAGAAGATGATTTACATGACAAAGCTCTTGATGCAGTAATAGAAAAATAATTCCTAATGAGTTGCAATCGTCTGAAACCTGGTCAGGTTGTGACGCAACAGGTAAATGTGCATTACATAAACACGTTCAGGAAAGCCCGACTAAAATATCTCTTAATCTGTTAAAGATATCCCTCCTAGAATACTTCTTGACCCATTTTCACTGGATTGATTTCTATGTTTAACAGCAGATCATGTAACCCGCTGGTAATGTATACCTTCACATGCCCATAAGCTGCTGTTCATGTGCCTTTGTAGTTGAGCTACACAATGCAAATAACCCAATATGTCTTTAATATTGAATCTCAACGGCCTCTGAGCTGTGTAGGGAATTCTATTAGATGGTTTATATTTCTTTCCTGGAAATGCAGAATGTTTAAGCAATGAAACATTAACAGAAAATAAATAGTTTCGACAGTTTCAGTATTTAATTTTATGGCCCAAGTATAACTAACTTGGGTTTGCACATAATTGGTCAAGTCTTTTATTGCTAAGTTACAGTGAAACTGGAAATGGTTTAACGAAATAGTCAGGGGCTACAAAATTTTACTTGTTTTTAAACCTAGGCACACTAATGTGCCTTTGCTAAAGTTGTAGGGATATAAATCCTTGATAGAGGTTAGCTATTCACTGCACCCATATACACATGACAATAATAAACTAAACTAGCAATCTCAGTTTGAAATTAGGGGCCTTGAACGATCCTGCTGAGTTCCCAGTCTGGAGTCTGAAGAAGGGTCTTGACCCAAAACGTCGCCTATTCATATCACCCAGAGATAGTGCCTGACCCGCTGAGTTTTTCCAGCACTTTCTGTCCCTCAAATGTCTAACTGTTTGTCTGCTTTTATCTAACATCAATTGCGAGAAGGAGCGGATGAGCAAGTGTGACCAGCGACTGTGCTCCTGGCCAGCTCCATGTGAGGACAGCGGGGGGCAGCAGCAACAGATTTGGTCCCATCGGCCCTGTGTCGGGGTGGGGGCAGCCTTTTCATCCCGCTTTCTTCAGCTAAGACTCACCTGGTATTTTGTTATTATTCAGCAGAGAAGGTGGGGAGGCAATCATTGCAAACCACGACACGCAGGTGTGCGTTCTATTTATAGGGCATGTTGTTGAGCGTTGAGTTGATGAGACTTGGTACAGATCGTGAGGCATTCACCCACAATAACACCTTGTTGTTGACCGGTTTAACCCTGTGCTGATACGAGCGGTGTTCCTATGGTTTCCACCTACAGGTATCACGTTCCCCTCTGGAGAAATGCAGCAGAGGTTAATGAACACCGTGTACGAGGAAGCAGGCATCTCACCAGCTGTCGTTGAGTACCTCGAGGCACATGGCACAGGAACCAAGGTCTGTCGGTGCGCTGTCTCCTCCACACCACGCAGCCAAATGTCTCCTTGGCTCCTGCCCAGGGCTGGGCAGCAATCAGCATTTCTCGGGGGGGGGGGGGGGGGAGGAGGAGGAGGAGGAGGAGGAGGAGGAGGAGGAGGAGGGGATAAAGGGAGTCGATGGCGGAGTGCTGGTTCTCTGCCTTCTTGCTTACCACCGGATTTAAATATATATACTGCCATTTCCCAATGCCATGTATATCTGCATATGCAAACCATATTCAAAGTGACACTTTTTCTCATGCAATTTGCACAGGTTTCTGGAGGCCCTTGGGGTAAGGTTGGAGAGGTTATGGACAATGCCATGCCTGAGGAATGTTTCAATTGAACCTAAAGCATTTCAGACAATGGCAGGGCGTGCGTTGCAAATATAATAAAACGGAGATGCGTCTAAACGCAACGGCAGCAAAGGCTCCAGGACTGACCAGAGAACCATCTGCCTCAGTGGACACTGGAGGGGGAGCAGCTGCCATTTCCAGTCCTGGCCATTTGCTGCCTGAAGCTCCTATCTTGCAGGCAGATTGCACTGTTGAACTACAAGATAGTGGCTTGTCTCAGATAGCCACACTTTGCTACTTGCAGGCATTTTAAGAAGCCAATTTCTTGGGTGTACCATCACTTGGACTGTACCGCATGGACACAGGCCCTTTGGCCCACTTGTCCATGCTGACCAAGTTTGACCCATTGCCCTTCAAATCCTTCCTGTTCATTTGGCTGTCCAAATGTCTTTTAAAAGTTGTAATTGTATCTGCTTCTACAGCTTCCTCTGGCAGCTCATTTCAGACACGTACTACCCTCTGAGTGGAAAAAGTTGACCCTGAGGCCACTTTTAAATCTCTCCCCTTTCACCTTAAAGGTGTACCCTCTAACTTTAGAATCCTCTGGCCGGGGGAAAAAGAGTGAGCGTTCACGTTATCCATCCCCTTCATGGTCTTGTACACTCCTCAAACTCCTACACTCCAAAGTAAAAGGTCCCAATCCATCCAACCTCTCCCTGTAACGCAAGCCCAAGTTACATTCTGGTGAATCTCTTTTGTACCCTTTCCAACTGAGTGACATCCTTCCTGTGAACTCAAGGGAAGGCGGACGAATAAAAGAAGGCAGAAAATATACCAATGTTGATGGTTGATCATCCAATATAATGCAGCCATGCAGAACAGAAATGGCCCCTTCAGTCCAACGTGCATGCCCCATCTACACTAGTCCCGCCTGTGTTTGGCCAAGATCCCTCTAAACCTATCCAATGCACATACCTGTCCCAATGTTTTTGCAATGCTGTGATAGTACCTGCCTCAACTATCTCCACTAGCAGCTCATTCCATATACCCAATACCCTTAAGATAAAAAAAGGTGATCCTTGGGTTCCGATCAAATCTTTCGCCCCTAACCTTAAACCTATGTCCTCTGGTTCTTGATTCCCCTACTCTGGGTAAAATACTTTGTGTATTCAGCCCATCTATTGCCCTTCATGATTTTATACGCCTCTATGAGATCATCCCACGTCCTCCTGTGCTCCAAGGAATAAAGTTCTAGCCTGCCCAACCTTTCTCTATAGCTCAGACTCGCGAATCCTGGCACGTTCTAGTGAATCCTCTCTGCATGTTGTGTGTACAGGTCGGAGATCCACAGGAACTGAATGGAATTGCGAATGTCTTCTGTCAATTTGACCGCGAGCCTTTGCTGCTGGGATCAACAAAGTCCAACATGGGCCACCCGGAGCCTGCGTCGGGATTAGCCGCGCTAGCAAAGGCAAGTGTCTGGTCTTCTCTTTTTGTAGTGTTTGTGATGGGGGAATTGAGTTTATGATGCTGAAATGTGCGGAAAATGAGAGCTTTAGTTTAGAGATAGAGCGCAGGAACAGGCCCACCGAGTCTGCACCGACCAGCGATCCCCGCACACTAACACTATCCTCTACATACACTAGAGACAATTTTCACTTATACCAAGCCAATTATACTACAAACCTGTACGTCTTTGGAGGGTGGAAGGAAACCGAAGATCTCGGAGAAAACCCTGAACATACAGCACTCGCAGACAGGACCAAGCCCGGGTCACCGGCGCTGTAAGGCAGCAACTCTACCGCACAACTTGTAGAATGTCATGGGCTGTCTGGATAAGCAGTGCTTTTTGTGATGGTACGCACTTCTAACGTGACATGTTTGTTTATTAAACATGCTTAGCTATTGCCGTTCTCAGCAGGTGAGGCAGCATCTATGGAGAGAAGGAATAAGCCTACAGTCTCCGTCTCGTCTTCCCCCCCCCCCCCCCCCCCACCACCACATCGGTCTGAAGAAGGGACTCTACCCGAAACGTCGCCTTTTCCTTCTCTCCATAGATGCTGCCTCACCCGCTGAGTATCTCCAGCATTTTTGATCTACCTTCGATTATTCCAACATCTGTAGTTCTTTCTTAAATGGATTGCATAAGGGAATGATTTTAAACATTTATTTACTTTGGTAATGTGTCAAGTTAAAGTGTTTCCAGCATTGGGTGTATTGATGGTAACATTTTGTTGAGAAATGTAGCTTGAATTTTTAATGAGATTTGATTGAAAGATGCAGCATGAAAACGGGCCCTTCAGACAACTGAGTCCGTGTTGTCCATGTATCACCAGTTCATGCTAGTTCTACATTATCCCACTTCTCATCCACCACATCTCTGCATGCTAGGGCCCAATTAACCTACAAACCCACACATCTCTGGGATGTGGTAGGAAACCGGAGCACCCGGAGGAAACCCAAGTGGTCACAGAGTGCACATGCAAACTCCACACAGTGAGCACCCGAGGACAGGATTGAACCTGGGTCTCTGGTGCTGTGAGGCAGTGGCTCTACCTGCTGTGCCACTGTGCTCCCCTTATGGAGTGGCATGGACCATACTATAGTGCAACATGTAAAAAATCAGAACGTTTTTTTTAAAAAGTTGGTTTGTATGGATAAGCAGTGCTTTATTTTATGAGATATATTTGAAGTCCCTCGTAAATCTTTAATCTCTCACTGTAAGATTATGCCCTCTAGTTTTAGAATCCTCTACCCTGGGAAAAAGATGGACCATTCCCTGTAGAACCACTTTGCAGACTCTTGGATGCTGAGGTTAATTTTAATTTTCCGTTCTTCCGACAGGTTGTGCTCTCTCTGGAGCATGGTTTATGGGCTCCCAACATTCACTACAAAACTCCCAACCCTGAGGTCCCTGCTCTGCAGAGTGGGTTCATCCGCGTCGTGAGCGAACCTATCCCCGTGATCGGTGGAATCGTGGGCATGAATTCCTTTGGGTTTGGAGGTTCCAACGTCCACGTCATCTTGCGTCCCAATGCGAAGAGAGCCCGCCCTCCGGTTCCCATGGCTCTGCCGCGCTTGGCGCAAGCCTGCGGCCGCTCGCCTGAAGCGGTGGAAGCTCTGCTTGATCAGACCCGGCAGCACAGCCACGACGTCAACTTGCTGAGTTTGATCAACGATATCTCCACCATGCCACCCGCCGCAATGCCGTACAGAGGTTACAGGCTGGTGGGCACTGAGACTGATGCCAAAGAGGTCCAGCAAGTCCAGTCTGCTGGAAGGCCACTGTGGTACATTTGTTCAGGTGGGTGCCTTTAAAACTCCAGAGAATAAAGTCGACACTGATGATCACAGTACTGACATTGATAAGGATAACCAGGACATTCCACAAAGTGTAGGTTTCATACAGTCACTCAGCGTGGACGCAGGACCTTCGGCCCAACTTGTGCTGGCCCACCAAGGCGCCCTACCTACGCTAGTCCCACCTGCTGTGTTTGGCCCATATCCTTCTAAGCGTTTCCTGCCCATGTACCTGGATAGGGATCTTTACTGGGCTCTATTCCTCTGACTATTCTTTGATTAGTGAAACCTTTTACCTTATCCTTAACCAGAATCTAGAGTGATAATGTAATATGAGGGAAATAGACGAGGTGAATGCAGTGTCTTTTCCCCAGAATAGGGAAATCAAGAACCAGAGGACATAGATTGAAGCCTGGGGGGGGGGGGAGATTAAATAGGAACCTGAGAGGAAATCTTTGCACAGACGGTGGTGTAAGTATGGAACTCAGCTGCCAGAGGAGGTGGTTGAGGCAGGTACTATAACACCATTTGGACAGGTACATTTATGGTTTCAGACAAATGGGACTAGATTAGATGGGGATCTTGGTTGGAACGGGCAGAAGGGCCTGTTTCCATACTGTATAATTTCAGAACTTTAGGAAGGAATAGAGGCAAGTACAATGTTAACATTTTTAAAAAACATTTGTATGGGTACATGGATGGGAAAGGTTTAGTAGGATATTGGGCAAGTGTGGATAAATGAGACTAGCTTAGATGGGACATCTTGGTTGGTGTGGATGAATTGGGTCAAAAGGGCCTGATCCATGCTGCATGAGTTTATAACTTTAATAATGAAACATAAAGGATAGCATTTCATATGTGCCGATTACTGCTGGCTGATGATTCTACTGTTCCCTCAGGTATGGGAGCTCAGTGGATTGGCATGGGTCGCACCCTTATGAAACTGGATGTATTCCGTGAATCCATTCTCCGTTCTGACAAAGCACTGGAAAAGACTGGGTTGAAAGTGTCCAAACTCCTCATGAGCACAGACGAGAAAACGTTTGATGACACCGTGCACGCCTTTGTAGCCCTCACCGCCATTCAAGTAAGTAACTCTCTATTGGTGTGAAGGAACCAAGCCTTCAAAACAAAACAAAATCACTAGGTTGGCTTCACGTTCTCATGGTTTTATCTGCAGGTCGCTCAGATAGACATGTTGAGCACTATGGGTCTACAACCAGATGGTATTGTCGGGCACTCTGTGGGTGAGCTGGCCTGTGGGTATGCTGATGAATCACTGACACATGAAGAAGCCCTATTAGCCGCTTATTGGAGAGGGCGATGTATCAAGGAAGCCAAGCTACCCCCAGGGGCCATGGCTGCTGTTGGTAAGTGACTGATTACACCACAAAGCTGTTTAAAATCTGTACAAGTTTATCCAACCTGAAGGTGGAGGTCAGGAGCGTGTCTTGTTTGATTTAGTTTATTACCGTCATGTGTACCGGGGTACAGTGAAAAGCTTTCTGTTATGTGCCATAGTGGGAAGAGTATACATGATTAGAATAAAGTAATCTACAGTGTACAAATGCAGGATAAAGGGAATTACATTTATTGCAACATAAAGTCCAGTCGAGTCCGATTAAAGATGGTCTGAAGGTCTCCATTGAGGTAGATGGGAGGCCAGGACCGCTCTCTAGTTGGTGGTAGGGGGGTGCCATTGCCTGATAACAGCTGGGAACTGTCCCTGAATCTGGAGGAGTGCGTTCTATACCTCTTGCCTGATGGGAGTGGGGAGAAGAGGGAGTGGCCGGGATTAGACTCTTCCTTGATTATGCTGCTGGCCTTGCCGAGGCAGTGTGAAGCATAGATGGAACAGTCATGGTCCAGTCACTGATTGTGGCTGGGGATTGGCACAGGAGGCTTTGTATTCCATCAATCAGAGATGTGAATGTGAGCAGTTTGGGCCTGAGCATTGTCCAGTGGACACCAAGGGACTAAGGGAATCGGAGATGTTGGTTTAAGGTTAAATTAGATTTGCTGTGGTTCCTATTAGGGTTAAACACCTCCTGTTACTATTGTTAAGGCAATCTCAGTGACCGTGTGGCTAAAGCACAAGGTGCTGGAGTAACTCAGTGGGTCAGGCAGTATTTGTGGAGGGAATGTACAGCCAACATTTTGGGTTGGGGCCCTTCAGACTTGAGTTTGAAGAAGGATCCCAACCTGAAGCATTGACTGTCCATTCCCTCCACAGGTGTTGCCTGAGATACTCCAGCACTTTGTGTTTTTCTCAAGTCCCCAGCATCTGCAGTTTCTTGTGTCGACTGTGTGGGTAAACCTCAGTGATATAGTTGTATCGACCTGTGGGCAACAGTGGGCTGGAGAGGGGAGTGAGAGGGACTCTGAGTGGTATAGTGATTCCAGTGTAATTTTATAAAAAAGATATCCTGCACTGTTCTTCCTCTCAGCTGCTCACACAAGAGTGAACATAGAACAGTACAGCACAAGAACAGACCCTTCAGCCCACAATGTCGGTGCTGAACATGATGCCAAGGCCATCTGCACATAACCCATATCCCTCCACTCCTTGCATATCCAAATGTATCTACCTCGACCACCACACCCAGCAAGTGTGATCCAGGCACCCACCACCCTCTTAACTTATCAGAGCATAAATTAAATTATTACTTTAGACATTAGACAATAGACAGACAATAGGCACCATCATTCAATGTGATCATGGTTGATCATCCCCAATCAGCACCCTGCCTTCTCCCCATATCCCCTGATACTGCTATTTTTAAGAGCCCTATTTAGCTCTCTCTTGAAAGCATCCAGAGAACCTGCCTCCACTGCCCTCTGAGGCAGAGAATTCCACACTCGCCACTCTCTGTGAGAAAAAGTGTTTCCTCGTCTCCATTCTAAATGGCTTGCTCATTATTCTTAAACTTTAAATGGGGTGACTCTGTGTCAGCTTTGAGGTGACTTTAATCTGGATGTGATTCATCCCCTTATCTCCATCGGTGGTTGTCGATACTGGACCTCCCTGGTGGGACTAATGCATTCATTGCAGTGCTATCTGATACGGGCACAAGCAAAATTGCGCAAAGCAGATTTAGTACCTCGAAGGAACTATACAAAGATAGGTTCCCAGTGGGAATATGCCTTGATCAGGGGATACTGCAATAACAGCTGCAAGGTCAATGGTTCCATTTACTGCCAAGGCTGGCTCTTGCTCAATTCCTACTGACAGTGGTCCAGTCACCACTGCAACCTAGACTGAATGTTTAGGGATTGTGAAAGGGTTCACAGTATTTGATGATTTAATTGACCGCATTGCTGTTTTTGACAAACATTTGGTCATGGAATACTCTTGACTCTAATTAAATCAAGCCCAAAGTGGGATTTAAAGTACAATTAAATGATTGTAAAGTACATAGGAAATGTCCCATCTTATTGTAAATTATCAAAGTCAAACCTCACAGCGCCAGAGACCCAGGTGTGATCCTGACATCGAGTGCTGTCTGTGGATTTTGCACATTTTCCCTGTGACCGTGTGCGTTCCGCATCGCAAAGCTGCGCAAGTTTGTAGGTTAATTGGCCTCTGTAAACAGACCCCTAAACAGTGTGCAGGGAATGGATGTGAAAGTGGAATGATATAGAACTAGTGTGAATGGGTGATCGATGGTGTGACAACTGTATTTCTACAATAATTAAGGTGTAAGACGTGAGAGATACAGCACGGACACTGGCCCCTCAGCCCATCAAGTCCGCATCGACCAGTAATCACCCCATACATTAGCACTATCCGATACACTCGGGACAATGTACAATTTAATATATTTTTTACCTAAGCCAATTAACCTATACGCCTATGGAGTGTGGGAGGAAACCGGAGCACCCAGCGAAAACCCACGCAGTCACAGGAAGAAGGTACAACGCAGCACAGACAGCAACAGTAGTTTTAATCTAACCAAGTCTCTGCCCTAAAGGGCTGTAAAGTTGTGTTAGTGATGGTTTTTTTTTTAAATATTTAAAAAAAGCGTCACTGCAAAGTTTTGTTGTGTGACAGGATTAACTTGGGAGGAGTGCAAGGCGCAGTGTCCTGAAGGAGTAGTTCCTGCCTGTCACAATGCCGAAGATACGGTCACCATCTCTGGGCCACAGGTAGGAAACGAGACAAGACCGCAGTAACCTAGAAATGTCCTCGTGTCATGCTCAATCAATCTCTGGATTTGGCTTTAGTTAATAAGGGCTCAGAAGTCAAGTTGAGGGAGCAGTGTAAAATAACATAGTTGGGTTTGCATTCAATATTAAAGCAAAACAAAAACTAAGGGACTTTGGAAATTTGTCTAATTTGTAATGGGAGCAAAAATGGGCCCTTCTGGTAAATTGATGTTGATCTTTAATACTGATTGGCTTTAAATTAGATTGATCAAACTCTTAAGCAAATATTTGGACAAGAATTAAAATATGCAAATGACGACATTCCATGGATGAATAAATGCACAAAAAGTTAATGATTTCGATGTAAAACTGTAGATGCTGGTTTATACCAAAGATAGACACAAATTACTGCAGTAACTCAGCGGGTCAGGCAGCATCTCTGGAGAAAATGGCTGGATGACTTTTTGAGTCGGGACCCTTCTTCAGACTATAGAAATGTCAACCATCCTTTTTTCACCAGGGATGTTGCATAACCCGCCGAGTTACTCCAGGACTTTGTGTCTATCTTTAATGTTTTTAATGCCTGATTTAATCATATAAAAATTATAATAAAGGGAGAGTATGGAGAACATTCGACACAATTATTTGTTACTAGACTAAGTGGGATCCGTTGGGCCCAGCTTCACACGGGAGGGCTGGTCCCCCAATGCAATATTCCACCTCTCCACCAATTCCAATATTGCTGGGGAGGGGGGAGCTTTCTGGAGCGCTAGCATGGTGTTGTGGGCTGATGGGGCTGGTGTCCAGAGGGCTAATATGGACATTGTGGGGTGAATGGTTTCTTGGGCTGGCAGCTCAGTCACTGAGGGGACACACACACTCACACTCTTAAATAGTCACACGGCTGAGCGCGGCCTCTCCACTTTGGGGCTTCCGCAGTCAGCGTCACTTCCGTAATCAGCGTGACTTCTGCACTTACCGAAAATTCCGCAAACAGCGCAACCTGTCCACTAAGCGGAAGTCACAAAATGAGCGGGACTTTTGAACCAATCACAGTTGGGCCTAATAAAGCATTTATGCCTGCCAAACACAGGCTGACCTAATAAAGCATTGCAGTTTCAAGCACAGGCAGGCCAGCAGGCCCAAACAACTCATGACATTGTCATTAAAGGCTACCAAATCATTTATTGCAAATACATTGCAGACTCACAGTTCAGTTGGTTCACAGCTTAGAATGAGAGTGTGGCCTCTCCCTCGTGATCATGACTGAGTCACGTCCAGGCTTCTGGAGTTTTATAGTCTTGCATCTTAAACCAGCATCTGCAGTTCCTTCTTAGAAAACAAATGGCGATTGCTATCAATTTATTCCTGGTCAAAAGTGTAAGTTAAAAATAAAATTGGCAAAATATTTGAAAAGCGAGAATATGAACTTAATGTTATTGATGCTAGGATGTATATAGAGGTGAAGGTCCATGTCCTAACTTGTGACCGTTGTTCCCATGTCAGGAAGCTGTCAGTAAGTTTGTGGCCACGTTGAAGGTGGAAGGAGTCTTCGCCAAAGAGGTTCGCAGCGCAGGAGTTGCTTTTCATTCCTACTACATGGCTTCCATTGCACCGACTCTTCTTAATGCTCTGCAGCAGGTATGGGCAGTATCTTGTATGCTAACTCTCTGAGGATTTTTCCTCGGACTTGAATGCTATGCAGTAAGTTGTGGGCAAATTCCAGGAAACCCTTGAATTCCATGCAAGATGGTACGATATGAGCTGGCATGTTGGATCGGGGGAGCAGAATGAATAGAGGAGTATGTGCAAATATTGGCATATAAATCCATGGTTGTTATTTCCTTTAGGTTTGGGTTAGAGCCAGAATCGGTGATGATAAACAAAACAGAGTTGAAAAGAGTCAAGGAGCTACATTAATTGATAATAAAACAATGTTGTTTTCCAATCAGATGATTATTTAAGATGTAGAAATAAGAATGTGGTTGAGCAGCGGTAGACTTGCTGCCTTACAGTGCCAGAGACCTGGGTTCGATCCTGATTACGGGTGCCGTCTTTATATTCATAAGTGATAGTAGTAGAATTAGGCCATTCGGCCCATCTAGTCTATTCGCATTTCAATCATGGCCAATGCCATTTATTCTCCCTGGGTTTTCTCGGGGTACTTCAGTTATCTCCCACATTCCAAAGACATACAGGTTTGTAGGTTAATTGGCTTCAGTAAAAATTATATATTGTTTCTAGCGTGTAGGATGGTTCTAGTGTACGGGGTGATCGCTGATCAGTGTGGATTCGGTGGGCCGAAGGGCCTGTTTCAGCGCTGCATCTCTAATGTGAAAAGAAACCACAGATACCAGTTTACAAAAAAAAACACCCAAAGTGCTGGAGCAACTCATAGGGTTCGGCAATATCGCTGGAGAACATGCATAGGTGAAGTTTCAGATCGGGGCCCTTCTTCAGACATCTGAAGAGATGCTGTCTGACCCACTGAGTTACTCTAGCACTTTGGGTTTATCAGATATGTCCTTAATTATCCTTCGGGCTTTATTTTGCAGCAAGTGCTTTGGATAATGAGCGCCCACTATAATGTGTTCTGATTATATGCCTCCTCTTCCTCTGCATGCCTTCCTTTGCCACCTCTCTGTATCCACATTTTGCTTGTCAGGTTATAAAAGTGCCCAAAGCTCGTACTTCACGCTGGATCAGTACATCGATCCCACAGGCCAAGTGGGACAGTGAGCTCGCCCAGCAGTCGTCTGCAGAGTACCATGTCAACAACCTGGTCAGCCCAGTTCTGTTTCAGGAAGGACTGCAACATATCCCAAGTAATGCTGTTGTGATCGAGATTTCGGCTCATGCTCTGCTTCAGGTACCCACCTTTCATTGCAGACTCCATGTACAATTGACTTTGTGAAAGCTCCCACTGTGTTATGGCTGAGACAAAAATAAGTTTGCTTGGGGAATCCATCTACGTCTTGTCAGAAGTAATGTTCTTTTCCCAGTATTGTACACATCTGTGTCTCAAAAATGGCAGGTGTGGTGTTTGATGAATTTATGATGAATTTGCCATAGCTTCGTGTTGTTAAAGCTTTATTTATTGTCTTCAATGATACTTGATGTTCCACGGTAAAGTGAAATTCTTTGTTTTTGCATACAATGCACAAAGTGTGCAAAGAGTCGCCACGTATCTGGTGCTGACAAAGTTACAAAAGTACTCGTTAGAGTCCCGAGGGTCCCGTCCACCTCTCTGCGGCCCATTTTAATATCTACAGAGTTGATAGTTGATCCCTTATCCAGAGCTGCCAAGTAGTGTGAATTTTCCATATTTTGTACAGAAATGCAATTAGAATGCGGATGTATGATTTTGTGTTAAATACGGAGTTCAGTTCAATCTGGAGAAGGGTCTCAATCAGAAACGTCACCCATTCCTTCTCTCCAGAATCGCAGTCTGTCCCGTTCCAGGTTTAAACAGAGCGCTGTCAATTTAACGCGTTGGAATTTAAGCTAAGAGCTGTCGGCTACCACGCTGTGGGTTCTAAAAATTGCGCTACCAGTTGGAGCGCTATGGGTCTTCAACATAGCGCTATGGCCACAGCGCTATGGGTCACTGATTGTTTAGGAAAGTTCTCGTATAACAATCCGTCTTTGGAATTCTCCTTGAGCCTTTGATTATTTTCCAGGCAGTGGTAGAATTCTTGATAAGGCTAGTGGTGAAAGGTTACCAGTGGGATTGCAGTTACATTGGGATTAGCCTTGATTTTAAAGAACGGTGGGTGGGCTGAGGGAGAGGAGAGGGAGAGTTGGAGAGGGAGGGAGGAAGGGAATAAGAGGGAGGAAGAAAAAAAGGAGGGAGGGTGGAAGGGGGAGGGAGAGAGGGAGAGAGGGAGAGAAAGAGAGAGAGGGAGAGAGATGAAGGAGGGAGTGAGGCTTCCAAAATGGCTTCTACATCATCATCTGTTGCAAAAAGCAGGAAGCAGCCGTTCAAACAGCAGTATACAAAGAGATGGCAATGAATGCAGTCAAGTAAGATGCATAGAAGACATGTCAATTGCTAGCAAAGTTATGCATTCTTGTACTCTTGCATGGGTATGACTGCAGATTTAAAAAAAAAATAAAATTCAGCAAAATGGCACCACTCAGAAACACTGATTTCAGCAAAATATTGATTTTCAGGTACTAGAGTACTGAAATGACCTGACAAAACTTGGCAGATACTTGGCTGAAAACTTGCTCTGCTTACCGCACATTCTTGTTTTTCTGAGGACGTGGCAGATAAACACTAAAATCATATTGCCACCTGATTTGAGATATTCTCCTTCAAACCCCCATGAACAGTTATTTTGACAATTCACAAACACAAAAGCAAGACTTGATATTTTTAAACTATGCTTGCTTTTTAAGAAGTATGGGGCAAGGTATTATAAGGGGCTTTGCGTGATAGCTCATCGGCTCCATCATAATGTTCTAGCCATTCAACCCTGTGCCACCCACTGAACAGTTTGTGTTTGTTTCAGGCTATTCTGAAACGCAGTCTGAAGCAGTCGTGCCTGATCCTGCCACTGATGAAGCGCGGCCACAGCAACAACATCGAGTATTTCCTCTCGCACATCGGCAAGATCTATGCAAGTGGGTAAGTGGTAGAACTTCATGGAGAATGGGATTTGAATCTTGCTCGTGATCCAATACAGAGGGTTTGCAAGGAGTCGTAGAGAGATACAGCAAGAAATTGTCCTATGGTCTATCATCCAAGCTGATCACAAGCACTTTCAGAACCTGCCACCCATAAACAGTCCAAGTGGTCCAACTGATTTATTCTGGTGTTGTTGGCGATACTTTCTTGAGGCCTGCATATCTCTGTGCATTGCCGTCCAACATTTGGACAGGCACATGAAAACCCTTGCCTTCCCTCGTTCTCCATCCCTCCCCCTTCTCAGTTTTCCCACCAGTCCTACTGCGTCCGACTACATTATATCTCTGACCCTTCTTCAGGGTCTCGATCAGAAATGTCACCCATTCCTTCTCTCCGGAGATGCTGCCTATCCCGCTGTTACTCCAGCATTTTGTTAAACCAGCATCTGCAGTCCTTTCCTACACATGGATAATTTAGTTTTGTTTGTCACATGTACCGAGGTACAGTGAAAAGCTTTTGTTTCGCGCTATCCAGTCAGTGGAAGGACAAATAGTTGGTTGCAATCGAGCCATTCGCAATGTACAGATAAAGTAAGAAGTATTGCTGCTGGAGTAGAGATTTAAAAGTGTGGAGTGATTGTAATGTGTGATTGGATTGGGTGCCATCTTGGATCTATGGAAAGCTTTAGAAGAACATGGGTTCAACACAGACAGGTGGGACTAGCATAGATGGGGCTTCTTGGTCTTCATAGGTGAATTGGGCCGATGAGTCTGTTTCTGTGTTGTGTGGCTCTAATAGCGAACCGGCCATGTAAATCCGGCCCAGTTTGGTCCCTGCTCTATTGTGTTGATAGGGCAAGAAATTAATGAGGTAATATAGCAATAGTGAAGCCCACAGTCTCTGGTAAGAAGAGGCCGAGTCGTGAGCTCCAGAGTGTTCCGATCCGTCCCGACACCAGAGTTTACATCATCCTGACGCGAGGGCTTTGGACCGTTGGCAGCAGCGACTGCGGAGGGTTCAACTGCCCTGACCATGGGTGAACAAAGGAGGAAGATGGTTGAACTTTATTACCTTCCATCACAGTGAGGAATGTGGATTCCACTGTGTTTATGTTAAATTTTATTTTATGTGGCTGTGTGTATTGCTTTTCACAGTATGGCTGTATGGTAACTCAAATATCACTGTACCTTAATTTGTGCATGTGACAATAAATGCAAACTTGAAAGAAGAAGCACAAAATAACTAAATATTGATTTGTTATCTGGCAATGACAGAGTGAACCTGGACTCCAACAAGTTATACCCACCAGTGGAGTACCCCATCCCCGCTGGGACTCCCTTAATTTCTCCGAGCATCGTGTGGGACCACAGCCAAATGTGGGACGTACCCAAGACAGAGGACTACTCGTCCGGTGCAGGAGGTTCGGGATCTGCCATTGTGTTTAACGTTGGTGAGTCGCTGCATTGTTAGAAGTCTACTGGGTAAATGCATGCACTGCACGAGAGACAACTAAAAGTTTTGGCAATTCGGGAAATGAATCTTTAAAAGTTGGATATTCTTTTGACCTTTAGATTTGTGTCCCACAGATATGAACCCCGAGTCGGCTGACAGCTACATTGCCGATCACTGTATTGATGGGAGAGTGCTGTATCCAGCCACCGGTTACCTGCTCCTGGCCTGGCGAGCTATGCTAAGGACGAGCGGCGCGGTAATGGATCAGACACCAGTGATGTTTGAAGATGTTGTCCTACACAGAGCAACAATTCTGCCAAAAACAGGTACCGAAGAAGAGTAGCAACCCGAAACGTCATCTGTCCATCTTTTCCACAGGTGCTGACTGGCCTGCTCAGTTTCCCCAAGACATTGTCTTGGACACCCTTCACTCAAAGGACTCGAGCGCCTGAGCTGAAGAGAGATTGAGCAGGCTAGGACTCTATTCCTTGGAGCGCAGGAGTAGGGGTGAGCTTATAGAAGGTGTACAAAATCATGAGAGGAGTAGTTCGGGTAGATGCACAGAGTCTCTTTCCCAGAGTAGGGGAATCGAGAACCAGAGGACATCTGTTTAAGGTGAAGCGGCAATGTTCATTGAGGCTTCGTGATCTGAGGCAGCTTGATTTACTGGTTCTTCCAAGTGAGCGGAATTATTTCCCAAAGGGTAATTGTCTTTCCAAATGAGCCATTTGCTTAACACAAACAACTCTGCTTCAGCTGTAAAGACTCTTCTAGTCCATGCATTACACAAAATAGGTCACCCCTCAGCCTCCCATGCTCCAAAGAGAAAAGTCCAGTCTATTCAGCCTCTCCCTATAACACAAGCCTGGGCAACATCCTGATGAATCTCTTCAGTACCAACGTAATGACATCCATTATATAAAATTGAGGGGAAACAAAATCTCTCTTTATATTAGCAGAAAAAGTAAAGTCATTGAGAGGAGTGATGCTTCTGGGTTGTAGTATCTCATTTTGGTAACACTTGTTACTAAGTACACACCAATTGTTGGAAAGATATCTGATTTCTAACATAAAAACTAGAGGGGATTTCTTAAAATTTAGAGCAAAAGAATATCTTGTATTTATTCTGCTCAGATGCCATGTATTTTATATTTTTGTTTCTTAAACTGTTATAATTACCTTGTTATTCTGTTGACCATATCTATTGAAACCTGTTGCTCCTGTTAATTAAGGTTCTGTGCAGCTTGAAGTTCGGCTGATGCCAGCATCAAATAGATTCGAAATTTCGGAGAACAGCAACCTGGCTGTTAGTGGTAAGCCACATTAATCTTGAAGCTTCCTTCGAATTTGATTTTTCTCATAACTGCAAAGTCCATATTGAAGTACAAATACTTCCAGTATATACAAACATTGTCAACAATTATTCTATGAAAATGTAGACTCCTGCGAATATGAGCTTAGCTGCTTTGCTCCATGTGGGGCAGTGCTTTTATTTTACAGTATGACATACCCGCACCTCTCTGAACGTTGCAATTTCATATTCCAGCTTTGTGACACGTATGTTTATTAATGTGCCTACCGGCATCCGTTTGTCTTCTAAATCAGCACTGATCCTAGGTGTGTGCATTTTGAAAGGGCAACATGCATTCACTCATTCAGTGAAACACTTTTCCAGGCTTAAACATATCTCTTAAGTCTATAGCGGAGACTTTACCACTCTAGAAGTTCTTGGTGCCGGGTTGTTTTGGATCTTTTATGGCGTGATAACTGCTTATTTCCATAAAGCCATAGACCTGTACAGAAACAAGCCCTTCGGCCCACCTTGTCCATGTTGACCTACTAGAGTGGTCCAATATCCCTGCATTTGACCCATTTCCCCTCAAAAGCCTTCCTATCCTTGTAACTGTCCAAACGTCCGATGTAATTCTTCATTATATCAGTTTCTATAGTTTCCACTGGCAGTTCATTCCAGTATGGACTACTGTGTCCCTATATTAAAAAAAATAATTTAAATCGCCCCTCACTTTAAGCCAATGCTCTAGCTTTCGAATCCTCTACCCTGGAAAAATCTTCACTAAGGAAGACACAAACAATCTCCCAGAAGTACTGGAGGACAGAGGATCTAAGGGGGTCGAGGAACTGAAATAAATTTTCATTAGGCGAGAAATAGTATTAGGTAGGCTAATCAGACTGAAAGATAATAAATCCCCTGGGCCTGATGGTCTGCATACCAAGGTCCTCATGGAGGTGTCTCTAGAAATAATGGATGCAATGGTGATCACTTTCCAATGTTCAATAGATTCAGGATCAGTTCCTGTGGATTGGAGGATAGCTAATGTTATCCCACTTTTTTCAAGAAAGGAGCGAGAGAGAAAACGGGGAAGTACAGACCAGTTAGCCTGACTTCGGTGGTGGGAAAGATGCTTTAGTCAATTATTAAATAGGTAATAATGGGGCATTTGGATAGCAGTAAAAGGATTAGTCCAAGTCAGCATGGTTTTATGAAAGGAAAATCATCCATTTTACTTGTCACATCCTCAAAAAAAGCATGAAGGGGAGCCAGTAGATGTAGTGTATCTAGACTTTCAGAACGCCTTTGATAAGGTCCCGCACAGGTACGTGGTATTGCACATGGTATTGGGGGTAGGGTGTTGACGTGGATAGAAAATTGGTTCGCAGACAAGAAGCAAAGAGTAGGAGTGAATGGGTCGTTTTCAGAATGGCAGGCAGTGGCGAGTGGAGTGCCGCAAGGCTCGGTGTTGGGGCTGCAACTGTTTACCATATATATTAATGATTTGGAAGAGGGAATTAGGAGCAACACCAGCAAGTTTGCGGATGACACAAAGCTGGGTGGTAGAACTGTGAAGAGGATGTTAGGAGGTTGCAGGATCCCCTGAAAGGGATCAGGGGGTATGGAGAAAAGGCAGTACAGGATACTGCCTTAATACTCCAAAGAAAAAAGTCCCAGCCTGTCCAACCTCTTCCTGTAACTCGAGCCCAGGTAACATGATGGTGAATTTCCTCCGCAACCTTTTTAACTTAATGACATCCTTCCCATAGCTGGGCAACCAGAACTGCACACAGTGCTCCAAGTGAGGTCTCACCGACGACTTGTGCAACTGCATCATGATGTCCCAACTTTTGTATCCAAACCCCTTCCCAATGAAGGCAAGCGTACTGATGCCTCCTTCACTACTCATTGAGGTGTTTATTTAGGCTTTAAAAACAGTAAATGGTGTGAAAGAGCAACATTTTAAAATTACCGATGACTCCAAAAACTGGAATGGATATCATGAAAAAAAAATTGCACTTCATGCAATTGGTGCCTCATTTTTCAAGATAAATTGTTGTCTGTGAAACGATGCATTTGTTCATGTGTATACTTTTTCTGTAATAAGAAAAGACCTTTAATAGAGTTGTCACTGATCATCATGGATCTCTTTAACAAGTAGTTATGCCATTGAAAAATATTTTTGTCATTCAGTATTACTCAATTTTAATAGGAGGCTAATTTTATTTGCATGTAATACTAATTGCAGGAAAAGTGTCCCTTTTGGAAGAAACTGCCCTGGATGAGTTTAAGAAGCAGATGAACA
The DNA here is from genome assembly GCA_963514005.1 of Raja brachyura. Next base: position 25,208,862 of record OY740803.1, read on the forward strand.
CGAGCTCCAAGTTTGAAGATACCGAGACAGAGTTCCGCCTGTCTGCCAAAGACATTTACAAAGAACTGCGTCTACGAGGATATGAATATGGAAAAAACTTCCAAGGAATCTTGGAATCTAATAATGCTGGTAAATGCAAAATTAAGCCTTTAGAATGTACTAAAATGAGTTGAAAGTGTTTAATTATCATGTGCAGGCAACAGAGCAATGAAATTCTTACTTGCTGCAGCTTAAGGCCCATAAATACAATAACACACCGATAAATACCCAATAATATAATAAATTAATAATTGGTAATACTCGATACCCATTATAGTGCAAATCGAAGTCTATCATGCAACCAAAGACACAGTCCTAAGAAGATCATAGAAACTGTGATAATGCCTCCAGCTCCTTCAAGAGCTGCAGGAGGTGCCCGGGGCACAAAAGATGGCCGGTTGTGGAGAGGAGAGGGACACCGGTTTGTGGGAACTGCTCCAGTACATCAAGCGTGCGGCCGACCGGTCTTTAAATAATAACGGCAAAAATGGCAGCTCCTGCGTGTGTAATAAATGCAAAGGGAATTTCACTGTGCAGTTGCATATGTGAGAAATATAGCACCATTGAACCATAGTGTTTTGCAACGTTCAAGAGCCTGACAATTTCTGGTAAGAAGCCATCCTTGAACACCGTGGTCACAGTTTCCATGCTCCTGTATGACCTTCCCAGTGGCATGAGCGAGATGAGAGTGTGGCCAGGGTGACATTTTTGTCATTTTTTTCCTCCCACAAATATGTAATATGTGTTTTTTTGTGGGTTTTTTTTGCACAATCCGCTAGAATTGCCAGTTTTCATTTCACTGCACATCTTGTATGCGTATGTGACGAATAAACTTGACTTGATTTTGTTGGATTCTATTTGCAGGGGACAAAGGAAAGTTGCTGTGGTCTGGAAACTGGGTGACGTTTTTGGATACCATGTTACAGATGGTTGTGGTTGGAATATCTGGGCGGAGCCTGAGGGTGCCAACTCGCATCCGTTCCATCTGCATTGACCCACAGCTTCACAAGCAGACGGTCCAACTATACAAGGACAGCGAGAGGAAAGGTGACAATGTGATGAATCTTGAGGAAATGCGATAAATCTTGATATTTGACATTGATTTATTATTGTCATGTGTACCGAGATACAGTGGAAAACTTTGTGCACTATCCAGTGAAATCATACCATATGTGGGTACAATCAACCAGACACAGGTACAACAGGTAGTGCAAAGAGAAAAAATAAATACCAATGTGGAGAATGTAGCGTTACAGTTCTGAAGTGTTACTGTTACTGAGAAAAAAGTCCAGAGTTCACGATGAGGTAGGTTGGAGGATTGGGACTGCATCCTAGGGGGGACTATTAACTTTGACTGACTTTCCAAAACCTAAGATTCCATATGGGGAGTTGAATGGAACCAACGCTACTTTTGTCATTAGTAGCAATGGAAGAAATGTAATCTAATGGCATTACAATTGCATGTGAAAGTTCCCAAGAAGCGAATCGTCTGCTAAAAGTATTCGATATGCTGGAGCACCTATGCTACCATGTATCAAACAACAGTCCTCATTTCATCTAGAATTCTCACCAGCAGGTTATGAGCGTATTTCTTTGCTCCTAAATACTCATTTCAGGACGCTTTGTCTTCAGTTTACAGATAATTGATGTGAGTGCCCAATTGGTTTATGTGTGCGAAGCAAAATCAGTGATTATCTTTGTGCCTTTTCTTTGTATGCAAACATAAATGCGACTGAGTAAGATTGCAAGATATACAAAGGTTTAATTCAGCTTAGAGATGCAGCGTGGAATCAGGCCCTTTGGCTCACCGAGTCCACGCCGACCATCGATCGCCCATTCGCACTAGTTCTACATTACCCCCACTTTTGTGTCCGCTCCCTACACACTAGGGGCACTTTACAGAGGGTTAATTAACTTACAAACCTGCACATCTTTGGGATGTGGGAGGAAACCGGAGCACCCGGAGGGAACCCATGCGGTCACAGGATAACGTGCACACAGATGGCACCCGAGGTCAGGACCTAACTTGGGTTTCTGGTGCTGTGAGGTGGCGGCTCTACCAGCTGCGCCACTGTGCTGTGATTTAATTAAAATTGCTTTTAAAACTTTAAATTTGCATCAGACAGATGCCGAGCAACTACCGCTTTTCAACAGTCTGTAAAATCATTGCTTGAATACAAGTGTATTCATCACTTGTCTACATTTGAGATACACATATATAACTTGCACTTATTCAACAATTGTGCTAAGTCATCAATTTGCAGCCAGTGTGGAGATCGGCTCGTTACACACCAGGTGAAATGCTTGTGTCGCTGATCCCGTCCTTGTGTGTGTTCCCCTGCAGCTGCGGATGTGGTTGTGAGTCGCTGCCTAGACGATGTAGTGGCGGGAGGGGTGCGGATCAGTGGGCTGCACGCCACCGTGGCCCCACGACGGCAGCAGCAGCAGGGCCTGCCGCTTCTGCACGAGTTCCACTTCAGCCCGTACACTGAGAGCGACTGTCTGGGTGGCAGTGAGAAACTCCGCTCCTGCCTGGCGCAGTGCAAAGGTGAGATTCCGTTTGTTTTTTTGTTTCAACTTGATTTCTAGTCTAGTTTCTGTGTAGAAATTTCATCGGCATTGTCATTCGGTGCTCCAGTAACTCTTCAAGACCTTCTGATTATGATCATGACTTGGTTTAGTTTAATTTATAATTGTCACGTGTACGTGCCAGTCAGCGGAAAGACAATGCATGATTACAACCAAGCTGTGTGAACTGTGATATGCATTCTAGCACCTTTTTGTCTAAAAGAAAAAGCCCTGTCCGGTTTGGTTTAGTTTATCATCATGTGTATCACAGTACAGTGACATTTTTTTTGTTGCGTGTTAACCAGTCCGCAGAAAAACTAGACATGATTACAATCAAGCCGTCCACAGTGTGCAGATAGTTGAGTTGAACCCTGGTTTAACCGCATGTTGCCTTTAGTTGGCCTGCTTTTTTAAATTTAAATATATTGTTGGATGGCCACATTTCCAATGTTTGGAATGTTCAGGTTAGAAATGGTACTCGGAGCAGAACTTTATCCTGACGTGGGGAAGAGCTGTAATGCTCCACTATTTACAATTCTTCACACACTTCTTTGCTCATTAATACATCTCATCCAACTTGCCACTTGGACTCTGCATTACTCTGTGAAAATAAAGTGCTCCTGTGTGACTGATCTCTTAGCACCAGGAACAATATACATGGAGCAGTTTTCTGAAAACACAAAGTGCTGGCGGGTATCCATGGGTCAGGCATCTTTGGAAGATATGGACAGATGACGCTTTGGGTCGAGACCCTTCTTCCGCCTTTGTTTTGCTCTGGGGCTGTTTCCTATCCATGTGCCAGACCATCACTTGATGCTTCTTCTGATGAATACTTCATGAGTTAGGGACATCTGAGGAAGGACATTATTGCCATAGAGGGAGTGCAGAGAAGGTTCACCAGACTGATTCCTGGGATGACAGGACTGTCTTGTGAAGAAAGACTGGATAGACTCGGTTTATACTCTCTAGAATTTAGGAGATTGAGAGGGGATCTTATAGAAACTTACAAAATTCTTAAGGGGTTGGACAGGCTAGATGCAGGAAGATTGTTCCCGATGTTGGGGAAGTCCAGGACAAGGGGTCAGAGCTTAAGGATAAGGGGGAAATCCTTTAAGACCGAGATGAGAAAGACTTTTTTCACACAGAGTGGTGAGTCTCTGGAACTCTCTGCCACAGAGGGTAGGTGAGGCCAGTTCATTGGCTATATTTAAGAGGGAGTTGGATGTGGCCCTTGTGGCTAAGGGGATAAGAGGGTATGGAGAGAAGGCAGGTACGGGATACTGAGTTGGATGATCAGCCATGATCATATTGAATGGCGGTGCAAGCTCGAAGGGCCAAATGGCCTACTCCTGCACCTAATTTCTATGGTTCCATGTTAACTCTCTGGGAAATCATTGTGTGCTGTATCATGGCATTACAGTTTGGTTTTTTTGTCACGTGTACCGAAGTACAGTGAAAAGCTTTTTTTGTTGGGTGCTAACCAGTCAGCGGAAAGACGATACATGATCACAATCGAGCCATCCACAGTGTACAGAAAGGGTTTTTTTTTTGAGTAGACGATTAAAAGAGTGGAGTGATTGTAATTAATGCTTGCAGATCGACTTCTGGGACCAGCATGCAGAGAATCGGCCAGCGTGGGCGCCATCTTCAATGTCATAATCATTGCTGCAGTGTACTATAAATAGATTTCTCCATCTCCTCTAACCCTGTCATTTTAAAGGTAGCATTTTTGTTCTCTTCTCTCTGCCTCAGGTTTTGTGCAGACGCTGCAGGATAAGTTGTCCCATCACGGTCTGAAGCTCTCTTTCTCGGGGCTCCCAGCCACTACTCCCACCTCTGCTGCCCGCACAGGCTCGGAGAAAGGACTTAATCACATGCTCAGTGTGCTGTGCGGGCTCGACCTGAACGGGAACCTGTGGTCTGAGCTGCAGCAAACAGTGGAGAGGGAGAAAACTTGTCTCCATGAAGATGAATTATTGAATGGGCTACTGGAGAGTGGGGCATTGAAAGCCTGCCTGGATATCTCCCTGGAAAACACCATCAACAATAAGATGAAGATTGTAGAGGTAATGGTGATCTCCCTGCTCAAGCAAACTAAATGCATTCACATTTCACTCCTCTTCTCACCTTATCTGACACTCTCTCCAGTTCATCTCTAGTCTTTGTCACTTATTCCACCCATCTGCCAATCTCCTCTCTCACCGTATCCATCTATTGTTTACCAGGCTATGCCTTGCCCTCGCCTCTTTTCCAGCTTTCTCCCCTCTACTACGTCAATCTGAAGGTTCCCGATCCGAAGCGTTGCCTAATCATGCACTGCTGAGTGCCTCCAGCACTTTCGATTTTTTTTCTGTAAACCAGCATCTGGGGTTCCTCGTGTCTCCAAAGTAAATGCATTATTTTGCTCAAATTACTCTTTTTATGACCACATGTTCCCAAGGATTTGGAATAGATTAGAAGAAAATGGTTGGGCTTAGAATGAGTTGGATGTACCAGACCAATTGACTTGTGTATTGTATCTAGTGGACAATAATGGAATTGGTTTGTTAAGTGCCTGTCCCACTTAGACAATTTTTTTTGGCGACAGCCGGAAAATAAGCTGTCACCACATGGTCGCGGGGTGACTCCTGTATTGTCGTGCGTTGTCTCCTCAGCTGACATAACTTTTTTATTGTCGCCGCTGGATTTTGAAATGTTCAAAACCTTTCGGCGACAGTGGGCCTGACGTTGTCTGTCTTCTCCTGTTGTAGGTGCTGTCGTAGGCTGTCGTAGGTTGAATTCCATTGGCGACAACCTTAGTCTACCGGCGACTGAATTGCCTTCAGTTGTCGCCGACAGGGTCGTGGCTTGTCGCAGGTGGACGTAGGTTGACTTTGGTTGTCGTAGGTAGATGTCCTAAGTCGCGACAAATGGGTCGCCGGTTGTCCATAGCTTGACGTCGACTAGGTGGTAGGTTGTCCTAGACATTATCGTAGGGGGGGGTCCAGTCACTGTTTTATCGGCGACCTGCTACGACTCTGGCAGTCGCCGAAAATATTGCCTAAGCGGGACAGGCCCTTTATTGTCACCGTATACTGAGATTCAGTGAAAAGCTTTGTTTGTGTATTTTTCTGCCAAATTATTCTATTCACGCCAAGCAGAAGTACAACAGTTAGAGGAAAGAGAAAGATTCCAGTGGAGAATATATTTCTTGGCATTGTATTGTCACAATTCCAGAGAGAAAATCCAATGTCTGTAATGAGGCAAGTTGGAGAATAGAGGCAATACTCTAAATTATGGAAGGATCATTCAGTCGTCTGATAACAATGGGGGAACGATGCTGATCCTGTAAATAAGCAATTTACAAACTCTAAAAGTGTTCAACACATTTTAATGATAGCACAAGGTATTACATACATCCTCAAATACTGGCTACATTCTTCTAGTGAACCGTATCCAGGAAGGGGAAGGCGTTATGATTGATGTTAACTAGGCGGGGTTAATGGTACTGAGGTAACTATGTTATTGGTTGCATGCAAAACCATCTACAGATCCTGAGTCATAGTGCGCGCTTTCAAGCTTCTGTACCTTCTGCCAGACGGGAGCGGGGAGAAGAAGGAATGACCATTGTGGAAAAGATCCTAGATTATGTTGGCTGCTTTCTCGAGGCAGCGTGAAATTAGATGGGGGTCAGTCATGGAGATTCTGGCCTGTGTGATGGAATGAGCTGCAGTAATTAAATCCGATCCGATCATACTATACATGAGTACAGTACAAGCCAGACAACAGGTAGTGCAAAGAGAAAAATACCAGAATGCAGATTATAATAAAAATGATTAAAGAGAACATTGTTTGTGTAGCTTATATATATATATCCTGATGAATTCACAGTTGGAATAGAGTTGAAGAGTGGAACAATTGTATTGGATGATGGCAGATCCCCTTTTGGGACAAGCAGGAAAAGAGTCGCCTACTTAGGTTTTGGATTTTTAAGGTTTTGGTTTATTACAGTGGTATGTACAGAGACATCGTGAAAAGCTTGTTCTGCATGCTATCGTCGAATTGTACCATACACGGTTATAATAGCTCCTCTTCTGGAACTGCACGCAGAGGGTTGCCACGTTCTGGTGCCATCTTGCAACTTCCAAGTCTAACCTTGGCCCAAGGAGATGTGCTATTTCTTATTTTCTCACTCTAAGGCCCGCCGTCCTGGCAGCACTGTATCGGTGAAGTAGGGTTCGGCCTTGCCCAGCCCGATGCCGTCGGCTCCTTCCACCGCCACTCCGTGCAGCTGCTGTAGGCTGTGCTCGATCTGCTCGCTCGCCCAGCTGCTGTATGGCCTCCCACAGCTGCCTCTGCCAACTACACGAGGCACCCGACAGTAATGCTCAGTACACTGTTACTGGGCCGTTGGGGTTTGGAAGGTTTGAGTAGAACAAGATGCTGCAGACTGCCAAGAATTGTGAGTGGAAGGGTAGTGAGGACAGGCCGAGATCGGGATGGCCGTGGAATCCACGACACAATGCCGGATCAAAGCTTCAAAGAGTTTGGACCAATTGACCAAAAGTCCTACATTGATGTTAATGAATTTAAAGCAATGTAGGACTTGTGCAGGTTCAGTCCACATACACCATGATACTAGGGACTGTGTGGACGGGAGACTGGGAAGCTGATCAAATCAACTGAATTTTACTAGCGTCCAACCCCCTTTTCCACCAGGTAAAACCTCAAGTACAGAACAAAGGTAGGAATATAGAACAATACAGCACAGGAACGGGCCCTTCAGCCCACCATGCCAGTGTTGAACACCGATGCCAAGACAAACTAATCTCCACTGCCTGCACGTGATCCATATCACTCCATTCCCTGCACAGACATTTCATGCAAACGCCTCTTGAATGTCATTTTGAATGTGCCTCCACTGTGTGTGTGTATGTGTACATTTACACTTGTCCCACATGCTTAGATTTTATTGATGTCCAAAGCCCCTTTTTATTCACAGTCCCTTGACAAATTAATATGGTTAGGTTGCGAGTGGTTATCAGTACCTTTTGTTGAGTTGTACCACTTCAACCCAGCTTCCATTTGTTTGCTCTACAAACACAAGCAGCTTAATCAAACAGAGTTATCTGAGTCATAGAATGCTCATTGAACTAAATCCAGGCCTGCTTCACACAGCGCAGGGTCCATGTTCCTGATGTGTTGGCAGGCTGTTGGGTCACATGCATCTCCAGCTTGCCTTCGATTTTGATTTTTGGAATTAAAGACCATTCTTCCTACAAATAGGGGTAATTTTTGGGATCTGCACAGCTCAAGCGTGCAATAAATGGGGTGCAAAGATCAGATCAAATTAAAAAGCAAAGCAGGAGAATTATCCCCTTCTTGTAGGTGTGCTCCTATCCCCGTTCATCGCATGTAAACCTGAACAGTGGGATTCTGTCAGGCAGAGCAGAAAGGATGCTGATCAGAGGCTCAGGAGAGATGAGGATGGCTTTGAGGGCTGCTCTGTTGCTGCACGGTGGGAGAGGGTCTTTTCCAGGTGCCTTCTCTCCTCGTTGGTCTGGGCTTTGACCCAAGAGACCCAATGCTTGTCCCAAGAGATGACCTTGCTCTCTTTCTCTGAGATCTGCATTGTCATTGTCGATGGGCCAGTCACATTTTCCCTCCTTGCTGTTTTTACTTGTCACTATGTTAATATTTAATTAGTGCTATTTTGACTTTTTTTGGTCTCTGGGCCCTATTTTAGGTTTCAGCAGCCGATGGGAACCTGTACTCTCGCATTGTTCCATTAATGAACAATCAGCCAGTGATCAACCTCGATTACATCGCCACCGATATGAACCCCGACTTCGTGTCAGCCAGTCAGCTCCAGGACCTGGGCATGTCCGTTGAGCAGTGGGATCCCGCGAACCCAGCCCCGGCGAGCTTGACCAACGCCCAGTTAGTCGCCTGCAACAGCTCCTCGTTCCTCTTTGACGATCCCCAGACTGTCATCTCCAACATGGCAGCCGCTGTCAAAGGTGGTGGCTTCCTGCTGCTGCACACACTCCTGAGGGGGGATGTGCTTGGAGAGACGATCGCATTCCTGATGGGCAATGGCACCAAAGAATCGCGAGGGCTCTTGTTGCAGGTGAGCTTGTGTCTTGTGAGCACCACACACACATCCACATGGAAGCAGAGCAAAATACTGCACATAGAAACAGAAAATGCCCAAAACATTCAGCATGTCAGGTAGCATCTACGGACAGCAAAACACATTTAATGTTACTGTGGGTGAACATGTTGCCCATGTTTCCTGCTATTTTATGCTCCATTAAAATCATCACACGATTTTCTTCACACAGTTCCAGAGTAGTGGACATGCGAGTTATTTACACCAATACTTGTGCTTCAATTAACTTGTTTAAATAAAACACTTGAAGAACAATTTCTCCAGAGGCTCCATCCTCCCCATCAGCTAAGTTACCAAATACATAATGGTGACAAAAAAGGACACAAAGTGCTGGAGTAACTCAGCAGGCCAGGCAGCTTCTCTGGAGACCATGGCTAGGTGACATTTCAGGTCGGGACCCTTCTTCAGACTAAAATTACCTGAAATGTTAAATATCCATAATTCTCCAGATATGCTTTCTGAAGAAGGGCTGCGGCCTGAAATGTCACCTACTCCTTTTCTCCAGTGATGGTGCCTGACCCGCTGAGTTACTCCAGCATTTTCAGTGTAAAGCAGCATCTGCAGTTCCTTCCTACACATGCTATCTGACCTGCGGAGTTACACCAGTACTTTGTCTTTTTTTGGTAAACCAGCACCTGCAGTTCCTTGTATCTACTAGATAATGTTATTCCCCCCCCCCCCCCCCGCAGATCTGTTATTATGCGCTTTTGGCAATAACATCTGAAGAATTACATGAAACATTAACAATATATTCTCAGCATGAAAAGATGCTTATTTATACTTCTGTTTACATTTTGTGCTTGTAATTCTATGCTTTTTTTAAATCTCTCTAAAGAAATATCCTCTAAAGGTTTGAAATTCTGTGTAATGTCTCGAGAAATGTGTCCCTAGCAAAGCAACTGCTCAGGACTGTTGTCTATACGAATAAAACTCTTGATGTTTATGAACGGTGTTCTCTACAGTATGGTTGGTTTAATTGAAAAGACTGTGCATGATAATTTGGGCATTTCTTTTCCATTTGATGTATTTAATTTTAATTTACAAGATGAACTGATTTGCTCTTCACATTCACTAATATGAACTGATAAGAGGCTTTGTTGCATTGCTACACTGTTTAATACTTTGTTATGGTGGGGAATGCTAAACTGCTTGCAGTTTGAGATGTCATGAACGGGGTAACCTTAGCAAAGTTGTCAGAGCGTCCTTGGTCAGTGACTACAAGCAGGTGTTTTTGTATATTGCTTTGCTAAATTAGGCAATTATTCCTCAAGTGCTTTTTTTAAAAACTTGATTTCATGGAAGCACAAATGTTGGTGTGAATAAACTCTTATTTTCACTACTTTAGGACTGTATAAAGAGAATTGTGTGATGGTTTAAGTGGAGCATAAATCAATGCTAGCATTTATTTCAAGATGGCTTGCATACAAAAACAGGGATGTAATGTTGAGGCTCTAAAGGGCGGATGAGCTCCTAGTGAGCCAACGGTTCACTAGCCAACACTTCAATAGAAGTTGTGATCACTGTCGTACATAGCATTGTTAGGAACAGTGCCCGTTGATGTTTTCACGATTATGATGATGATGTCTATAAGGTTCTGGTAAGGCCGCATTTGGAATATTGTGAGCAATTTTGGGCACCATACCCGAGGAAGGATGTGCTGGCTCTGGAGAGTATCCAGAGGAGGTTTACAAGAATTATCTCAGGAATTAGTTGGTTAACCTATGATGAGCGTTTGTCGGCACTGGGCCTGTTCTCGCTGGAATTTAGAAGAATGAGGGGAGGCCTCATTGAAACATACAGAATAGTGAAAGGTGTGGAGAGGATGTTACCATTAGTGGGAGAGACGAGAACTAGAGGTCAAAGCCTCCGAATTAAAGGACATTCTTTTAGGAAGGAGGAGGTTAAATGTCTTTAGTCGGTGGTGAATCTGTGGACTTCTTTGCCACAGAAGGCTGTAGAGACCAAATTAGTGGATATTTTTAAGGCAGAGATGGATAGATTCTTGTTGGTACAGGTGTCCGAGGTTATGGGGAGAAGCCAAGGGAATGGTGTTCGGAGGGAGAGATAGATCAGCCATGATTGAATGGCAGAGTAGACTTGATGGGTCGAATGGCCTAATTATACTCCTATTCCTTATGACCATAAAACGGCAGCAAACATGGGCAAGCGATAGTTTGGGTGGCTTCCAAGATGAACACAACAAATCGAGCCCAGTCCACTCAAAAAAAGGAACTTGTGGAGTTAACTGGAACTCCAATGTAGAATGTAAAATTGATATTTAAAAGGATGAAGTTACGGTTGTTTTGACCAGATTTCCATGCTAGGTCACTGAGCTTGAAAACTTGGAATGAAATGCCTGGCCCTTGTTCCCTGTAGTTCTAATCTTGATTTGGGTGATCACATCATCGTTGTCATTTAAGGGGTCTTTGCTTTCCCTTTCAGAGTGAGTGGGAAGAGATATTTAACCAAGCATCGCTGGACGTAGTCAGCAGCAAGAAGTCTTTCTATGGCTCCATCATACTTTTGGGTCGCAAAAAGTCTGAACCAAAGAATCCTGTGTTCATCACTGCCCATTCAACAGACTTTAGCTGGATTGAGCCTCTGAAAGTGAGTAAAATACCTCTTAGTATTCTGTGACTGACGATCGCAAGAGAGGAACACGGCACCCCATCCTCTGGCTGAAGAACGGTCTCGACCCGAATCGTCATCTATTCCTTCACTCCATCGATGCTGAGTTTCTCCAGCATTTTTGTCTGCCGTCTTCTGACTAGATCCTTTAAAGCTTTCCAAACCCCACAATCTATTCAGATAATTAATCTTTCTTGGCTTGTATCTTGTTTCAAGCATTTTCTCTCTTGCTAGTTTAATACTACATTCGTAGGACACTTTTACCATCATCTTTTCGCTGGTTCCATCATCACTGCTCGTGTCACACAGTTCCTCCTGATCTCCCTCCCGTCACAAACAGTCCTTTGGTTCTCTTTTCCCTCATCCCATTCTCCACAAACTTTCATAGATATTGTATCCAGTACTTGTGGGGTTTGATGCTGCCAGTACGCATTTTGTTCCTTGCGATTGGTGTCTATAATGCATTGTTGATCTATAAGCTGCTTAAGGGCCTGACTACATTTAGGTTTTTTTAAAAACTTTTGTAATAAATATTCTAAAATTTTCAAAATCTCGTTTTTAACTTTTTGGAGGTGCCGGTAAACCATACCAACTCTAACAGGGCAATTCACAGCATTTGTGTGGCTCAAGCTAGATATTCTGCCACAGTGGTGAAGGTTGTATTGCCTGCTGTATGTCCCTTTCTCTGCAGAAGATCATTTTTCATTGCACATTGTTGTCATGTTCATTGTCACATTCTAAACATATGTGGGTTTGTAGGTTAATTGGCTTCTGTAAATTACCCATAGTATGTAGGGGCAATTTACAGAAGTAGTGTGTGGGTGATTGCTGGTCGGCATGGACTTGGTGGGCCAAAGAGACTGTTTCCACATTGTATTGGTAAACTAAATTAGAATCCTACAGCATGGAAATGGGCCTTTCAACCCAACTCGTCCATGTCAGCCAAGTTGCTCCATCTGAGCTAGTCCCTTTAGGCCCATATCCCTCTAAATCTTTTCTATTCATGTACCTATCCAAATGTCTTTTGAATGTTATTGTGCTGGCCTCAACTACCTCTTTTGGCAACTCGTTCCATAGCCCCACCACCCACCATGTGGAAGGTTACCCCTCACTTTCTTTTCTTTACTTCCAGAATACCTTGGCGAACTCTTCAGAGGAGCCAGTCTGGCTCACTGTCTCCAACTGCGGCAATTCAGGGATTGTTGGGATGGTAAATTGTCTTCGTCAAGAGCCTCAAGGGCACAGAATAAGGTGAGCTGTTATCCATTATCAAAGGTCAGGGAAACTGGTATCGGATCCTGATTGGGGCATTTAACAACATTTGAGTTGGGATCCTTCTTCATTCCTTTCACAGATGCTGCCCGGCCCACTGAGTTCCTCCAGCACTTTGTGTTTTGCTCAATATTCCAGCAGCTGCAGTTCCTTGTGTCCCTGGTCTGATACTGTTCCACTGATGCCCACCTGTGCCAACTTCCATGTAATCCTTGGCATATTCTACATGTATTTTTTGCCTGCAATAGAGAATAACTATGGTTTGTTTCCAACTGTGATCAAACCATCACAACAAACTCACCAAAGTGAAATGAAATAAGCTTGAAGGGTTCGTCCACTAGTCAGAGACTTTCAAAAATAAGTGATATGCAACACGAGCTGGTTTCCCACTCCGTATGATTCTGTGATGTTTTATTCTCGGCTAATAGAAATTCTAATCCCTCCTCCCCGATGGTTTTGAACCTGATTGTAAATCATTGACATTTTTTTCTAATGGGTTTTATTAATTTTGGTGCACATTTATGCATCTCAAGGGGGCCTTGGAATGAATCAAATCGGTATTGGCAGCAAAATGTCAGCCTTCAGGCTATGTGTAACCTATAGTTCAGAGTCTATGACATCTGCTCCCATCTAATTTAACCTGACCAACCCACACTTTACATGATCATGAGGGGCATAGATAAAGTGAATGCTCACGGCCTTTTTCCCAGGGTGGAGGATTCTAAAACTAGAGGGGATGGGCTTCTGGTTGAAGGGAATGATTTAAGAGGGACCCCAGGAGTAACCTTTTCACTCAGCATCTAGTCCGTATCTGGAATGAGCTGCCAGAGGAACCTATAGAAGCCGGTAGAATTACGACTTTGAAAAGAGATTTGTGGATTGGAAAGGTTTAGCGGGATGCGGATCAAATGCAGGCAATTTGGGCTAGCTCCATGTGCCAACTTGCTCTGCAGTGACGAGGTGAATCTGTTTACATGCTGCATGGCACTATGACTGACCATTTCACCACAGTGTCAATACTATCACATCTTCTTAACCACTTTTTGATGGCCCATGTCATTCCTTTATCAGGCATAGTAAAACTCTTGGACTTGAATTGGTTATACATTCGATAAATTTTGATTATGCTCTTCAAAATAACATTGACATTTAAAAACCAAAACAAAATGTCAATGCTCTTTTGGCGAATTATTTGCCAGAATGTTGAGTTGGTGTATTCCAGAATGTTTCTGAGAATAGATGGGCCGTGTCCGCGAGGTGAGATATAACCGCAGTGGGAGTGTACGCTCTCTTCGATACATGGGTATAATGACACCACTGTCCTGTGCTTTGCATGGCTGTTTGTCAGAAGAATTATTCAGCTTCTGTACAACTAAAAATCTAAACAGTTGGTTTATTTAGGCTAAAAGAGATCAGTGTTGTTGGAATGGTGGAATGAGGTTTTGGGCTGTGACCCAGGAAGGAATGACTGGGACATTTTCTTCTACTTAACACCTAGAGAAACATGTTTCGTAATAAGGTCATTACTTGAAATGAAATTGGCATTTACATAGCAGCTCTCAGTCCCTCTGAAAGGCAGGCTGTGCTGCTTTGTGGCATCGGTTGGGTTTATTAGAAAGCTGGTGATGTCGGTAGCTCTGTGATTCTTTCCATGAGGTAGTGAAAAACTGGGTAGCAAAGGATCACCCCGAGATGAAGACAATCCTTTTCTGTTAGAGCTGGAGGTTTCTGCTTTCTTTTTGACCAGAGAGTCCCAACCTATGACAGAGACACAAAATGTTGGAATAAAAGGAGAATTAAATCGGGGAAATATAATGGGGCTATACCACCAGAGGGAAAAGTAAGAGGCTACAATGCAAAAGTGCCAATAATATCCATTGAGAAGAATCTGGGTACATGCTCCAACAAATGGAGTTACGATGGGGTGGTATGAATATTATAAACACAACGGTACATTTATAAACATCTATAGAGAGTGAAATGATGGATGAAAGCCCTTGGAATTCAGAAGGGGAGAATGGGCTTAAGTTCATTCGTCATAGGAGAAGTAGGCCATTTGGCCCATCGAGTCTATGCCATTCGATCATGGCTGATCTATCTTCCCCTCTCAACCCCATTCTCCTGCCTTCTCCCCATAACCCTTGACACCCTTACTAGTCAAGAAATTTGATGCCAATAGATCATATAAATCAGTTGTGTCAAATTCTCCAAATCCATAAATCGAGGTAGAAAATATTTAGAAATTGGTGAGTTTCTCCAGAACATATAAAACACATTGATAGGCAAAATCTGAGTTAAGATGAATAGTGAATCAAGCATCCTTATCATTATGTTAAAGAAGAAACTGCAGATGCTGGAGAATCGAGGGTACACAAAAGGCTGGAGAAACTCAGCGGGTGCAGCAGCATCTAAGGAGATGGGCGACGTTTCGGGTCGAGACCCTTCTTCCTTATCATTATCCTGTGTAGGAAAGAACGGCAGGTGCTGGTTTAATTCAAAGGTAGACACAGAATGCTGGAGTGTCTCAGCGGGAGATTTATTGGAGAAAAGGATAATGATAAGGACAGGCGGCATCTCTGGAGAGAAGGAATGGGTGATGTTTCAGGTTGAGACATTTCTTCAGACTGAGAAGTCACCAATTCCTTCTCTCCAGAGATTCTGCCTGTCCCTTATAATTATTTGTTTTCTCCAATAAATTGAACAGTACAAAAAAACAACTTAACTTATCAGAGGAAAGTACTTGAGATATTTTCTGGAATTTGGGTTTATCCAACCTGCGGTTTTATTACACACAACTTGTCCGTTTCAAGTTTAACATTGCACTTGTCTGAGGCTCCAGGGATGGATAGTTTAAAATATGTTGTCATTTATTTTCTTCAGGTGTGCGTTTGTAACCAATCTCATCTCCTCCTCACCTGTTCCATCACTGGAGGTGAATGGAAAGGACATGAAGACCATTGTGGATAAAGACCTGATGATGAACGTTTATCGGGACGGTCGCTGGGGCAGCTTCCGGCACACCTTCGTACCGCAAGGTATTGCTCATGGTATTGATGCTGTTATCACAGCCATATACAAAGGTCGAGAAGTATTGGTGAGTTACAACTGGGTGTGATTAGCATTGGTATCAAAACCATTCTCGGGTCATGTTGC
This sequence comes from Raja brachyura, assembly GCA_963514005.1. The sequence continues at coordinate 25,224,673 of OY740803.1, forward strand.
AGAGGGGAGCTGGCAAAAAAGGTCAAACCTACATTGGAGAGATACTGGAGCTAGTGTGGGAAGAGTGGTTTCTGCAGCTAACCTCTCGGGCTACAACTGAACCAGGTCTTTGTTCACAATGGTCTTCATGTTTTTCTATTCGGATCCAGCGATGGAATGGGAAGAAACTCACTCTGTAAGTAATGGTGGAGAGCAGAAGTCATGCTGTGGTTTACCATGCCAAAGGCTGCATAATTATGAGAAGTAAAGGGGGAAATTCTGAATGTCAGCAGTGATATTAGGTGTTTAGTTTAGTTTACAGATACAGCATGGAAACGGGCCCTTTGGTCCACCAAGTTCATGCTGATCATCAATCAATAGTTCTATATTGTCTCACTTTCGCATCCACTGCCTACACACTTGGGGCACTCTACAGAGACCAATTAATCTACAAACCCACACGTTTTTGGGGTGTGGGAAGAAACTGGAGCACACAAAGGAAACCCACGTGGTCAAGGGGAGAATATGCAAACTCTACCAGCTGCACCACTGTGCATTTAAAAGACATTTGTACAAGTACATGTATGGCAACGGTTTAGATGGATATAGGTCAAACGTGGGTATTTGGGACTAGCATAGGTGGGGCATCTTGGTTGGCATGGACAAGTTGGGTAGAAGGGCCTGTTTCCAGGCTGTATAACTGATTATCTGTATGAATGATATGGCAAGTTCTTGCACCAGGTCCTCTGCTACACATGTTCAATTGTATTTTATTGGCACATGTACCTAGGTACAGTGATATTCTGGTTTTGCATACTGTTCTACAGTAACAAACCGTAACAATTTAATTTTGCAGTGGGCACCAAAGATACTAGAGGAGCTCCTCTAGTATCTTTGGTAGGCACAATTATACTTAAGTACTTGTACTGTAAGATTAAGACCTACTGTCAAAATGTGGATTACAAACGTGTCTGAGATGCTACATCTTAAAAATATGAGACTTGTCTTAGCAGAAAATCCAGAGCATTTTTCGAAGACATGGACACCATTCATTGATTTATTGCAAGGATAGTATGGTGCAACACAATTTCAGAGTTTAATTTAATTTAGGGTGATGGGTTGGGAGGGATACGAAGCAGGTATATCATCACCTTTTGTTTTTCTTTCGGTTTTTATCTTTTTATTTCTCTTTATATCTTTCTTATTTCTTTTACTTTTTGGCTACACCAATTCGGTAGTCATGGGGTTCTATTCTTGCACATCCACTTTTTTCTCTCTTGCTTTCTCTCTTTTCTTTCATCTTTAGCTAAAAATTAAAACTGAAGCTGTACAATAATTGTATTATGTCATATGCCACTGTGTACATTATTGTACACTGCTTCTAATAAATAAAATTAAAATTTAAAAAAAAATCTGGAATGAAAAAAAGGGGGGAAATGAATTCGAAATTGGTGCAAAATGTTGTCAAATCTTCCATTGCTTAGTGTTTTTTGCTCGAGATTGCAGCATCTTGCTTGTGCCTAGTGGTGTGAAACGTGCTGCTTTGCCGTTTGCAGACCAAAACAAGGAGCAGACGGAGTTTGCCTACGTGAATGTGCTGACCCGCGGGGACCTGTCCTCGCTCTGCTGGATCCTGTCACCTCTGCAGCACTTCAGCGGCGGGGAGCCGCATTTGCAGCTGTGCAAAGTCTACTACGCCTCTCTCAACTTCCGCGACATCATGTTGGCCACCGGCAAGCTCCCGCCCGATGCCATTCCTGGTAGGCCGTCTGATATAATGAGACATTTTGTCTCACATTTTGGATGCAAGAGCAAACTCCCATGGGAGTTATAGAAATAAAACATAAAATGTCAACAATTTTCAGAAGCTGTAGGAGCAGAATTGGGCCATTTGGTTCATCAAGTCTACTCTGCCATTCACTCATGGATGGTCTATCTTCTCAACCCCATTCTCCTGCCTTCTCCTTATAACCACTGACGCCCATATTAATCAAAAATCTATCAATCTCCATCTTAAAAATATTCAGCAGGTCAAGTAGTATCTATGGAGAGCAAAGCAAATGTAATGTTACTGGTCAGTGTTCCTTCACCCTCAGTGGCTCATCCTGCCCATCAGCGACCTTACTGAGTAAATAATAGCAGCTGTAATAATATCCACTGGGTAAATAATAGCAGCAGCTAAAAACGACACAAAATGCTGGAGTAACTCAGCAAACCACTATGACTTCAGTTACTCGTGCACATTAATTATCCCTTCACCTTAAATTCCAAACATTGGTGGTGCCAATGATGAAAATCAATCATGTGGTAGAGCTAGAGAATATAATGCTTAATGTAATGTAACCGCAGGGAGAGGAAAAATGCAAATGTTTTTCCACACTAACTGGTGGAATGTTATTCATGTAGTAGCTTTATAAATATTTGGTTAGGCCATATTTGGAGAAATGTGTGCAGTTCAGGTCACCACATTAAAGTTTTCTGGACTTGTGAGTATTGGCTGCAAGGAGAGGTTGGTCAAACGGGGATTGTTTTCTCTTGGACTTCAGGGGATGAGGGACAACCTGATGGAATTATGGGTCCCTGGAACGTGCTGCCAGAGGTGGTGGTGGGGGCAAGTACGATTTAAGAGGTTTTTAGACTGGCACATGGATATGCAACCGAACGAGGAATCTGGATCACGTGCAGGCAGAGGAGATTAGTTTAACTTGGCATCATGTTCAGCACAGACATTGTGGGCCGAAGGGCCTGGTCCTGCGCTGTACTGTTCTATGTCAACGAAGCACATTTTCCCCACATAGAATGGTGGATGACTGGAACATGCTGCCAGGGAAGGTGGGAAAGTAAATATGATTGCAAAGTTAAACAAAAAAGGTATTTGAACAGGCAGCTGGGATTAGTTTAATTTGCCATCGTGGCTGGCACAAGTAAGGTGGGCCGAAGGGCCTGTTCTGTACTGTATGGTTCCTGCGATTAATCTCTTTGTCTTGTTTCCCAGGTGACATGGCTCTCCAGCACTGCATGTTGGGGATGGAATTTTCAGGGCGGGACCCCAGTGACAGACGGGTGATGGGACTGCTCCCTGCAAATGGACTGTCCACCTTTGTGAACTGTGACACCCGGTTTTTGTGGGAAGTCCCAGAAAACTGGTATGACTAGGCTCTATTTCGCAATGTTAAGCTTGCTGACGTGGTCAGAGTTTTTATTGGTTTAGTAACACAATGTTTCGGCTCCATGTTGGAAAGGAAGATCAGAAACTCTTAAGTCCTTTTTATTCGTGCTAGTTAGTGAGGTAGATTGAGTCAAGTAGGTGAATGCCTAAATTGTATACAAGAAAGTCAAACAAGAATAAGTTGTACAAAAATGCAAAGTGCTGGAGGAACACGTGGGTCGGGCAGCATCTGGGAGGGGAATGGACAGAAAACATTTTGGGTCAGGACCATTCTTCAGATAAGGATCCCAACTTGAAACGTCATCTGTCCATTTCCCTCCACAGATGCTGCCTGACCTGCTGAATTCCTCCTGCACTTTGTGTTTTCCTCAAGGTTATAGCACCTGCAGTTCCTTGTGTCTCAAATAAATTTGTATACATTTGCAAACGTGGATTCAAAATGAATAAATAGTTGGATTTTAGAATAAATAAATAGATGAAATTGAGGAAAATTTACACTGATAAACCATTTGAGATTTATTGGGTGCTTAAGGTGCACAAATTGCATGGATTATTTTCATCGTGTTTGGATTAGTCAAACCCAAGAACAGCAGATGCTGGTGAATGCACAAAGGGACACAAAATGCTGGCATAACTCAGCAGGTCAGGCAGCACCGTCTTCAGGTCCCGACCTGAAATGTCACCTATCCATGTTCACCAGAGATCCTGCCTGACCTGCTGAGTTACTCCGGCACTTTGTGTCCTTTTGTTCTTGGATTAGTCTACAATATAGATATCTCTCCAGCTCCTTTTATACCTCTGATTATTAAAGTGTGTATCTGTCCACCATGACTGTTATCGCCAGGATTAGTGTGTGTGGTTTGAAACAGCAGGACAAGGTGGCTGTGCTTTGCCAGGGTTGTGCTGAACTGATCACATGGCCATGCTGAGCATCTCCCTGCATTCAGTGTCAGCTTTGGACCCTGAGACTCAGTCAGAGCCACTGAGCCTAACTTAGTGCATCACTGCAGAGCAAACTGGTAACGAAAGTAGTCTCACTTTTAAGGGTGGCACAGCTGGCAAAGCCACTGCCTCACAGCACCAGAGACCCAGGTTTGATCCTGACGTTGGGTGCTGTCTTTGTGGAGTTTGCACGTTCTATTTGTGACCATGTGGGTTTCCTCCCACATCCCAAAGACCTGTGGGTTTGTAGGTTAATTGGCCCTGTATAAATTTGCCCTTAGTTTGTAGGGAGTAGTTGCAAATGTGGGATAACAAATAACGAGTGTGAACGGGTGATCGATGGTCAGCGTGGATTTGGTGGGCCAAAGGGCCTGTTTCTATGTTGAATCTCTAAGCTAGACTAAAAGTTGCACTAAATGTGTGAATTCTAGCTGAGTTTTATTGGTGCAGTACATGTAGTTGCAGAGCTGAATGTTAACCAGAGGTGCTCCACGATTGGGGTAGTCATTTTTTAAAGCTAGATGGCTAGCTGGTTAACGCTTTGCTCTTTATTTAGGACGTTGGAGGAGGCTGCTTCAGTCCCAGTCGTTTATGCGACCGCATACTACGCTCTGGTGGTGCGAGGCAGAATTAAGAAGAACGACAGTGTGCTTATCCACTCGGGGTCAGGCGGTGTGGGCCAGGCTGCCATTTCTATTGCCCTCAGCATGGGATGTCGTGTCTTTGCCACAGTCGGTAAGTGAAATTATGATATTATTTGTTATTATGGATCGGAGAAGCAATTTGGCCCATTGTATCCATGCCATCCCAAATTAGAACTACTTGTATTCCTCCACTCCCAAAGGTTCTTCAGATCTTGTGTCGCACAGCACGGCAACAGGCCCTTCAGCCCAACTCATCCATACTCTTACAGGGTCAAGAGATTTGATAGTAGACTTGATAAGGCAGAATTCCCCTTCTAAGCTAGTCCCGTTTGGCCTATATCCCTCTAACCCCTTCCTATCCATGTACCTATCCATGGGATATGGGCCAAATGGGACTAGCTTAGATGGGGGATGCTTTCTAAATGTTGTGATAGTACCAGCCTCAACTACCTCCTCTGGCAGCTTGTTCCATAACCCACCAGCCTCTGTGTGAAAGAGTTGCCCCTCCAGTTCCTATTACATTTATCCCCTCTCGGAACCTAAGTCCTCTAATTATTGATTCCCTTACCCTGGGAAAGAGACTTGGTGCATTCATCTTACCTATTCCCCTCATGATTGTGCACACCTCTATAAGACCGCCTCCTCAGTCTCCTGTGCTGCAAGGAATAAAGCCCTAACCTGCCCAACCTCTCCTTATAGCTCAGGTCCTCGAGTCCTGGCAACGTTCTCGTTAATATGTAAAAGTTTCTGCTTTCCTGCCTCTCCCCTCTAACAATTAAGTTCCAGACCCACTGCTCTTCAATTTTCCCTGAACTCATAAGCCTGCTTTCAATTAACTTATTTCTGTCATGCAGCATTTAACCGCTCTGTTAATTTAATGAAAACTTTCCGTTTGCGCTCAATCTGCAACCTAACATTTTATGCATATCAATTAAATTAGCTTCCCTGTTCGCTACTAAAAGTGGATCCTTGGCTTGGTGCATCCATAACAACACATTTTGAGAGAGATCTTATTAATTGCAATTTAATAATGTCTGGATGTGTGATTATAATGCGTTGGCTTGCTGCATTTGTTGTTCATCAGCTTTGCAGGTGGGAACAAAATGAGTTATAATGTTTTCAGTGTTTAAGCTTGGCTGCCAAAGAACGCATTGTAATACATGTATTTGTGTACATTAATTAAATTGGATATCTACATTAAATATGGTGACGCACCTTTTTCTGATTGTGGAGTTTGCTGATGAATAGAATTGGTTAAAAAATAATTCCAAGGGCTTTAATTATGTGAGGAGTGTTAGCTCTGGATGTTGTTGCTAATTTGCCCATTGATCCCCTCAGGGTCCACGGAGAAGCGGGTCTACCTGCAGCAGAGATTTCCACAGCTGAATGAGGAGTCGTTTGCAAACTCTCGGGACACGACCTTTGAGCAGCATATACTGCGGGTAACTGGTGGCAAAGGTGCGTTCTTTCCCTGGTTTAACTCCAGGAACCGAGAGACAATTTGTCCATCATAGAATGGTGCAACACATGGACAGGCCCTTCAGCCCGCAATGCCTGTGCCAAACATAATGCCAAAACCAACACTTAACGGCCTGCACATAATCCATATCCCTCCATTCCCTGCAATACCACTATCGTACCTGCCTCCATCGGTACCCATGGCAGCATGTTCCAGACACCCACCACTCTCTATGTAAAGAAAACTTGCCCCACGCATCTCCTTTTAAACAGCCCCTCCCAGCTTAAACCCATGCCCTCTAATACTGGATATTTCCATTCTAGAAAAAAGGTTCTGACTATCTACCCTATCTATGCCTCCCATAATTGTATATACTTTTATTGGGTCTCTCCTCAACCTCTGACATTTCAGAGAATGCAATCAAAGTCTGTCCCCCTCCCTGCAGTAAGTGCCCCCATAATCAGGCATCATTCTGGTAAACCTCCTCTACACCCGTTCCAAAACCTCCCCATCCTATCACGAGGTGACCAGACTGCACGCAATACTCATGGTGCAGGTTTCTGGGACTTTTTATGACCAAAGTCCTATAAAGCTGCATCATGACGTCCTGACTCTCACACTCAATGCCCTGACCTATGATGACAAGCATACCATGTGCCTTCTCCGCCACTCTTTCTACTCGTGTTACCACTTTCACAAAGTGATGGACATGGTTCAGGTATCACTGGTAAGAAAGCTCACCAGCATCTCTCAATTGAGGAAGGATTGTTCAGCTTATTAGCCTACACAGTGCTTCAGTGGTCTGCTTTGGGCCATTCAAATACCTTTTTGAATGGCCAAGAAGGAATGGAAATAATCTAACATTTACTTTTAGAATATTTTGGATCGAGACTATGATTGTCTATAATTTGTTGTAATAGATGTGTTTAATTATATTCTACAGTAGTTTGTAACTTAGTCTGCTTCTTGGATCCAGACCGAGTAATGCTTAATTCCACTGGGTAGTAAGTACCTCATAATCTAGTCTGCCTCTCCTGCACTGAAAGGGGAAAGATGAAAAGAGAGGAGGTTCCTCAATATCCCTAATTTATCCTAACTTATTCTCTTGGATGCAGCTGACTGCTTGGAGAAACCTTATTTAAGTTTCAGGAATTAATTATGTTTTCATCATCATTTTACAGTTCAGATGAGGGTCTGAACTGGATCAGTAATCAGAATAAGCATTTCCCAATTTTGCTTGTATCCCTTAAACTCCTCCCAAAGCACATGGTAGTTTAGTCTGATCTAAAGCCTTTGTTCTACAATGTGGAACATCTATTGCCTGTACTGGAGCTTGTTCTTGGCTCAAAATTTAACTGCAATCTCTTCTGTTTGTATGTCATATCAACTCCTTCCACTTCTTGAAGCCACACTTGGGTGATGAGAATGATACACAAGAAAGATCAATGGCTACACCTCTAACTTCTGATCTACTGTTTAGCACTACCATGTGCCATGACTGGTTTGAGGTGGCCTTGCATGTTATAGAATATTATCTGTTGTAGGGAGTTCCTGGGCATCCTTACCAAAGTATTGACTGAATAAAGAACTAATAGTTTCCAAGGCCTATCTGGCTCATTTAACCCCGTGTGATGCATTTTCCTACAGGAGTGGACCTGGTGCTGAACTCGTTGGCTGAAGAGAAGCTACAGGCCAGTGTCCGCTGCTTGGCCCGGCATGGCCGCTTCCTGGAGATCGGCAAATACGACCTTTCCAATAACAATCCACTTGGTAAGCAAGCCGGGGTAAAGTGGAACTGGGGATCAGTGGATTATTTTGATCCCTCTGTCCCTGTCCTCTCCCTTCAGTTTTACATTCCATCACTCTCCCTCCAGTTTTACATTCAACTCCTCTCCTTATCGCGCACTTTTTTTGTCTCCTTTTCATCTCTAACCTTTGCCGCTAACTCCACCAATCTGCCCATCACCCCACCTGTGTCCACCTATCACTCGGCAGGCTTTGTTTGCCCCCATCTCTCTCTGTTCCAGCTTTCTACCCCCCGCTCCATCAGTCTGAAGAACGCTCCCGACCATAACGCCGCCTGTCCATTCCCTCCAAAGATGCTGCTTAATCCTCTAAGTTCCACCAGCACTTTATGTTTAGCATAATTCCAGCATCTGCAGTTCCTTGTGCCTCCAGATTGTTTTCATCTCTTGTTTCATCTGTAACAAAAAGTTACCCGTTTTCTCTGTTTAAATTCATATATTTTAATGCATGATGAAAATGATTTCCAAAACACTTTTTTTGTGCGTGAGGTTTTAGCATGAAACATGCACTTGAGCCGCACCTGCATTATTTTCAGGGATGGCTGTCTTCCTGAAGAACATTTCATTCCACGGGATCCTGCTCGATGCCCTGTTTGAAGAAGGGAACAGTGAGTGGGAGGAAGTGTCCCAGCTCCTGAAGGATGGTATTCACAGCGGGGTGGTGAAACCGCTGAAGACCACCTGGTTTGAACGCGATGACGTGGAATCTGCGTTCAGGTTCATGGCTCAGGGCAAACACATCGGGAAAGTCGTTTTGAAGGTGAGGTTGTGGAAACAGTTTGTCACAACACAAAAAACCGAAGTGCTGGAGGAACTCGAGGGTCGGGTAGATGCTGCCTGACCCACTGAGGTCCTCCACAGTTTAGAACATGACACAGTACAGAACAGGCCCTTCGGTTCACAATGTCTGTGCTAAACATGATTCTATGATAAACTAGTCTCTTCTGCTGCATGTGATGCATATCCCTCCATTCCCTGCATACCCATGTGCCTGTCCAAAACCCTCCTGAATGCCACTGCCTATCTGCCTCCACCCCTGGCAGCACGTTCCAATAACCCACAACAGTGTCTGTCTGGGTGAAAACTTGCCCTTCTCGTCTCTTTTCAACTTTGCGCCTCCCACCTTTTGTTCAAGAGCCCTGCATCTGCAGCTTCTTGTGTCTCCATTGTCGAGTCAAGTCAAGTCAGATTTATTCATCACATACCCAATAAAGTGCAGTGAAATTAAGTTGCCGGCAGCGGTACAATAAAAAAGAACATGCATTACACAATAAAAAATAACACACATTACACAATAAAAATTTGACACATACATCCACCACAGCATTCATCACTGTGGTGGAAGGCACAACGTTTAGTCAGTCCTCCTCCATTTTCCCCCGTGGTCGGACCCACAACCCATAGCAGTTGCTGCTGTGGCCGGGGAAGTCCTGAATCGGTGCTTCCCTACCGGAGACCTTGCCAGCTTCAAGATGGTGTAGGCCGCAGGCCGGCGGTCGAAGATCTAAAGTCCCCGCCGCACCGCAGTTAGAAACACCGCAGGCGAGGGATCCAGCTCTCCAGAGATGCTGCCTAACCCGCTGAGATACTCCAGCACCTTGTGTCTTTGTTTGGTTGACCAGCATCCACATAAGAACTGACCAAACTAGTTGTGATGAAGTATAAGGTGTGAACTAAAACTATGCCCCAAATTCAGATAGACGAGTTTGTGAAGCAAGTGAATTTAGGACTGTTTGTCAATATCCTTTGATTGTTAAAAGATATTGGAGACAGATATGTGGATAGGAAGGGTTTAGAGGATTGTGGGCCAAATGGTCCAAGCTCAGTTTTCCAACTTGGAGTAGCTGGCCGAAGGGCCTGTTTCTGTGTCGTACAGCTCTATGACTCTCTAACATTCGAAAGAAGTAAGATTTTAGTAAGGTTGAACAAGGAAACTATATTTGAAAAACATTTGAAAAAGGTGGATGTTGGAAATGCTCCTCAATTTGGGCAGCATCTGAGAGAGAGTGGGAAGCAAGCAGACAGCGTTTCACGTTGATGGTATATTTTCCAGCTGGAATTCTGGGTGCGGATTCATTAATTTAAAACTGATATTAAGCAAGTACGGTGGGAGTTTTCACCTGGGCATTTAGTGGAGTGCTTTGCCTGGAGTGTGGCTAAGATAGACCATTGTAGTTTGCAGGGAAAAGCCAAGTAAATATTTAAGGTAGACAAAAGTGCTGGAGAAACTCAGTGGGTGTGGCAGCATCTATGGAGCGCAGGAAATAGGCAACGTTTCAAGCTGAAACCCTTTTTCAGACTGATATTTAAACCTGAGCAAGAACAGTCAGAGAGCAGAGTGTGGGGTTTGATTCGGATTTCTCTCAAAAATGTGGCACATACATGGTGAACTAAGTTGTGCCTTGTGGTAATCTTCCACGGTTCCACAATATCAGTGCAGCATTTGTTTGGTCTCAACTTGAAACGCTGCTAGTCCATTCCCTTTAGTTTAGTTTAGAGATACAGCATGGAAACAGGCCCTTTGGCCCACCGAGTCCATGCTGACCATCGATCACCCATTCACACTAGTTCTATGTTATCCCACCTTTTCATCCACTCCCTATACACTAAGGGGCAATTTACAGACACCAATTAACCTTTTAGCCCACACATCTTTGGGATCTGGGAGGAAACCAGAGCACCCGGAGAAAACCACTGCTGTCACAGGAAGAATGTGCAAATTCCATACAAACAGCACTCGAGGTCAGGATTGAACCTGGGTCTCTGGTGCTGTGTGGCAGCAGCTCTACCACAGCAGCATTTTGCTTTTTTTTTAAACTCAAGGTTCCAGCATCTGCAGTTTCTTGTGTCTTTGTTTTTTGCCATCTAATTGGCTGAGTTGGAGTGAACGGCTGTCTCCTGCTTGAGGTACCTGACGTGAATCTTATCACTAGTGGGGTATTTAAATTCAAGCTAGTACCAGTCGGAAGGAAGGTGATATAACTGGGTTGTAAAGGGAATGTACCATCCTTACCATCTGGACTAAGTGTGAGACACAGAGAACTGTGGATGCTGGCGACTTGAGCAAAAACAAAATGCTGGAGGAACTCAGCAGGTCGGACAGCGTCTGGGGAGGGAACAGACAGATGATGTTTCAGGTTGTGACCCTTAAGACCCCAAGTGAGATTAAAGATAAATAGAAATGTGGTTGTCTCTTAAATGAAAAAGCTTTTCAGTTTGGAATAATTGATTCGACAAATGCCACTATGTCTTTCCAAACAGGTTCGTGAAGAGGAAGGCAAGACACCAGCTGAGAGCTCCGATCAGCTGTCCATCGCCGCAGTGCCGCGTACTGCGTGTCCGGCCACCAAGTCGTACATCATCACCGGGGGTCTGGGAGGCTTTGGTCTGGAGCTGGCAAACTGGCTGATTGAGAGGGGTGCACAGAAACTGGTGCTGACCTCCCGCTCTGGCATACGCAATGGTAAGTCATTTAACCTGCTGTCTGCCTGGTCCGACTGAACCCCGAGGATCCAACTATACCGGAGGTGTACGGCAGAATAGTAAAGTCAGTGATTCCCAAGTAGCTAGCAATTAATTTTATGAAACCTGTTCTCGTGACTAATAACATATACATTCCTGGCGATGGAGAAAGAGGGAGGTGTAATATTCCAATTTGTTTGTTAAATCAAAAGTCATATTCAAATAACACGAAAACAGACCCTGAAGTAGGGTCTCGACCCGAAATGTCACCCATTCCTTCTCTCCAGAGATGCTGTCTGTCCCGCTCAGTTACTCCAGCATTTTGTATCTCCCTTCGACCCAACACGTCCTTGTTGACCAAGATGCCCCCTGTCCACGAGTCCCACCTGCCCACATTTGGAACTCCACATTTGAGGTCAGGATTGAATTCTGCTCTCTGCCATTGTGAGGCAGCAGTTCCACCCGCTGCACCACCGTGTGGCCCCATTGGCACAGTGAAATCTCTTCTGAATTAGCATTGTACTATTCGTGGTCAGTTATGGGAAATTAAATTTGCTGCTCTCCATGTCGTGAATTTATGGAATTCCCTGCCACAGAGGGCAGCGGAGGCCAAATCACTGGATGGATTTAAGAGAGAGTTGGATAGAGCTCTTGGGGCTAGTGGAGTCGAGGAATATGGGGAGAAGGCAGGCACGGGTTATTGATAGCGGACGATCACAATGAATGGCGGTGCTGGCTCCAATGGCCGCCTCCTGCACCTATTTTCTATGTTCCCATCATTTGTCTGTGGGGGAATGTGAAACTCTCCTTAGCTGTGGGGCCATAATAACTGGGGGATTAGAGGATTTTCAGTGCAATTGTGACCAGTTGTGTAAACGCCTGTTGCACTGCACCACTCCTTCCTCCGTTGACATTCCCCTCTCCGTTACAGGGTACCAAGCTAAGCGGGTGCGTGAGTGGAAGGAAATGGGTGTGGATGTTCTTGTTTCCACCAGCGATGTTTGCTCCTTGGAGGGTACACAGGATCTCATTGCAGAGGCCTCTGCTCTCGCCCCTGTTGGAGGCATCTTCCACTTGGCCATGGTGAGTTCAGATATGATGGTGGCATTTAAAAGACTCTGGATATACAGGGAATGGAGGGATACGGATTATTTGCAGGTCGATAAGTGACATTCTTGGCATCATGTTGAGCACAGACATTGTGGGCTGAGGGGCCTGTCCTTGTGCTGTACTGTTCTACATTCTGTAACATCTGCAGAACCGAGAGTTTGCAATGGAGGCATTTTGCTTAACACTTGTCTTCAAATCTGAAGAAATCTAATTTAGAAATTATTTTTTGCCGCAGGTTTTAAAAGATGGCCTGTTGGAAAACTTGACTCCTGACCTCTTCCAGGCTGTTAATCGGCCAAAGTACGACGGCACCATTCACCTGGACAGGTTAGTACCTGCTGAAAATTTCTGAAGAAGGATCCCGGCCCGCAATGTTGTCCGTCGATTTCCTACCACAGATGCTGCCTAATCTGCTGAGTTCCTCCAGCAGTTTTTATTTAGGTTGGCACAGTGGCGCAGCAGTAGAATTGCTGCTTTACAGTGCCAGAGACCCTGGTTGGATCCTTACTATGGGTGCTGTCTGTGCAGGGTGGGTGTGTTCTCCCTGTGACCATGTGGGGTTTTTCCGGGCGTTCCGGTTTGCTCCCACAGTCCAACGGGTTAGCAGGTTAATTGGCTTTGGTAAAATTCTAAATTGTCCCTAGTGTGTAGGGTAGTGTTAGTGTGGGGTGATCGCTGATCAGTGTGGGCTGAAGAGCCTGTTTCTGCGCTGTATGTCTAAAGTTGAAATATAAGATTGTTTGATTTTAAACACACAGTGGGCTTGGTCAAAGCTGCACTAAATGTTGTCCCAGTTTTAACCTCAGTGAACTTTGCTGCCTGATTTGTTGCAGTCAATAACATTGAGTTGCATTTCTTTCTTTCAGGGTCAGTCGGGAGAAGTGCTCAGCCCTGGATTATTTTGTTGTCTTCTCCTCTGTGAGCTGTGGTTACGGAGTTGCTGGTCAGAGTAACTACGGCTTTGCCAATTCTGCCATGGAACGTATCTGTGAGCAGCGGTGTCGCGACGGGCTGGCAGGTACGCGTCTCGTTGCAAGCCAGTCGTTGGCCTCTAGTCGGGAGAGAATTCCCCAGCTGATAGACACAAAGTGCTGGAGTAACTCAGCAGGTCAGGCAGCGTTTTTGGAGATGAAGAATGGGTGATGTTTCTGGTCGGGTCAAGTCTGACGAAGGGTCTCGACCCAAAGTCCCCAACTGAAAGTATTAAATTAACACTCTTCTGATTCATTAGATATATATAACCTTAGCATTTTAGCTGAAATAAGAAGCGTTTAATGGCATGGGTTGACCATTATTGATGAGCAAATTGGGGTGAGGAGAGGTGCCCTGTGTATCGTGGAACAGCAAAACCTGCAAATTCATACAGTCGTAGAGCTGTACAGCACGGAAACTGGCTCTTCAGCCCAACTTATCCATGCTGTCCTTGTTCCCCAGGTTGAGTAAAACATCCAAAACTATTCCTGCTGAATCAAATTCTGATTATATATCTACACTTAAGTTATAAACATAATTGTACAGACTACAGTTCCGTAACATTTGGTGAATGATTGAATGACTTGGTCACTTTTCCTTTGAATATCTTTACAATATGGCAACATTCACAAAAACATATTCATCCAATAACACCACAACATGTGAGATGCATTTTTATTTCTCCCTTTATAACACTTGAATATCAGAGGTCAGGAACAAAGGGACATGCGATATATACAAGTTAATTTTGTGCATTTAACTTTTAGACTTTGGAGCAACAGTGTGGAAATAGGCCCTTCGGCCCACTGAGTCCATGCCAACCAGTGATCACCCCGTACACTAGCACTATCTTACATACTAGGGACAATTTACAATTTGCAGAAGTCAATTCATCTGCAAAGCTGTAAGTCTTTAGAGTATGGGAGGAAACCTGGAGCACCTGGAGAAAGCCCACGTGTTCACAAGGAGAATGTACAAACTCCACACAGACAGCACCAATAGTCGGGATCGAATCCAGGTCACTGGCACTGTAAGGTAGCAATTCTACCGCCGTGTCACTCAAAACTGAAAACACCAAAATGAGAAATTAGTGCAGTAATTAAAAGGTAGAAAAACAAAACATTGCAGTTATCTGAGGATATTGGAGTACAGTTCACTGTTCATCAGAGTCTTTCTACTTGTGTCTTAGGTCTAGCCATACAGTGGGGTGCCATTGGAGACGTGGGCATCATCTTGGAAATGATGGGTGACAACGACACGGTAATCAGTGGGACTTTGCCGCAGAAGATCGGCTCGTGTTTAGAGGTTCTGGACCAGTTCCTGAATCAGTCTCATCCAGTCATGAGCAGCTTTGTCCTTGCGCAGAAGACAGTGGTTCTGAAGGCCGATGGCAGTGGGCAGCGGGACCTCATCGAGGCTGTCGCTCACATACTCGGTAAGTGGTGCAAGTCAGGCCACGGAACGGTTTTCACGGATCTTATTGCTCTGATCAATGATGTTGGAAAGACATCCTTGCCATAGAGGGGGTACAGAGAAGATTCACCAGACTGATTCCTGGGATGTCAGGACTTTCATATGAGGAAAGATTGGATAGACTCGGTTTGTACTCGATGGAATTTAGAAGATTGAGGGGGGATCTTATAGAAACCTACAAAATTCTTAAGGGGTTGGACAAGCTAGATGCTGGAAGATTGTTCCCGATGTTGGGGGAGTCCAGAACAAGGGGTCACAGTCTAAGGATAAGGGGGAATTCCTTTAGGACCGAAATGAGGAAAACATTCTTTACACAGAGAGTGGTGAGTCTCTGGAATTCTCTGCCACAGAAGGTAGTTGAGGCCAGTTCATTGGCTATATTTAAGAGGGCGTTAGATGTGGCACTTGTGGCTAAAGGGATCAGGGGGTATGGAGAGAAGGCAGGTACGGGATACTGAGTTGGATGATCAGCCATGATCACATTGAATGGCGGTGCAGGCTCGAAGGGCCGAATGGCCTACTCCTGCACCTATTTTCTATGTTTCTATGTTGTTAATTTTAATGTTTGTTTAATTAATGGTGAATCTGAGTCCACGCTGACATTCAGTCACCTATTCACACTAGTTCTATGTTATTTCAGTTTCTCATCCACTCTCTATACACTAGGGGCAATTTATAGAGGCCAATTAACTTACAAACCCACACGTCTTTGGGATGTGGGAGGAAAGCGGAGCACCCAGAGGAAACCCACGCGGTTACAGAGGGAATGTACAAAATCCACATAGAGAGCTCCTAGGGTTAGGTTCAAACCTGGGTCTCTGGTGCTGTGAGATAGCAGCTCCATCAGTTGCACCACTGTGCTGCCTATTACACTGGTCCAATATTATCTGGTTACTTTAACTTGGTGTGTTTTTAAAATAAAGATATTCATGCCGTGAATGTAGTTATGTTACTTTGCAAAACAATTGATCGTATCCCTGGAAGCTTACACTACAAGGCAGCTGATGATGGTTTCTGAACTAAATCGCTGGTGCATTCACATCCAGAGTTTTCTTCTTCTTTCGTGTGGCGTGCACAGCCTAAAGTTGTCGGACAACTTGTTCTATTTGATCTTCCGTTTGTGCACGTCGAGTTGATTGCATTAGTCGAAACCGGGCGGACCACGTGAAGGTTGCAATCTTCCACCCCATCTAGAGTTTTGTCTGAATAATACAGCAGGAGTATGGTGGGACCTGTCCAACACAGACTGAGATTGAGTCCTGGGTCTGTTGGCTCAGATACTCTAGATTAAATGCATCATTAGCACTGGTGTACCAAGACTGAAGGGGGGGGGGGGGGGAAGCATTTATTTACATGCTATCCAGTCAAATTATTCTATACATGTCTACAACAAAGTCATAGACAAGTGCAACCGCTCATGCAAAGGGAAAAATACCAGAGTGCAGAATTTATTGTTACAGAGACAACATCATACATCGTAAACAAAAACAGGGATGTAAAGTAGAGGCTCCATAAGGTGCTGGTAAGGCTGCATTTGTGAGCAATTTTGGGTACCCAGTCTGAGGAAGGATGTGCTGGCTCTGGTCCGGGTCCAGAGTAGGTTTACAATAATGATGATCCCAGGAATGAGTAGGTTAACCTATGGTGAGCGTTTGTCGGCACTGCGCTTGTACTTGCTGGAGTTTAGAAGAATGAGGGGGGACCTCATTGAAACATACAGAATAGTGAAAGGCTTGGATAGAGTGGATCTAGAGAAGATCTTTCCACTAGTGTCAGAGTCTAGGACGAGAGATCTTAGCCTCAGAATTAAAGGATGTTCTTTTAGGAATGAGATGGGGAGAAATGTCTTTAGTCAGAGGGTGGTGAATGTGTGGAATTCTTTGCCATAGAAGGCTGTGGAGGCTGTCGGATATTTTTAAGGCAGAGATAGATAGATTTGTGATTAATACAGGTGTTATAGGTTATGGAGAGAAGGCAGGAGAATGGGGTTAGGAGGGAGAGTTAGATCAGGCATGATTGAATGGCAGAAGAGACTTAATGGGCCGATTGGCCTAATTCTATTGTGTAGGAAAGAATTTTAGATAATGGTTTAAATTGAAGGTAGGCACAAAATGCTGGAGTAACTCAGCGGGACAGGCAACATCTCTGGAGAGAAGGAATGGATGACGTTTCGGCTCGACCCGAAATATCACCCATTCCTTCTCTCCAGAGATGCTGCCTGTCCCGCTGAGTTACTCCAGCATTTTGTGTCTACCTTCGGCCTAATTCTACTATTCCTTATGACATCGGCAATGAGGTAGATTGGAAGATTTGGACTACACCCTAGTTTATGACGGGACCCTTCAGATGGGTTGGATTAACCGAGGGGAAGTAGCTGTTCATGAATCGGGATAATCAGATGCAGTGTTTAAGTACACAGTCTGATCTATTTCTGATTTTGATTCTAATTTGACTGGATACCATTGCAAAACAAAGCTTTTCACTGTACCTCAGGACACCTGACAACAGTAAACAAGCTAAACAAACACGTAGAACCAGGCTTTTAAGGAAATGATTAAACAATAAGCAAGTTGTTTAGTCTTTTCATTAAAAGCCTTGGTATGAATGTTCAATGGTGCTTTGTCGCATGCACCTGGGTACAGTGAAATTCCTCTTTTGCATACAGTTCAGTAAAAATCCCACCATACATAGCCACAATCATACTAAAGTACAAGAGTAAGAATAGTAGATTATACTGCGGCAGTATTCGAGACTTTTCCAGCGCTGTTTTGTATGATTCAAGTCCAAAGTTGTTACAAATGTTGTGACCTAATGCAGTAACTTGGCTATAAAGAATTTATCATGACCTAAGCTTGGGTATTCAAGCCGTATCACGTGGAAACAGACGTTTTGGCCCAACTTGCCCACACCGACCAACATGCCCCATCTACACATCACACCTGCTTGCATTTGGCCCATATCCCTCTAAACCTGTCCTATCCATGTACCTATCTAATTGCCTCTTAAAAGTTGCGATAGTCCCAGCTTCAACTACCTCCTCCGGCAGCTCGTTCCATACACCTACCGCCCATTGCTTGAAAATGTTACCCCTCAGTTACCTATTACATCGTTTCTCCCGCTTCACCTTAAACCCTATGCCCTCTGGTTCTTGATTTTCCCCCCCCCCACTCTGGGCAAGAGACTCTGTGTGTCTACCCGATCAATTCCTCTCATGATTTTATACACATTCCTCTCATGAGGTCATTATAGGTTAATAGTAACTGACAGTCCAGGCGTGGTACAAGCTCAACAGGTTTTCTCATGCATGTATCTACTTGCTGTTCACATGGACATAACCGTATCTGAATGCCTGCCAGGTTACACAGCCAATGATTTTGCAAGGACCATGTAACCACAGTTGTTGGTCTTGATCTGTTGAGTGATGATTCTCCTCCTTTCCCCCCAAGGTGCACGTGACGTTAACGGTTTGAACCCGGACTCGACTTTCGCTGACCTGGGCCTCGACTCCCTGATGGCTGTGGAAGTACGGCAGACACTCGAGCGAGACTATGAAATTGTCATGTCGATGAGAGAGATCCGGCAACTCACCATCAACAAACTGCGTGAACTGGTGGATAAATCGAGCAGCACAGGAGGTGGGAAAATGGATTTCTCTCTGCTGTTCTAATAAGACTTTACAGCCAAGGTGTGGTTGTAGTTTTACCGGAAGCGTAGGTGTTGCCAGAATTAGACGTGAAATAAGTTTGGACAGGTTTGCAGATGTACAAACCCATGGACAGTCACACACTAACATCAGCCAGAATCTAAGATGGATATCTGATCTGTACCTCAATGTACGAATGAACTGCAGATGCTGGTTTACACTGAGGATAGACACAAAATGCTGGAGTAACTCAGTGGGACAAGCAGCATTTCTGGGAAGGGGAAGGAATAGATGATGTTACTCCAGACATGCTGCCTGCCTCGCTGAGATATTCCAGCATTTTATGTCTATCCTTGATCTGCACCTCGGCTCTGTCTTATCTACAAATCCTTTCACATTTACCATCAAACATTTTGTTAATCCCAATCTTCACACAGTTAAAAAAAAGTCACAGTGCTGGAGTAACTCCTTGTATATCCTTCAAAGAGTCAGTTGTGTCAGAATTGGGACGCACTAACTTGCATTTGCTCGAATCTTGAACAAAACACAAAGTGCTCGAGGAACTCAGTGGGTCAGGCAGCATCTGTGGAGGACATGCAGAGTTAAAGTTTCGGGTCCCAACCTGAAACATCATCTATCTGTTCCTTCCACAGAAGCGGCCTGACCCGCTAAGTACCTCCTGCACTTTGATTTTTGCTTTTTGAGCTAAACTTCACACCTTTTTTCTGGACAGAGCATTTCAAATTTGCATTATCCCTTGATCTTTCCATTCTGTGCATATTTGTTATTTTCCCAACATGCATGGTGCAACCAAAGCTTGACCCCGGCCGGGTGAAACACTGAGGGGAGGGGTGGGGGTTTGCGGGGAGGAGAGAGAGAAATCTCCCATTTGCACATTGTCCTACCCCTTTAAAACACATTAAAGGTCATAGAACCGTACAGCACAGAAGCAGGCCATTTGGCCCGCCTTGCCGATGCCGGCCAAGGAGAACAAAACAGCATGAATCTAGGATACTTTCTTTCCTTTTTTTTTAAACCCAAATTAACATATGCACTCCATACATTTTTCAAGTTATTGGTTTTGAAATCTACAGGGGCTTTTTGGTGGGTGGTCTTGCAAATCTCCATCTTGCAGTTCCCCATCCCAAAGTGCCACCTGAGCGACTGATTATTCCATGACAGTCTAATTTTATTCCAGTTGTAATTTTTGAAAAATGTTATTATCTTCTGTCATAAAATTAAAGTACCATTTAAAATGCACTTAGCCTTGCTCTAGGTAATGAATGTGTTCTTATCTTTTGTGCAGAGACAAAGCCCGCTCCCCTGACACCCATACACTCGCAGCTGAAAGAGCTGGACCTCAACGTTCTACTTGTCAATCCCGAAGGTTCAACCATCACCCAGCTGAATAACGTGCAGAGCAACGAGCAGCCTCTCTTCTTTGTCCATCCAATCGAGGGGTCGGTTGAAGCGTTCAAGAGTCTCGCGTCCAAAGTCAGCATTCCCTGCTACGGTCTACAGTGCACACAAGGTGAGGATGTGAACAGGCCTTGCGTTTGGTTTTAAATTTCCAATCTTCTTTGGGAATATTCCGCTAAATATATTATCAAAATGTCCTGATTCTAACAAGAGTTTCTACATCTATAACTACGGTAAAATATACTGGAGACCCACGGAGCTACAGACACTGGAATCTTGAGCATAAAACATAAGTGCTGGAGGAACTCAGCGGGTCAGGCAGCATGCATGGAGGGAAACATTTTGGGTTGGACCCTTCAGATTGACGGATTAGTGGAGAAAAAGTCCCATTTTCCAGCTTTCTTCCTGAATTCTGCCTGGCCGGTTGATTACTCCAGCCCTTTGTTGTTTTATGTTTGCTATTCCTTTAACACCATTATTTACGCTAATTTTTAACGAATGGTGGAAGGCAATAACTTAGTCAGTCATCCTCCTTTGTTCATCCCTGGTCTGGGCCATGAAGCATCCGCAGTCACTTAAATACATTGTATTTCCTATAGCAGTGTGATGATGATACAGCTGCCCCTCTTCCCTGGAGATCGCTCTGATCTAACAGATGTATTTTCCTTTGTTGCAGCAGACTATCTCTGTCAAATTCCCCAACCCTGCCTTCATTCAAAAAGAATAGAGTAGAGGATTACTCGGGCTTACATGATGGAACCAGGCCCTTCGACCCAACTCATTCATGCACACCAAGATGCCACATCCAAGCGAGTCCCATTTGCCCACGCCTAGCTCATATCCCTTTTATACCTTTCCTATCCATTCACCTGTCCAAATATCATTTAAACATTGTTATAGTACCTGCCTCAACTATTTTTTCTGGCAGCTCGTTCCATTTACCCACCACCCTCTGAGTGGAAAAGTTGCCCCTCTGGTTTCTATTACAAATTTCCTCCCTGATCATAAACCTATGCCCCCTAGTTCTCGATTTCCCCAACACTGGGGGAAAAAGACTGTGTATTCACCGTACCTATTCCCTTTATAATTTGATACACCTCTATAAGATCACCCCTCAACCTCTCATGCGCCAAGGAATAAAGTCCTAGCCTGACCAACCTCTCCCAGTAGTTCAGGCCCTGAGCAACATCCTGGTAAATCTTCTCCTCAATCTTTCCAGCTCCTCCTGATTGTTTCAGGAAATTGGACATTGTGCTGGCAATTTGTGTAAGACAGATTAATTTGTGCCCGTTGCTGTTTATGTGGATGGATGATAGATTTCTGTGTTCGTTTGCAGCTGCCCCCCTGGACAGTATTCCCAGCCTGGCTTCTTATTATCTTGGCTGCATTAAGCAGGTTCAGCCCGAGGGGCCGTACAGAATCACTGGTTACTCCTTCGGCGCCTGCGTAGCGTTTGAGATTTGCAACCAGCTCCAAGCAGCGGCCAGCATGCCGCGGCCTGTCGACTGCCTCATCCTGCTGGATGGCTCCCACTCGTACGTGGCGGCGTACACACAGGTAACAAACTCTCCAGCTAGGAAGCTACTCTGTGGAACGTAGAACAGTATAACACGGGAACAGGCCCGTCGGCCAAAATGTCTGTGCCAGTCATTATGCCAAGACCATCTCTGATCCGCCTGCACCTGATCCATGTCCCTCTTTCCCCATGTGCCCATCCAAAAGTCTCCTAAATGCCACTATCGTGTCTGTCTCCAGCCCCACCCTGGGTGTTAGTTGCAGCTTCATAGCTTGCATCTCAGCAGATCGGCTCTCTCTCATACCCATCTCTTGTACTTTACCCTTTTTTAACATTTCCAGAAATTCTCCCCCTCTGCCAGCTTAAGGTTTTGATGAAGGACAAATGGAGGTTTTTTTCTTTTGATTGAATTGAAAGAGAGTTAGCATGGAAACAGGCCATTTGGTTCTGAATGCACACCGACCATCGATCACCCAGTCACAGTGGTTCAATGTTATTCCACTTTCTCATCCACTCCCCCCTACACACTAGAGGCAATTTGCAGAGGTTAATTAACCTACAACCCCGCACGTCTTTGGAATGTGGGAGGAGACCATAGGAAGCCCACGTGGTCACAGGAAGAACGTGCAAACTCCACATAGACCACACCCGATGTGAGGATCGAACCCGGGTCTCTGTGAGGTAGCGGCTCGACCAGCTGCACTGTTCCTGCCCCATTTCAGCTGGAACACGATATTTGTGTTGTGAAAAACCACCTGGCAATTTAAAAAAAAAGGCGGTTAGGGCTAGAGAGTTTTACTAGCAATTCTCCTGGCAAATTTCTTTTTTAATACATAGAAACATAGAAACATAGAAAATAGGTGCAGGAGTAGGCCATTCGGCCCTTCGAGCCTGCACCGCCATTCAATGTGATCATGGCTGATCATCCAACTCAGTATCCCGTACCTGCCTTCTCTCCATACCCCCTGATCCCTTTAGCCACAAGTGCCACATCTAACGCCCTCTTAAATATAGCCAATGAACTGGCCTCAACTACCTTCTATGGCAGAGAATTCCAGAGACTCACCACTCTCTGTGTAAAGAATGTTTTCCTCATTTCGGTCCTAAAGGAATTCCCCCTTATCCTTAGACTGTGACCCCTTGTTCTGGACTCCCCCAACATCGGGAACAATCTTCCAGCATCTAGCTTGTCCAACCCCTTAAGAATTTTGTAGGTTTCTATAAGATCCCCCCTCAATCTTCTAAATTCCATCGAGTACAAACCGAGTCTATCCAATCTTTCCTCATATGAAAGTCCTGACATCCCAGGAATCAGTCTGGTGAATCTTCTCTGTACCCCCTCATCGAATACAGATCGTTTAAATAGCCATGTTTATGTTTGTTACTGCAAGCTAAAAATACAAAAGGCTGTAAGTTACAGTTTTTAATATTTTCACGGCACAGGTGATAATGCAAGAGGTTGTTTGTCACTTTCAATGACAACTCGCAGTCAAACTGACAACCTGTGTTAGTGAGCGACAGTGGTATCTGATTAATATAAGGAAAACCAGTGTTTCTTTCCTAGACTCATTTATTTATTCTCCCCCCCCCCCCCCCCCCCTCCCAAGATGGCTGTTTATTTTGCTGCTAGTCAATTTCCAAAGTAACTTTTAAATGGTTCCCCAGTTCCCCACCTAAATTACATTATAAATTACATTTGGTCCATGTCATACAAAGAGTGTTCCCTGATTCATCGACCGAGTTATATCCACCGTCTTTCCTTAGCTGAGCGGCCTGATGTAGATCCCCATCCTCCGCAGTACGTCCTACTTCACTTTTCCTTTGGTGTAGATCTGTTCTTTGCCCCATTGTTTATCTGGCGTGCATCTTCACAGATCCTAATTGAAGGGGGTCATTTGAGCCTCTTAACTAATGGTGGAGAATGGGTACGATGCTCTGCTCATTTCTCATGAAAATATCTTCTTTCAGTATTAGAATTGTAAAAACTGACACTGTCTTATACCACTTCATGAATGGAAGAAGCTTCACCGGCAAGGTCAAAAAAATTTAAAAACGACTTATTATTTGACCCCCTCCAATGAAATCTTACAAAGAAATATCGACTCCTAGAAGTTTTGACCCTGCTGACTTCTCCAAAATCAGCACTAACATTCCTCTTTCCGTGTACTTCCAGAGTTACAAAGCAAAACTGACCACTGGCAGTGATGCTGAAGCAGAAACCAAAGCAATGTGTGCATTTGTCGGACAGTTCACCAATGCAGAGCACAACAAGGTGAGTTTCAGTGAAACTGGTCAGGAAAATAAGATTAATAAATTGTTCATGAATTCAAACATGTGGACAAAAAACATCTTTACAACGATTCCAACATGAAGGCCATCTGGTTGCATCTGGTCATTGGTATCTCTAAACAAGGGGAGAAAAGGTCTCCTATTAAAGATGCGGAAATGATTACAACTTAATTACGATATTTCCTCGAGTTTGGCTAGCATTTTCATAAGTTCTAGGAGCAGAATTAGGCCATTTGGCCCATCAAGTCTACTCTGCCATTTTATCATGGCTGATCTATCTTCCCCTCTCAACCCCATTCTCCTGCCTTCTCCCCCTATTGCCTGACATTTTGTTTTTAAATTGGTGCCTTGTAAATAAAGTGGATCAAATTTGTAGCGATGGTTTTATTGTAGTAAATATTGCCATGACCTTCCATATGTTTAGAAGATGTATGTCTGGCAGGGATGCTCCTGCTATCTGCAGGGTAGAAGAACAGTGGAAGTAGGTAGACGTAGTGTGGAGGTCGTAGGAAAGGGTATCCCTTGGCCTAACTGATTGTACCCTGTCCATGGTGACATTGAAACATTCAAATTTGTTAGGTTATAACACACAATGCTGGAAGAACTCGGTGGAATAGGCAGCATCTGCGGAAAGAATGGACAGGCGATGTTTCGGGGGGGACTCTTCAGACTGAAGAAAGATTGCAACCTGCTTCTCGTTGAACTACTAAGTCGCCCTCACATGGGAGTTTCTGTGCAACAGTGTGCTGCAGTTGGTGGAGCATTAACTGTTTGACATTTGGCTTTCCACAGCTCTTCGAGAAGTTGCTGCCTCTGGAGAACTTGCAAGCAAGAGTCGATGCAGTGGTTGATATGATCACCACAAACCACAAGGGCATTAACCGCAACACACTCAGCTTTGCAGCTACTGCCTTCTACTACAAGCTTAAAGCAGCAGATGAGTATGTCCCTGCATCGAAGTTTGGTGGTAACATCACCCTGCTGCGAGCAAAGATGACCCATGAGTTGCAGGAGCGTCTGGGCGGAGATTACCAGCTTTCAGAGGTAATACATTGGCAACTGTTGGACATCATTTTCTATCTCTGTCTCTCTTTCTTTCTTGGGTTACACAAAAAGCTGGAGAAACTCAGCGGGTGCAGCAGCATCTAAGGAGCGAAGGAGATGGGCGACGTTTCGGGTCGAGACCCTTCTTCAGCATCTGCAGTTCCTTCTTTAACAATCTCTTTCTTTCTTTCTCTCTGCCTTTCTTTTCTCTTTTTCTTTATTTCCTTTCTTTACTTTTTACCTTCTTTCTTTCTGTGTTCCAGTTCACATTTATTGCCGCATGCACCAATTAAGGTACAGTGGAACTTGATTTACCATGCAGCCACACAAACAAAAGAGCACAATACACAATAGAATGTAACATGAACATCCACCTCAGTGGAATCAACATTCTTCACTGTGGTGGAAGGCAATAACTTAGTCAGTCCTCCTTTGTTCATCCATGGTCGGGGCCATGAACCCTCCGCCGTCACTGCTACGGATGGCTCGATGTACAAGCCCTATCGTCGGGATGCTCCAAACCCCGACATCGGGATGGGCGGACACTCCACGACTTGGAGGTCCTGAATCAGCCGCTTCCTTTCTGTCTTTTTTTCTGTCTTTCTATCTCTATCACCTTTTTTTCTCGCTCGCGCTCTCTCTCGCGCGCTCTCGCTCTCTCTGTAGGAAACGAGATGAATGTGATTGATTGTTGCACCTTCACATACAGGTCTGTGATGGGAAGGTCCTAATTCACGTCATCGAAGGAGACCACTGGACTTTCCTGAAGGGAGCGTCGGTGGATTCTGTCGTCAGCATCATCCACAATACCCTGACCGAGCCTCGCGTGGCTGCACGGGAAGGCTGAGCGACGGGACTGACCTCCTGTCAGCCCAACAGTGGCTTCCGCTGCCTGCAATAGACTGTACAGCTGCCGATTCCTTTCACAAATTTCTTCAAAAGCTGTAATTTTGTGTGGCTTAGTTGAAACTCCAAGCAGTAAATATAGTGCTTAATAGAAAAACTGGAACGTGGCTGGACCAAAATGGACAAAGACGAAACTCTGACTGACCTATTTCTGAGATGTTCTTTATCTGTGAGGAAATGGAAACCAATGATGCTTCAGGTTTCAATTTGTCCAGTGGGATAGCTCGTTAAACAATAATGTAACGTGGAAACTGTCACAAGCATGACCCATTCCTCTGTATTTTATATGGAAGTCATGTTTACAGTTTGGGGGAACAATTATAAATTGTGTTTTGTCTGTGGAATAAAATAAAGGTCGAGTTGTTTTTCAGTATGAAGGTTGGCATTAAAATACAGTAAGGCTACAAACCATTAATTAGTTGTCCATGATTTCAAATGTGAATGTAATGAATGCGGGACTTGGGACTTCTCATCCGTTCGTCTTGCTTGTTTGGATTGGATAAAGCTGCTGTTCGGAACAAGCGGTAACTGAGGCTATTCATTCTGATCAAACGGAAGTTGCCAATGCTGTCCCTTTACAACAGAAACTGGCATCTGTAGCAAATCCCATTTCTCCGACTCGACAGAACTGTAGGCCAAGGGAAGTTTCAAAGGCTGGAAATTGCAAACGATGTAAGCCAGCCAAAAATATTTCACTGAAACAACTGCTGCTGCCGTGAAACAATTAGCCTGTGCAAAGCAGAGCGACCATAGCTATAAGGAAGAAAGCAGAAAACATTTCCTCCTATTTTCACACACTTACCCTCTCAAACTCCTCATTTAGCTCCCTGCCCCTGCAAGTTATTTTCTGACTGCTCCACAACTCATTGGGTGATTAGCAGATATTTACGAAGCGTTGTCTGTCTAACCCACTGATTGTGCAGTAAACCCCTCTGCCAAAGTAAGCTTGCACAAAGGTGCCTCTAATTCTACACAAGGATCGGAGCATTTCACATGGACAGTGACTGAATCCCAATACTACGTTATAAATGGGGCTATTTGGCATGCATTGGGTGCATGTGTTGTCAGGGCCAATTTTCTCCCCACAGAACCTGGTTGAGATAATTCTTAAAAAGGTCAAACATATAGAGCGACTCTATGGATCATGCTTTCTCAGCTAATGTGACAATTAGTTTGACATGGAGGGGACAAAACTTTCTGTGCATTTATGGACATTGGCCGGTCCTGCTGTTCGAACAGTCATGTGCAAAAGTCATTGAATTTGTTTCTTGTATCTTGTGGCTTACTCCTATTTTTTCTTTGTTTTGTGAAACAGCTATTCTGGGCCATGTTCATGTCTTGTATTTTATGTTTTAATAAAAATCAATATCTGAAAATTGTTTAAAATGTATTTTTCTAAAAGAGGTGGGTTGTTGGAGTATCTTAGTCAGTTAGCTAAATCAGAGTATTCAGCCTCTGCCAATAGATTAACTACCATTGACTATTTACTGATATGAATGTAAATTAAATTTGACTAATTGTTAATTTCTCCCTCCTGTTCTGTCCCAGGTTTCGTGATCACTTTAGTTTTTATTCAAGCAAAGAATACTGTAGTTTTAACATGTATTCTAGGTAAAGGGCCTGTCCCATCAGCATGCAACTCGATGCGATTAGCGCGACCTAACGTGGTCGCTTGAGCCGTCCGGCGTCGCGGGGCCGGTCCCACTTCGATTGCCGGAGCCGTGCGGAATTGTGCGGAGTTCGTCCCGACGCCGCGCGGGGCTCCGAAAAACCGACAATGTCCAAAAATCCCGCGCGGCAACAGTTTGTCGGCTCGCAGTCGCCGCGACATTTACACACCGCCCGGACATCGTGCCTCCGTGAAACTATTTGTAAGTGCCTCCGTGACCCTCTATGTGTGTGGCTCCGTGGCCCTGTATGTGTGTGTGTCTCGGTGCACCTCTCTGTGTGCCCCTCTAAGTCCTGGCGAACTTACCTTGGACTTGCTTCAAGTTCGCCTCGCTTTGCGCCGCGTTGCGCCACCTCACCCAACCTCCGCGCGGCCCCTACTGCCGGTTTAGTTGCGCTTGCCGCATGCAGGCGCATACTGGTGGGACCGGCCCTGTACAGGGGATCACCCGACCTCCGCGCGGCCCCCGCTGCCGGTTTGATCGCGTTCATCGCATATAGTTGCGTGCTGGTGGGACAGGCCCTTAAGGCAATGCAATTTGTATTATCAACCATCAAATAAAACATCAGTTCACTTCAATTTAAAGTAAGTGGTATACACTGTTGCAGATTTTAGCCAGCTATCTATGTTTCTTCCTTTGGATCAGATTTAATTGTTTTAAAAAAAAATCATTTTCTGAACAACACCATGTCCCAACACTAGTCAGATTTACTGCAATTTCTAAGATAACTCCATGTCAATAGCCTGAAATTTAGACCCAACTTGTGTGAGTTCTTACCCATGTACATGAAGCTTAACAAGGCTAACTTAAGCCTTCAGTAAGTTGGACTCCGGGGGCAAGTGTACAGAATGGAACTTTTTTCAACGACTTTATGCCTGGAAGTTGGAGATGGAACAAACTTGCATCATTTTCAAAACCACTTGAGATTGTTACATTTAGTACAGCAAGGGAATGTTACAATTTAAAGTATAGAAACAGGCTCCCACTACTTGGTGATGAATAAATAAAGCAGAATTCCAAGGGAAAATACTTTAGTTCTGGAAGTCTGAAGTAAAGACAGAAATCCCTTCAAATACCCAGCAGCTGAGTCTGCAAATGAAGCAGCAGAAAAACACATGGTGCTGGAGGAACATAGCGGGTCAGGTATCATCTGTGAAGAAAATGGACAGATGCTGTTTTTGATCAGGACCCACCTTAAGACTCTGAGACTGAAGATTCTAGAGTCTAAATAGACAATGGGTGCACGAGTAGGCCATTCGGCCCTTCAAGCCAGCATCGCCATTCAATGTGATCATGGCTGATCATCCCCAATCAGTACCCCGTCACTAACTTCTCCCCTGACTCCGCTATTTTTCAGAGCCCTATCTAGCTCTCTCTTGAAAGCGTCCAGAGAACCTGCCTCCACCGCCCTCTGAGGCAGGGAATTCCACAGACTCGCCACTCTCTGTGAGAAAAAGTGTTTCTTCACCTCCGTTCTAAATGGCTTACTCCTTATTCTTAAACTGTGGCCCCTGGTTCTGGACTCCCCCAACATCGGGAACATGCTTCCTGCATCTAGCGTGTCCAAACCCTTAACAATCTTATATGGTTCAATGCGATCCCCTCTCATCCTTCTAAACTCCAGAGTACACAAGCCCAGCCACTCCATTCTCTCAGCATATGACTGTCATGCCATCCCGGGAATTAACCTTGTAAACCTACGCTGCACTCCCTCAATAGCAAGAATGTCATTTCTCAAATTAGGGGACCAAAACTGCACACAATACTCCAGGCGTGATCTCACTAGGAATCTGTACAACTGCAGAAGGACCTCTTTGCTCCTATATTCGATTTCTCTTGTTATAAAGGCCAACATGCCATTTGCTTTCTTCACTGCCTGCTGTACCAGAAGCTTACTTTCATAGACTGATGTACAAGGACCCCCAGATCCCGTTGTACTTCCCCTTTTCCCAACGTGACGCCATTTAGATAGTAATCTGCCTTCCTGTTTTTGCTACCAAAATGGATAACCTCGCATTTATCCGCATTAAACTTCATCTGCCCACTCCCCCAACCTGTCCAAGTCACCCTGCACTCTCATAGCATCCTCCTCACAGTTCACACTGCTACCCAGCTTTGTGTCATCTGCAAATTTGCTAATGCTACTTTGAATCCCTTCATCCAAATCATTGATGTATATTGTAAATAGCTGCGGTCCCAGCACCGAGCCTTGCGGTACCCCACTAGTCACTGCCTGCCATTCTGAAAGGGACCCGTTAATCCCTACTCTTTGTTTCCTGTCTGCCAACCACTTCTCTATCCATGCCTGCACTCTATCCCCAATACCATGTGCCCTAATTTTGCCCATATGTGGGACCTTATCAAATGCTTTCTGAAGGTCCAGGTACACTACATCCACTGGCTCTCCCTTGTCCATTTTCCTAGTTACATCTTCAAAAAATTCAAGAAGATTAGTCGAGCGTGATTTCACCTTCGTAAATCTATGCTGACTTGGATCGATCCTGTTACTGTTATCCAAATGTTCGGCTATCTCATCTTTTATAATTGGCTCCAGATCTTCCCCACCACCGATGTCAGGTTAACTGGTCTATAATTCCCTGTTTTTTCTCCCGCCTTTCTTAAAAAGTGGGATAACATTAGCTACCCTGCAATCCACATGAACTGATCTCGAGTCTATAGAACATTGGAAAATTATCACCAATGCATCCACAATTTCTAGAGCCACTTCCTTAAGTACCCTGGGATGCAGACCATCAGGCCCTGGGGATTTATCAGCCTTCAGTCTCATCAGTCTATCCAACACCATTTTCTGCCTAATGTGGATTTCCTTCAGTTCCTCCGTCACCCCAGAACCTCTGGCCACAACAATATCAGGAAGATTGTTTGTGTCCTCCTTAGTGAAGACAGATCCAAAGTACCTGTTCAACTCATCTGCCATTTCCTTGTTCCCCATAATAAATTCACCTTTTTCAGTCTTCAAGGGTCTAACTTTGGACTTAACAATTTTTTTGCTCTTCACATACCTAAAGAAGCTTTTACGATCCTGCTTTATATTCTTGCTTAGCTTACCTTCATAGCTCATCTTTTGTTCCCATATTGTCCTTTTGGTTATCTTCTGTTGTCTTTAAACATCACCCAATGCTCTTGCTTCCTGCTCATCTTTGCTATGTTGTACTTCTTTACTTTAATTTTTATACTGTCCCTGACGTCCCTTGTCAGCCATTGTCGTCCCTCTCTCCCCTTGGAATCTTTCTTCCTCCTAGGAATGAACTGATCCTGCACCTTCTGTATTATTCCTAGAAATACCTGCCATGTTTGTTCCACTGTCATCCCTGCTAGTGTATCTTTCCAGTCAACTTAGAAACATAGAAAATAGGTGCAGGAGTAGGCCATTCGGCCCTTCGAGCCTGCACCGCCATTCAATGTGATCATGGCTGATCATCCAACTCAGTATCCCGTACCTGCCTCCTCTCCATACCCCCTGATCCCTTTAGCCACAAGTGCCACATCTAACGCCCTCTTAAATATAGCCAATGAACTGGCCTCAACTACCTTCTGTGGCAGAGAATTCCAGAGACTCACGACTCTCTGTGTAAAGAATGTTTTCCTCATTTCGGTCCTAAAGGAATTCCCCCTTATCCTTAGACTGTGACCCCTTGTTCTGGACTCCCCCAACATCGGGAACAATCTTCCAGCATCTAGCTTGTCCAACCCCTTAAGAATTTTGTAAGTTTCTATAAGATCCCCCCTCAATCTTCTAAATTCCAGCGAGTACAAGCCGAGTCTATCCAATCTTTCCTCATATGAAAGTCCTGACATCCCAGGAATCAGTCTGGTGAATCTTCTCTGTACCCCCTCTATGGCAAGGATGTCTTTCCTCAGATTTGGAGACCAAAACTGTACGCAATACTCCAGGTGTGGCCTCACCAAAACCCTGTACAACTGCAGTAGAACCTCCCTGCTCCTATACTCAAATCCTTTCGCTATGAATGCTAACATACCATTTGCTTTCTTCACTGCCTGCTGCACCTGCATGCCTACTTTCAATGACTGGTGTACCATGACACCCAGGTCTCGTTGCATTTCCCCCTTTCCTAATCTGCCACCATTCAGATAATAGTCTACCCTCATGTTTTTGCCACCAAAGTGGATAACCTCACATTTATCCACATTATACTGCATCTGCCATGCATTTGCCCATTCACTCAGCCTATCCAAATCACCCTGCAGCCTCCAAGCATCCTCCTCACACCTAACAATACCCCCCAGCTTGGTATCATCTGCAAATTTGGAGATGTTGCATTGAATTCCCTCGTCCAAATCATTAATATATATTGTAAATAGCTGGGGTCCCAGCACTGAGCCTTGCGGCACCCCACTAGTCACTGCCTGCCATTCTGAAAAGGACCCGTTTACTCCTACCCTTTGCCTCCTGTCTGCTAGCCAGTTCTCTATCCACATCAATACTGAACCCCCAATACCGTGTGCTTTAAGTTTGTATGCTAATCTCTTATGCGGGACCTTGTCGAAAGCCTTCTGAAAGTCTAGATATAACACATCCACTGGTTCTCCCTTATCCACTCTACTAGTTACATCCTCGAAAAATTCTATCAGATTTGTCAGACATGATTTACCTTTCGTAAATCCATGCTGACTTTGTCCAATGATTTCACCACTTTCCAAATGCGCTGCTATCCCATCTTTAATAACTGACTCTAGCAGTTTCCCCACTACCGATGTTAGACTAACTGGTCTGTAATTCCCCGCTTTCTCTCTCCCTCCTTTTTTAAAAAGTGGGGTGACATTAGCTACCCTCCAATCCTCAGGAACTACTCCAGAATCTAAGGAATTTTGAAAAATTATCACTAATGCATCCACTATTTCTGTGGCTACCTCCTTGAGTACTCCGGGATGCAGACTATCTGGCCCTGGGGATTTATCGGCCTTCAATCCGTTCAATTTACCCAACACCACCTCCCGGCTAACCTGGATTTCACTCAGTTCCTCCATCTTATTTGACCCCCGTTCCACTGCTATTTCCGGCAGATTATTTATGTCTTCCTTAGTGAAGACAGAACCAAAGTAGTTATTCAATTGGTCTGCCATGTCCTTGTTCCCCATGATCAATTCACCTGTTTCTGACTGCAAGGGACCAACATTTGTTTTAACTAGTCTCTTTCTCTTCACATATCTATAAAAACTTTTGCAGTCAGTTGTTATGTTCCCTGCCAGTTTCCTTTCATAATCTATTTTCCCTTTCCTAATTAAGCCCTTTGTCCTCTGCTGCATTCTGAATTTCTCCCAGTCCTCCGGTAGGCTGCTTTTTCTGGCAAATTTGTATGCCTCATCTTTTGTTTTTATACTATCCCTGATTTCCCTTGTTATCCATGGATGCACCACCTTCCCCGATTTATTCTTTTGCCAAACTGGTATGAACAACTTTTGTACTTCATCCATGCAGTCTTTAAATACCTTCCATTGCACATCCACTGTCAACCCTTTAAGAATCACCTGCCAGTCTTTCTTGGCCAATTCACATCTCATACCTTCAAAGTTACCTTTGTTCAAGTTCAGAACCCTTGTTTCTGACTTAATTTTGTCACTCTCCATCCTAATGAAGAACTCAACCATATTATGGTCACTCTTGCCCAAGGGGCCACGCACAACAAGACTGCTAACTAACCCTTCCTCATTACTCAATACCCAGTCTAGAATAGCCTGCTCTCTCGTTGGTTCCTCCACATGTTGGTTGAGAAAACTATCCCGCATACATTCCAGGAAATCCTCTTCCTCAGCACCCCTGCCAATTTGATTCACCCAATCTACATGCAGATTGAAGTCACCCATTATAACCGTGTTACCCTTGTTGCACGCATTTCTAATTTCCTGTTTGATGCCATCCCCAACTCCAATACTACTGTTAGGCGGCCTGTACACAGCTCCCACTAGCGTTTTCTGCCCCTTAGAGTTTCGCAGCTCTACCCATATCGATTCCACATCCTCCACGCTAATGTCCTTCCTTTCTATTGCATTAATCTCCTCTCTCACTTTGGCCAGCTCCTCCCTCATGGCCCCTTTATTCAACTGCAACACTTAGGTATGTTGCAAAACTTACCTTGAGCAGCGCTGCAGTTCTGCCGCTCCCCGTGTGCGCGACTTTGGTCCCTTTCAGAGGGGGGCGGGCTTAAAGTGCCATTTTTCAACAGACCTGGAAAATTGATGAATGTTGGGTGATTTCGTTGCGGAAGAAAAATCGCGTCAACATTTCATGAATGAAGGTATTTTTAAATTACTCTAAATTATTTATTAACTAGAGTAATTTAAAAATTACCTTCAAAAGCCGTGAGCGCTGACAACCGGAAGCATTTTGCGTAGGGGAGAAGAAAAGGTAAATAGTTTATTTTTATATTAAAAGTTGGTTTTTCGGGAGGCTTTAATAATATTTTTATGTTGCGAAATGGGGTCCCAAAAAATGTATGAACCAACAGTATTTTTCCTCCCGACTTCACCGCTAACCGCAACGTTCCAATCCACCGCATTCCACTAAAACCCAATCGCTAGTTGATTTAAATGGCCATTAATTTACAGGCATAAAACACTAAATTCCTTCCATTTGGCCCAGAAATTCATGAAAATGAGATTTAAAAATTATGTTATATTGTGGATTGTTGTGTGAATGTTATTTGGACACTTAGGCAATTTAAAAAAAAGTTTATCTTTTCTTAAGAAATGGATAGATGTTTAGATCTCATTGAATTTTGTAATTAGCTACAATTAGATAACTAACTAATTATATGCTTTAATTTCAGGTCATCCAAGTAAGATTGTTTCATATTTGTTTCAGAATGCTTCAATCTATAATAAGTGAAAATTTCATTGAGTTCTCTTAATTTTTAAGAAAGTTATGGGCTTTTAACTTTTCCAGATCACAGCTTTTGAGTTAAGTCAATTGAAAGGCAATGGGGAGCAAGATGCTAATTTCCGAGTATGAAAATGGCCATAACTTTCTTAATACTGAAGATATGAAAGTAAATTAGGTGTCAAATTAAACTTCTTGTTATGCTTTATCTGATGGGATAAATTGCAGACTTGATTTTTTAAATCTCAAAATTTTGTAACATTGCTACAACACTGACACCTCTGATCTACCCTTCTCCCTATATCCAGGCTACAGTTTGGGGGCCTTTAGATTACTCCCATTAGGGTCTTTTTATCCTTACAATTCCTTATTTCTATCCATACTGACTCCACATCTCCTGTTTCAATGTCACCCCTTGCAAGGGACTGAGTTTAATTCCTCACCAACAGTACAACCCCACCCCCTCTACCCACCTGTCCGTCTTTTCGATAGGAGGTATACTCTTGAATATTCAGTTCCCAGCCCTGGCCCACTTGCAGCCATGTCTCAGTAATTCCCACAACATCATACTTGCCAGTTTCTAACTGAGCCTCAAGCTCGTCCTCTTTATTCCTTATACTTCGCGCATTCATATACAGCACTTTGACCTCTGTATTCACTTCCCCCCTCGCACCGCTCGCAATTGGCCCTGACCGTACGCTGTTGTCCATTCTCGAGCTTTCCTTCCCATTAATTCGAGAATCTTTTGTAATTTTTCCTGTAGTCACTTCACCTTCAACTCCATCTTTATACTTCCAATTTGTCAATCCCTCCCCCTCACTAATTAGTTTAAACCCACACGTGTAAACCCAAACCTGCCTGCCAGAACGTCAGTCCCCTCCAGTTAAGGTGTAACCCGTCCCTTTTGTACAGGTCACGCCTACCCCATAAGAGATCCCAATGGTCTATAAATCTAAATCCTTGCTCCCTGCTCCAAACCCTCAGCCACACATTCAGATCCCCTATCTCCCTGTTCCTGTCCTCACTAGCACGAGGTACTGGAAGCAAGCAATCCAGAGATAACATCCCCAGAAGTCTGGCATTTCAGTCGGCTTCCCAACTCTCTGAAGTCATGTTGGAGAACCTCCTTCCTCTTGTTCCCGATGTCGTTTGTGCCTAGGTGCACAACTACTGCCGGCTGTTCACCTTCTCTCTCGAGGATGTTCTGAATTCGGCTCGTGACATCCTGAACCCTGGCACCAGGGAGGCAACAGACCATCCTCGCATCTCGTCTGCCTTCACAGAATCTCCTGTCCACTCCTCGAACAATGAAGTCACCCACCACTAGGGCTCTGCCCGACGTCAGTCTCGCCGGTCGAGTCCCATTAGGATTGGAACCACCGACGTGTCCACCACTTGGACTGCAAACATCGTCTCCCCGGACAGTTTCCAAGAGGGCATACCTGTTTTCATTAGGCACAGCCACCTGGGTCTTCTGCACTCCATGATTTCCAACCTTTCAAGAAGGGTCCTGACCCAAAAACGTCATCTGTTCATCCCCTCCGCATATGCTGCCTGACCTGACAAGTTCCGCCAGCACTTTGTGTCTTGCTCAAGATTCCAGCTTCTGCAGTTTCTTGTATTTCCATAATCCCTTTGGCATTTCTTTGTATCTTGACAACTTGCTCTCTTACTTGTCTGCTGCATCAAAAAATGTAACATCTAAACGGTTTGTTCCTATGTCCAATTTTTTTTTTATTATAAACTGTGAAAAGTTGAGGTTCCTGCATTGATCCCTCATTTATTATTTTTCAACCTTCTCCAAAGATGGGGAAGCTTGCACAATAGTAACCTAATGCATCAATCATCTCCGATGTCCTATCTGTACTATGTAGATGACTCAATTGTAATCATGTATTGTCTTTCTGCTGACTGGTTTGCTCGAAACAAAAGCTTTTCACTGAACCTTGGTACATATGACAATAAACTTAACGTAGACTCATTTCCTGAGCCACCCTACAACTGAGTCCATGAGGACCTGAAGTCCTGTCAGTCCACAGCTCTAACACATCCTCTGGTGACTTTATTTCTGATTTCTTAGCTTCTGGCAAGGTGAGAATAATGGATTTACTCTTTGTGTACAATGGAAAACTCCAATCTAGAATGGAAAGGTAGTCAAGATGATAAATTCAAAGTTCTCACAGGATGGCATCTGGGAACAGTACGATCTGGAAGCAACCAAAGAACAACTAAACACAAAGTGCTGGAGGAACTCAATGGGTCGGGAGGGAATGGACAAACATTTCGGTTTGGAACCCTTCTTCAGACTGATTGCCAATTTCGAGTGAAGAAGGGTTCTGACTCAGACAACTGTCCATTCCTTCCATGGGTTATTATGGGGAAATTGGATTTTAACTGGGAAAGTAGTGCAATGGGAACTATCTGGGAGATTAGGGTTATACATTTCTAGTGTTAAGGGAATCGGCACAAAAAATGACCCATTTTTAAAGTGTAAAACAGTGTTGTAAGGCAGTAAATGCTGCAAACACATTCTGCATCTCAATCTCTCCGAAACAGACCTGCTCATCATGAGAGGTCCTACTGTGCCCCAGGAGAGTGTGGGAGAGGAGGGAGGCAGGGAAAGTGGGAGTGTGGGGGAAGGAGAAGAACAGGGAAGGAAGGAATGTGGGAGAGGAGGGAGGCAGGGAAGGGGGTGAGTGTGAGAACAAAGAAGGAGTGACTGTGGGGGAGAAAAGCAGAGGGGTGGTGGTGGAACCATATTTAAGAGATCTTTGGATAGGCACATGGATATGGAGGGATATTGTGTGCAGGCAGATCAGAGTTGGTCTTGGCATCATAATCAGCACAGACATTGTGGGCCGAAAGGCCTGTCCTGTCTCATGTTCATCAGTGATAGCTGGCAGTCTATGTACTTCATTCTTGGTTTCTTGGTCCTGCAAAATATTCCAAATTGGAATTTAAGCTGGAGATGGTGGATGGAGGACTTAAGCCAGAAAGGGTTTTTGGGAAGAAAGAGCTACCTTAAATTTAGTTGCGTCTGGTTGGGTAACTATGGT
Organism: Raja brachyura; assembly: GCA_963514005.1. The sequence goes on from OY740803.1 coordinate 25,262,090, forward strand.
AGGGTGAAGATTATTCCATGCTTTAATTGTGCGGAGGAAGAATTAATTGCTGTACACATCTGTCTTGATAGCTGGAATCTCAAATTGGATCGAATGCCCTCGTCTGCTCCTAATTGGTTTGGGTTTGGTGTAGGTCTTGTCATCTATGTCGAGCTGACCATTTAACATTTTGTAAAAACATTGACATCTGCTTTCACAAGAAACATCCTACATTCTCCGGGGGGGTATTTTGGAGAGCAGCAACATGCAGAGACAAGGAACTGCAGATGCTGGTTTGGAGAAACGGACACAGAGTGCCGGAGTGACTCGGCGGGTCAAGTAAGGCAGCATCTGTGGAGGGGACATGGGAGGAAGGGTGAGGTTCACGTCTCCCTCCCTCCGTCCCTCCCTCGCCGATGCCGGGCGCGGCCACGGGCGGCGCTGCAGCTGGCGGACCCCGCGTTCCGCCCGGAGTGGAGAGCGGACGGACCGGGCGGCGGCGGCGGGCGGACAGGTTTCAGCGGCGGACACGAAGACAGCAGCGGGTAAGTGGTGTGGAGAACACATGGGGAGAGGGAAGGAAGGGGGGAGAGGGAGGGAAGGGAAGGGGGGAGAGGGAGGGGGGCGTCTAGGAGTGAGAGAGGAGGAAGTGGGGTAAGGAGTGTGAGCGAGGAGGAAGGAAGGGGAGGGAGTGAGTGTGGGACAGGAGGAAAACAAGGAAGGAGGGTGTGGGAGAAGAGGGAGGGAAGTGAAAGAGGGAGTGAAGGTATGGGAGAGTGAGGAGTGAGACAGGACAGTGAAGAGGAAGAGAGCAGGGAAGTAGTGGGGAGGCAGAGGGGCTGGGGCAGACGGAAGGAGAAAGGGCTGGACTGTGTTAGGAATTTAAGCTTTTATTTAATTTGCTTTTACTTGGCTTCTTTCAGAGCAACATGCCACCAGTTAAATAGTTTTTAAAGTATGAAACTGTAATGAGGATAACACTTTTAATTCTAATGATGAAGATACAAGGAACTGCAGATGTTGGAATCATGAGCAAAAACACAAAGTGCTGGAAGAAAACAGCAAGTCAGGCAGCATTCATCAGTTCCCGGACCTGTCCGTTCCCTCCACAGACGCTGTCTGACCTGTTGAGTTCCTCCAGCACTTTGTGTTTTGCCTTACATTGTGGAGGTGCTTTGTACAGTTTCTCTCAGCAAACTTAGAAATGACATGGAAGATATATATAAAAGTTGGAGTAACTCAGTGAGACAGACAGCATCTCTGGAGAGAAGGAATAGGTGATGTTTTGGGTCGAGACCCTTCTTCAGACTGAGTCAGGGGAGAGGGAAACTTGAGATTTGGAAGTGTAAGGTGTGAAAACAACAGCTCAAAGCAGACAATGGTGGTGGAAATGTGCGAATGGCTCATTGTTAATTGAGGGGAAGATGACAATAAGGCATACAAACAGTAATCAGGAGACATGGATGATTTATTGAAAACACTACATCTAAGTTCTCCAAAGATAAAATCAATTTTTATGCAGTCTAGATGGAAGCATTACACAACAAATAAACATTAAAAGTGTATATGAAATAGATCTTATTGCAGGAAAATAGGAGATTCTGCAGTTTGGATTTGCAACCTATGGAACAGAAACGAAGAAACCATCAGTATTGGTCCAAACATAATTTGCTCAATGTTCATTAATTATTAAAATATCATGGTGTGGAAAAATTACAGCTAATGGAAGTCTAGCTTTTTATCAAAGGACCAGAGTACAAGCAGATAAAATATTTACTGAGAAATCAAGTGGGGTGTGCTATTCTTAGTGATTGGAGGGTAGACAGCAGAGATTTCCTGATATGATATCTGGATTCCAAAAGTTAAACTGAGAAAGGATGGCAGAAACTAAAGGTGTATTATGTGGAGTTTTAGATAAAGGATGCTTTGACGGATCTCTTTAAGCAAACTGATATGACAAAGGTTGAGAGAGAGAGAGAGAGGAACTAATTCTCTACCTAGCCCTCGGGCTCCTCCTCTTCCATTCTCCTTTCTTCTCCCCACCCTACATCAGTCTGAAGAAGGGTTTCGGCCCGAAACGTTGCCTATTTCCTTCGCTCCATAGATGCTGCGGCACCCACTGAGTTTCTCCAGCACTTTTGTTTACCAGAATGCTGCCTGGATTAAAATGTATTTGCTATAAGAAGTTGGATAAACTTGCATTGTTTTCTCTGGAGTACCAGAGGTTGAGGAGAGACCTGATAGCAGTTTATAAAATGATGAGAAGCATAGATAGGGTAGACAGTCAGACCTCTCTCCCAACTTTATTGTCGCACAAGCACAGAGGAAGCAGTGAGACCAGCCATCGTTACACTCAGTGGCAGGCAGGTTTGAGTGGCCTGTGGGCCTACTCCTGCGAGCGTCAGACTGGTTGTCCAAAAATGAATAAAAAGGCTTTGAGGTGTGAAATTAGGAAAAATGCTGTGTGTAGACAAATTTGATCCTATCTCTGTAAATGACAGTTAATAATAGGTCAATATTTTAAATAGTTTTTTGAGAACCTTACTTATCGAGGGATTTGGGCAAGAGCACATGGAGTTAGTTTGCATATTCATCAATATCACATTGAAAGGTAGAACAGAATTCAAAAGACTAAGTCCTCCAGTCTTGCTCCCATCCTCCTGATGCCATGGAACCTTTTAAATTGAGAGCTTTGGATTAATGTCCCATTCATTTTTAGTTTATGTGACTATGAAGTAGCATTGAGCCATTCATAATAAACAGAATATCGGACATTGTATCACCCCCTCAGTATAATACTGAATTGCTGGATTTCATACTTTAGTGGCTTCAACCACAATCTTTGCCTCATCAATGAGAACATCATGTACCAACAGAACAAAAGGCAGGAAAAGCAGGAGAGAGTGAAATAACATTGAGAAAGGCTTAAGGAGTAAGGGGAGCTAAGTGGAAATTTACTGATGACAATTTTCAAAACCAGCACATCTTTACACCACAATGATTGCAGGTACTAGTTGGAGTTATATCAAAAATACAACACAAAGCTCTATGCCCCAACTATTTGTCTGCATGGGCTGTCTATGATGTGAACGATTTTTGTCCCTGAGCAGACTTGAAGGGTGTTTTCTAAATTTGGAACATTTAGGCAGAATAAATGCACAGCCACCATTAGTTGATGGATAATTAGAGAGACTGTGATGTAGGATTATCATTACTGGAACTTGTCCAGCCTCTCAGCTCGGTAAATTACAGAGGCCGGTGAACTTGGAGGGTTGCAGACAGAGTGCTAGACCAGATGATCCCACATCTCTTTACCTGCAAGTGCCACGTTATGTTGTGCTGGTGTCCCTGTCCATAATGAATTGGTGAGAGCGTTATAGGCTCTGACCCCATGCTGTAAGCTTGCTATAAACTTATAAAAAGCACTGCAAAGTTTGATCTCAAGTTGCCACTAAGAGAATGCCAATCCTCAATGTGGAACGGGATGGGTAAAAGCTGAGGGTTGGCGTGTGCAGGGATCCTGCCTCTGAACTGTTGATTCAAACAGAGTTCGGTTTGAGGAAAAATGTCACAAGCCATAACCAGAGTTTCATATTGCATATTCAATATTTGCAAATCTGGGAATAATGGAGGAAGGCATTTAGAGGGAAAACAAAGGAATTTTCAGGAACTGTGAAATGTGGAAAATGTGACATTCTGGGATGGGACCCTTCTTTAGACTTTGAAGTGGGGGGGGGGGGGAGAAAGCTGAATGAGAGGTGGGGGGCAATATAAAGCCTGGCAAGTGATAGGTGGGTACAGTTATGGGAGGTTTTGATTGGCAGATGGCATGAGGAAGGCCAGAGTTGTCAAGAAGACAAAAGGCTTCAAGGTAAGGATAGAAGAGGAAGGATACAGGTAGAAGGGGACAGGGAGTGGGGAAAAGGTACAGGATAATGGGAGCAACCCTCTGTGCCTCCCCTGTTTTCACGCAGTATCACTCTGTGACTATGATTTAATATGACACAGATTCTGTTGACCATCACCTCTCGTTGACCATTTGCAGGCTGTTGTTGGGATGTTTAAAAGTTCCGTGGTGCTACCCTTGCAGACAGCTCACGATGCCCAAACCTGAAGGGTTTGATTTCTGGAGGACAACGCTCAATGGTGCCCGTTACGTGGTTGCCCCCATGGTGGATCAGAGTGAGCTGGCATGGAGGTTGCTGAGCCGCCGACACGGTGCCCACCTCTGCTACACGCCCATGCTTCACGCCCAGGTGTTTGTGCGAGATGCCAACTACAGGAAGGAGAACCTCTACAATGAGACGAACGCAGAGGATCGACCACTCGTCGTCCAGGTATGGAGCATAGCAGGAATAGAGCAAAACAACACCTCGTTACCATTCAAACTTGGCCTTCTCACATTTAAACCCTTCAATTATATTATCGTTTGATTAAAAATAGATTGAGTATGTTAATAGAAAATTCAGAACTAAAGTATTCATTCAATTAGTATAATGTTAGTAACCCAGTAATTGTTGCCTAATGTCCTAGTTACAATAACAGGAAGACTTCCTTGCGTTTCACTGGTATGCAGTAGTATCACCTGTGTACAGAAGCGATTGGGCAGCTGGATCGCAAATTTAGAATCAACCATTCACACTAGTTCTATGTTATCCCACTTTCACATCCACTCCTTACACACCAGGGGCAATTTACAGAGGCCTATTAACCTACAAACCCGCACATCTTTGGGATGTGGGAGGAAACCGGAGCACTCAGAAGAAACCTATGTGGTCACGGGGAGAAAGTGCAAACTCCACGCAGACAGCACCCCAGGTCAGGATCATTGTTTGGCATTGTGAGGCAGTGGCTCCACCACTGTGCCGTCCTGATCCGTTCTTGACCCTGATTTATGTTAATCCACTGTCCATTGTAACCGGACCATTAATACTCCAAGTTACAGAAATTATGAGAGATCAGGCTGGTTTTATAACATTTTTTAATGTGTTTTGATGCCTTTTCTTTCTGTTTAAGTTCTGTGCAAATGACCCAGAAGTATTTGTCCAAGCCTGTCTGCTTGCTCAGGATTACTGCAATGCTATTGATCTCAACCTTGGCTGTCCACAGATGATTGCAAAACGAGGTACCTGAGGCTTTTATTATTTTCCTGATGTATCAAATTGAGGTGATGCTGACGTAAAAGATAATAATCCACAGATTTTTTTAAGTCAATTATATAATTACATTTGGTTATCATAGGGATTAAAGGCAATGCATTAGAAATTGCTGGTTGAATTGTCAGCAGTTTTGTTTATAAAATGCTCAAAATGGTAGCAAAGAGGCATTAAATATCTTAATATTTTACAAAATTTATTAGACGATCTGAAACTCAACGCAAAATGAAATTTTGAAGAGTTAAAACCTAATGGTAAAAGGCTGTGATAAATGTAAAATGTGCTTTCTTTTGAGGTACGTAATATATGGAGTAGTTTTAATCAAAATTGTACTTGTAATATTTTCTTTATATAAGTGTTGCATTTATTTGTTAACTATCAGAACAATGGTACTGAGGTTTGTTAGTGATTTTATAGACCAAGCAAAGTTTATGAATGTTGCCTTATTTCTTGCATTTAGTTTTGAAACATTGGATTTGTGGGTGTGTAATACTGAAATCTAATACATTCATGTCATAGGAGTACAATTGGGCCATTCTGCCCATCAAGTCTTTCCCTCTCAACACCACACTCCTGCCTTCTCCCCATAACCACTGACACTCTTACTAATCAAGAATCTGCCAAACTCCGCCATAAAAATATCAATTGACTTGGCCTCAACAGCCGTCTGTGTGGTCACAGTATCAATCAGCAAAAAATATGAAGCTGAATATAAGCTTAGGGTTGGTCACTAGGCAAGAAGCCGGTGAATATTCGTGGTCAAATGCAAGATTCTCATGGATTGTGTTCATTTGGTAGCATTAGTAGCTTGTCTTGTTTCATTTTAACATAACAATTACAGAGGGTGGAATAGTTTGATTAAGATGATGGGTGTTCTTTTTCCATTACTATGCATCTATATTCCTGGGATTGAGCTCCATCCAGTGAGTGATAGTGGGAATGCGGATGATGCTGCTACATATTTCTAAATAATAGAAGTAATCAACAAAGTGATATAAAATCATAAGAAATCATATTGAACTAATTTTTTAAATTGCAGAGACAAATCTCATTTAATCGAAGAAAAATAAGTTTCACTGGTATAAGACGAAGCTGCTTATGAGCTACAGTTTCACATATTCTTATGAATTAATTAGCTACCAAACATTTTTTTTGAATGGCTGAATCTTTCCTTGGAAGGCTAATCCTTTTCTATTTGAAAATTTGCGTCATTTTTTGGTGGGATGTAAGTAAACGTGAATAAAATTAGAAAGACGTCATAGGGTTATTAATTGCCATTAATTGGTCTTTGTGTTTTGTTTGCAACCACCTTAAAATATCTTGTAAGCGAATTGAGCACTCTCCATTTTCCTATTATAATTACTTATCTACTTACATGAATGTGTACAAAGAAAATAATTAAATTCAGGAATCTCTGCAATGCTGACATAACATTCACTTGTTTACAGAGCTAATCTCTCAAACATTTGACTATGATGATATGAGTATCATTTTCTATTCTTGACATGTTTTCAAAAAGCCAATATCTTTAATAATAATAGTATTTTTAATATTTTTTTTGTCAGCAGTAAACGTCTTTTCTGATGCAATAGATCAATTGATGATTTTTGATTTTAAAAAACACCACTAATTAATTACTTTATTAATGGATATATAAAGCTTCAATATCAGTGAGGTGATGAAGAATCTGGAGGTGAGACTTGCACTACCTTTGATAAATTTATATTGATGGGTGGAGAAACATTTACCTTTCGGCTTGAGTTCCTGCTGATGCTGAGAGCCACGCTCTTTACTGAGGCTGCCAAAAAAAAACATAACCTGAATCAGTAATACTTGAAAATAACAATCCTCTTTTAATTGGGCAGATATTTTTTTTGTGTATGAGAATACACAATCTAGTGATAAACCTCTGTGCTTCCTCTTGTTCACAGGGCATTATGGAGCATTTCTACAGGAAAAATGGGACTTGCTGCATAAAATGCGTGAGTTTTAGACTCAAAACATTCTTTGCAGGATCCCTGCAATTTCTTGGGGATGATTTATCATTTATTTTGTAGTTATTGTGTATTATGTGCTTCAGGCTTCAGAAACACATTCTGGGATGTGCTTAGTTTGAGTGGATGCTACATAAAGAACATTTTTTCCTGTTTTAGCATTTGTCCCCACCTATAGTGAGGCAAATGAAAAATGATATCGGGTGAAGAATGTTTATTGAAAAAAACACTAAACGAAGTGATACCATCCTCTGATGGTACGTCCGTATAGCATGTAGAATCATACACCGTGGAAACGGGCCTTTCACCCAACTCATCCATGCTGATCAAGATGTCACATTTAAGCTAATCCTTTAGCCTGGGTTTGGCCCATATCCCTGGAACCTTTCCTATCCATGTACCTGTCCAAATGTCTTTTAACTATTGTTCCTGTACCTGCCAAAACACTTCTAGCAACTTGATCCATATATCCACCACCCTCTGTGTGAAAAGGTTGCCCTTCAGTCTCCTATTAAATCTTTCCAGTCTCACCTTAAACCTATGCCCACTGGTTCTTGATTCCCCTACACTGGGGGAATAAAGCCTCTTGGCAGCCACCCTATCTATTCCCCCTAAGATTTTGTACATCTCCATACGATCACCCCTCAGCCTCCTGTACTCCAAGGAATGAGGTCCTAGGCTGCCCAACCTCTCCTTACAACTCAGGCCCTCGAGTCATGGCAACATTCTTGTGGATAACTAGAAGGTGGAACTTTGGGTCACAATAATCATACGTTGATATACTACATTTTACAGACCAATAGAGAGCTTCTAAAGCTACTTGTATCCATCTGACCATCTGACAATTCCTGATTTTAGGAGAAAACTTAGGAAATGCAGCTGGGTGGCATCCTGGTGTACTTACCATTCGTCATGGGATAGGATTAAAGGGAAAGCCAAATAGAACAGTAAATGTGTTACATTTCATGTATTCTGTTCTCTTAGTTTCTGAGGCACATAAGAGAATATCAGTTCCCATCACATGCAAAATCCGTGTCTTCCCCGAAGTCAGTAAAACTGTACAATATGCAAAGATGCTGGAGAAGGCAGGCTGCCAGGTAATTAAAGATTTATACTTTGCTTTCTAATAATCTGAATGTTGCAGTGTGGCAAATATGTGGCAAATGTTTAGCATCTATTGAGAGGTGATTGGAGTTTTTGAGTAAGCGGTAGCGTTGCTGCCTCACAAGTAGCCAGAGACACGGGTTCGATTCTGATTATGGATGTTGTCTGTATGGAGTTTGTACATTCTCCCTGTGACCGCGTGGGTTTTCTCTGTGACCTGGTTTCCAAAGACCTACAGCTTATAGGTCAATTAACTTCTGTAAATTACCCCTAGCATGTAGGCTGGATATAATGTACGGGTGATTACTGGTCATCACGGACTCGGTGGGCCGAAGGGTCTGTTTCCATGCTGTATCTCCAAACTAACAGCTAAAGTTGTTAGTTTGGGTTCAGTCATCAGTGCCCCACCCACTTGAGAACATTGCTTTCAAACACATTATGATGAATGTGTCAGAGTTCCAGTCCTTTAGAGTATGAACAATTCAACAGAATATACATTGCTTATTCCTTTACTACATAATCTTTGGAGCCACGTATTAGTCAATAATACAGTCAACAATAATGCAAATTGGAAGTCCATAAGTAACTGCTTAAATGTAGGGTGTATATTGAAACATATAATTAATTTTCTCACAGTTTGCAAAGAGCAAAATCAAAATTTAAGCATTTGGTCAATTGGGGTGTTCCTTTGTGCAATTAATAACTTATCCATACTCAGTGTAGCAGTTTACTGCTATTAAATGACACTGATATGCCCCATTATTCATTCCAACCAAAGGTGCAGATGGTTCATTTAAGCAATGGGTGATTTTATAAATTACTTAACCATGCACACTGCAAAATAAATATGTTTCTTTTTAACATTATAAAACATTACTGAAAAACATATTTTATTATTATTATTAATGACTAGTCATTTTTAATTCTGAATCATGGAAAATTAACTCAAAAGCCTTGTGCCATACATTGAATTTTAAATATTTTCCCCTGGAGTAAAAGCTGTGACATTATAGTATGGTTTATTATATTAACTGTTTAAGGAAAAGATTGAAACACCTGCCTTTGGGGCAGATATTAAAATCAAGATTAAACCAACATGGTTAAATTCAGGTTTCTATGTATTAGGCGCCCGACATGATAAATTTGCATGGTTGTGGAGCACAAAATAACAATTTTAAACCTATTAAAATTTGGTGGAGTCCTGGATTTGTTTAAACTCTCTTTAGAAAAGCAGCACTATTTGAAAATATGGAAGGTGAGGATTATTCCTTTTGCATTAATTATCCCGAATCTTCACTAGAGTCGACTTAAATATAAAACTTTTAATGGAATAAAGAGAATGGCTTGTTCTTAGTTTCAACAAACATGTTATATTTAGTAGTTAAGCAAAAGAGTTTGATTGTTTGTTATATCCTTTCCAAATGTTGTGGTTTTATTATGCAAATACAAGCAAAAAAATATCTAATCCATTGCAGCTGTTGACTGTTCACGGTCGTACAAAGGAGCAGAAAGGGCCCCTGACTGGAGTCGCTGATTGGGAACACATAAAAGCTGTGAGGTAAGAAGCCAGGAAAACTGGACACTATGCAGGTGACAAATGCATCATCAGTGGTAATCGAGGTCCCACTGGGCTCTCAGTGGTCTGACCTGGCTCCAGGGCAGTGATGTCAATGGGGGACAAACCCTTACTCGGTTGTAACAGACACCCACCCCCCGGATGGTCCGTTATAACGAGGGTTTACTGCACTGGCTAACACACAGCCATTGCTAATTATAATTGCAGCTAAAATCTGTCAATAAATGTTGATTGCACAATATTCATTAGAGCATATAATTCCACTTGTTACATTACTTTTGCTGGGCTATCTGTGACACCATACAGTCACTCTTCAATTTGACTCATTTTTTAATGTTTGCGTGTGCTTTGCAAAATTACATTCAGAGATAAATGGGAAAAAGTTGAATTCAAGGTTCTAGGCCAGTGAATTCTAAGGGAAGTTGGCTCACCTGAAATTTCAATAGCAGAAAAGATTACTGGGTGCAGAAAACTATTGTCATTTTTCCGACACAGTTGAAGGCTGAAGCGTGCATGTGAAACCATTACCCCCCACAGATGTTGCCTGACCCACTGTGTTCCTCCAGCACTTTGTGCTTTGCTCAAGCTCCCAGCATCTGCAGTTTTGTGTGTCCCTATAAAATACATCAGTCTTGTTGATTCCTTGTATTTGGTTGAAATAAGCCTGTGCTATAAAGTTGAAAGTCATGTACACCTCTGTAGCCAGACAGCAATATGACTATGGATGAAGATTAACGCACTGTAGACAAAGCAGCATTGCCTTTTTGACCAGACACAGCATGATGATTATTTCCTTGGGTGCTCTGATAATCTAAGTTGTCAAAATATTGTTCAGGGTGATGGTCAGAACATGAAGTGATATGATTTGGACCATGAGCACAGAACCCAAGGACACTGTATATAGATGATTCACAATGTTGAAGTGAATTAAGAGATTAGACTAATGTGTCCGAGAACAATAGATTTCCGGTAGAAATTAATTCTGTCACATCTTTCACTCCTGGGGTTATTTCTCACAAAGTAATGCTTGGTTGTCTTTCAATAAGAATAATGGGAGAATACTTATTTGAATTAACAGCTTCTACTTAAATTTAAGCCTTCATATACTTTAATATCGACACAATGGATTTCAGCTTGATAACAATTTTTTTTAAATAAATGAAAAATCTGTTTTGATGCAGGAAAGAAGTGAACATTCCAGTTTTTGCCAATGGCAATATACAATACCTAACCGATGTTGACCAATGCTTTCGGGAGACTGATGTGCAAGGTGTGATGAGTGCAGGTATATGCTCACAAAATATTTCCTTAGCCTTATTTATTTTTGATCTTAAGTCCCCATTTCTTATTATAATACATCTCTCTGTGTACCCTGTTTGTAATTCCAGTTAGCTGACAAAACCTAACTCCCCATACCATTCTAAATTGCTTTGCCCATGTTTCTAATGGAAGTTGATGATTTAAGTACAGCTTCCACCTTGTCCATGCCGACCGAGTTGGCATATTGGGCTGGTCCCATGCTTGCATTTGGCACACGGACCTCCATTGTTCTCGCTTACCACAGTCTGGTACTTTCATTGAATACCCCTTCCTGATGATAGTAACATGTAAGGTAATCGGGAAAAAGGTGCAGGAGCCTGAAGATATGACTACCAGGTTCGAGAAGAGCTGCCTCCCAGCAATCATCAGGCACTTGAACACTGCACAATACTAACCTCAGCAACTGTGATCTTCTATGGACTGTGTCTTTGGTTGCACTATGGACTTCAGTTTGCAATTAATGTTCAGAGGTTTCAAAGGTCTTTTATTGTCACATGTACTAATTAAGGTACAGTGATATGCAAATTACCATACAGCCATACAAAAAAAAAGCAACAAGACACACAACTACATAAAAGTTAACATAAACATCCACCACAACGGACTCCCAACATTCCTCACTGTGATGGAAGGCAAAGTCCAATCTACTTCCGCATTATTCTTCCGCGGTCGGGGCAGTTGAACCATCTGTCGGGGTGATCAAAACGCCCGCGTCGGGGCGATCGAAACTCCCTCGTCGGGGCGATCTAAACTCCCGCTTCAGGGTGGTTGAAACTCCCACGGCTTGGAGTTCCTGAAGTCGGTCTCAGGCCCGAGAATGTAGCCTCCGTGATGTTAAAGTCTGTATGCACCCACAGTTGGAGTTCCGAGATCGATCCCTGGCAAAGGGATTGCAGGCTCCGTGATGTTTAAGTCCCATAGGCTCCCCACGGTGGAGCTCTCAAAAGTCGGTCTTCAGCAAAGGCCGCCAACTCCTTGATGTTAGGCCGCAATGCGGATGGAGATACGATATGGAAAAAAAAAAAATCTCCGTCGAGGTAAGAGATTAGAAAAAGTTTCCCCCAACACCCTCCCCACCCATGATATAAAACAAGCTAAAGCATACTAAAAACATACATTTAACACATACTATTAAAACACAAAGAAGGAAAGGACAGGCAGAGTGTTGGCGAGGCAGCCATTGCTGGCGCCACCTGGTGTTATTATTGATTATTGTTTATTTCATGTGTTATTGCAATAATGCGCTTGTTAAGCTGCAGTCAGTAAAAATCTCATTGCTCTTTGGTCGGGACAGATGATAATTAAACGCTCTTGACACATTGGCCTGCCTACCATGTAACCTTAATGCATGTAAGGTGGCATTTAAAGCTATAACTTTAAAGTCACTGGTTTCTGTGTCTTTTTCCGACAGAGGGTAGTCTACACAACCCGGCCCTGTTTGAAGGTCGAAAGCCGCCCGTGTGGGAGATGGCAGAAGAGTACTTGGACATCGTTAGCCAGTACCCTTGCCCACTTTCATTTGTCAGGGCTCACCTCTTCAAACTCTGGCATCACACGTGAGTTCACAAATGAATGAACTTCCATGTTGGCTTGTTGCTGTCAGGCTAAATAATTATGTTGCAATGAACAGCGGTGACGGGATCCTCTGCATTTTTGTACAGTCAGGTAGAACTACTTCAGGTAAACAATAATTCCAGTGGTACGTCATAAAACTGTAGAGAATGTTATGTACCTGTTATTCTATAGCCCCTGTCGCACTTCCACGACCTAATTGGCGACCTCTGCCGAGTTTGCCCTTGACTCATACTCGCAGCATGGTCGCTACAAGGCCGTAGGAGGTCTTCGTAACTCTTCCTCATGCTCGTGAGTGGGCTCCGCGTACTCGTGGCCTCAAGTAGGTCGCCGCGTTTTTTCCAGCCTGATAAAAATTCTCCACGGGTAAAAAAAAGGTCGGCATGGAAAAAATTGATACTTTTTACTCGTAGGTAGGTCGTAGTACGTCATGATGATAGTCGTAGGTAGTCGTAGGCCGGTAACTGGCCCGAGAAAAAAAAGTGCAAACATGACATCATTTTGTCATGTGATCATTTTCCACGCATAGCTAGTCGTAGTTGGTCTTCGGTGTGAAAGACTGAGGTCGAGGGGGGTCGTAGGAGGTCGTAGATATAGTCTTAGGAGGTCGTAGACATCGTCTTAGGAGGTCATAGACATCGTCTTAGGAGGTTGTAGACATAGTCGTAGGAGGTCTTTTACTATGGCGAGTCATCATGACCGTGACATTTTTTTCAACTCGACTAGGGGCTTCAAAACACGTGTATTAGGTCATCCAAGTGGGACAGGCCCTTAAGATTGACCATTCTTGTAGGCAGGTCAGGAAGAAGTGAATTTCATAGATTGTAAAGAAGTGAATATGTCAAAATGCTGGAGGAACTCTGCGGGCCCGGCGACATCTGTGGAGGAAATATGTTGGTGCATTCCCCCCACAGATGCTGCCTGACCTAGTGAATTCCTCCAGTGCTGTGCTCAAGATTCCAGCATCTGCAATTTTGTGTGTTTGTGGAATACACCAGTCTTGTTGATTCCCTGTATTTGGTTGAAAGAAGCCTGTGCTATAAAGTTGAAAGTCGTGTACACCTCTGTAGCCAGACAGCAATACGAGTATGGATGAAGATTATCAAGATACACCATGATGATTATTTCCTTGGGTCCTCTGATGATCTAAGTTGTCAAAATATTATTTAGGGTCATGGTCAGAACATTAAGTGATATGATACTACTTATGACAGCTAAATATGATGCTGTCTAACTCTCCTAATTTGTGCCACTTCTTCAATATAATGGCTTAGAGAAAATCTGGATCGAAGAAGCAATTCTTACAATAAGAAGCAATTTACTATTGGCAGGTTTGAAGATGGTAGAGTGTGGATCAGGAGATTAAAGGGTTTGGGGTTGGATGGAGAGGGAAAATCAAGTCGAGTTTACTGTCATATATGCAGGCACGGTGAGGTACGGCTACAATGAAAATCTTGCAGCAGCATCACAGACACATAGACTCAGACAACACACAAAAACAAAACTTATATATAAATGACACATCAGAAAAAGACTGCGTTTAAAACGAGAAATTAGAAAACAATTAGAACACAAAACCATGGTGGTGCAAGAGATGGTCTGTAGTGTTCCGTTGACAAGGTAGGATTAGGGTTGTGCAGGTTGGGTCAAGAACCTGATGGTTGTAGGAAAGTAGCTGTTCCTGAACCTGCTGGCTTCTGTACTTCCTGCCCGATGGTAGCAGCAAGAAGAGGGCACGGTCAAGATGCTAGGAATCCTTGATGAATGAAGGATAATTGCAGACTGGCGTGGACTCAGACGGCCGAATGGCCTGTTTCCATGCTATACCTCAAAACGACACTAATCTGAGGCAAATCACTTCACACTGTCCCTTATTATTCAAACTATAATTTTAGAAAAACAAAATCAAATAAACTACTCTCCCAGCTGGAGGTGTAATTTCCGTTCACCGTGCCTTACAATGGCCTGCATGATTACATGTGGAGCTCCAAGTATTAGCAGTATTCCAGGGAGCTGCTGCTTTTTATAATAAGAACGTACCTGATTGTACCATTCACGACCAGGAAAGAAAGGATTTTGACTCTGTGCCGAATTTCTATCTGTTTTCATTATCTTTAAAAGCTGCAGTTGGACTAACGAATACATTTTTAAATTGAAACATTTTTGTTGGAATGTCCCGTATGGTATCAGGCACCCTAATGTAATTTTACTCAAGAGGTCTTTGTTTTTCACAGGCTACAGGTTTACCATGAATTGAGAGAGGAGTTAGCAAAAGTGAAAACTCTAGATGCCATTGTAGAAGTCAACAGAGCACTTAAACGGAGGTGCCAGGTATGCA
This sequence comes from Raja brachyura, assembly GCA_963514005.1. The sequence goes on from OY740803.1 coordinate 25,277,129, forward strand.
AACTCAGTTACACTTTACTTTGACCTTTCTGGTGGGTCTCTTCATCACCAGAAGATAAATAATTTCAGAAGTATGTTAAGCCAGAGAGAAAATAGTTCAAATGGCATGTGCATTGGTTCTGGAGTTTGTTTATATGGTCATGAAAGGAAGAGGTAACAATTAACCTGATTGTCTAGATTAAGTATTGCTGATTGATACAGGAACATTAAGAACAACACTGTGTTAGAGTCACTCAACTGTACAGAATTGAAACAGGCCCTTTGCCCCATCTTCTCCATTCTGTCCCAGTTGGTATACTGGGCCAGCCTCATTTGCCTGCATTTGGCCAATATTTTTCAAAATCCTTCCGATCCACATATCTGTCCAAATGTATAAGAATGAACTGCAGATGCTGGTTTAAATCGAAGGAAGACACAAAATGTTGGAGTAACTCAGCGGGTGAGGCAGTCGGGGTGAGCAAGAAATTGTACTTAATTTACTTACACATTTGGGGATTATGTGTGATTGTGTGTATCCAAGGAAACCTATCAACAGCAAGTTGTATAGCTTTGCAACATGTTTAGCGATTACACTGCCAGGCATGTTTATAAACACAAGGAACTGCAGATGCTGGAATCTTGAGCAAAACGCAAAGTGCTGGAGGAACTCAGCGGGTCAGACAACATCTTTGAAGTAGACAAATGGTTGTGCCTCTCCCCTTCTCCACCTTTGAGCCTCTGGAGAGAAGGAATGGACGACATTTCGGGTTGAGACCCTTCTTTTGTCCAAATGTATTTTGAAAGTTGTAAATATATCCACTGCTTTGGCAGTTCATTCCAGATACTGTCCACCCTCTGATTAAAAATATTAACCCCTGAGTTGCCCTTAAATCTCTCCCCTCGCACCTTATGCCCATGCCCTCTATTTTTCAAATCCTCTATTCGGGGAATTCTGACATTAGGATCAGGAAAAAAAAGCAAAGCAATTTTGACATCCAATTTGGGAATGTAACATCATAGGGGGAGGGAAGAGTCATTCATGTTAGTATTGATGGGGAGTTGCTGCCCGAATATAGAGGGGTTCTTGTGAAGGTATTTGCCTGTTTGTGAGTGGAGTGAACTTCACTCAATCAAGAGACAGATTTTACCCATTATAAATAATCTACTATTATGATTATATTAGCTTGTTTGGGAATAAGCACTTGCAGAATTTAAGTTTCCTTTCTTGCATTTTGTTCTATGGAAAAATGTACGCAAGCAAATATTATTGTTTATAGTTATTTCCTGATTTCTGTAGGATGAAATATCTAATTTAAAGGAAACAGAAGCCAGAGAAAATCATTTGCCTCTTCCTCATTGGATTTGTCAACCATATGTTCGACCAGGGTGAGCAAGAAATTGTACTTAATTTACTTACACATTTGAGGATTATGTGTGATTGTGTGTATCCAAGGAAACCTATCAACAGTAAGTTGTATAGCTTTGCAACATGTTTAGCGATTACACTGCCAGGCATGTTTATAGACACAAGGAACTGCAGATGCTGGAATCTTGAGCAAAACACAAAGTGCTGGAGGAACTCAGCGGGTCAGACAGCATCTTTGAAGTAGACAAATGGTTGTGCCCCTCACCTTCTCCACCTCCTCGCCTCAGCCTACTCACCGAAGATTCTCGATCCAAAGACTGGCACTTTACTCACCACTGGCACTTTACTCACCAAGGCCGCTCCGCTACCTATTTTTATCTGCTACCTAATCAACTACTTTTGGGGTAATTTGTAAATTACTCGAACCTGGGCCTTTGACGCTCTTTTTAAATCTTCGTTCCCCCTGACATCTTCATTCACTCTGACATCTTCTTTCAGCCTATACTCGCTCTCGCTGCTTCTGGCAGCTGCTTCTCTCCGATCTTCACGGTTAAAAAAAAAGTTGATGGGCAGATGGAATCTGTTATAGGCGAGGATAGGAGACCGAGTGGGTTAAGTATGGGGGTGATAGCCAGGTGGTGACAAAACTGGGTAACGAGATCTTGTGGGGGAGTTAGAGAAAGGACGTTGAGAGAAACTTGGTGGATTAGAAGGAGAGAGAATGGAATACAGGGTGTGGGTGACCTGAAAACATCCTATCCCTGATGTCCAGATATATTACATGACCCACAGAGGTACTTTAGCGTTTTCAATATATCTTCAATAATCAAAGACTTGTTCTCCCCTCTCATCGGGAAGATGGTACAGAAGCTTAAAAACGGGCACCACCATACTCAGGAACATCTTCTCCCTCTCTGTTATCAGGCTTGAGAATGGTCCTTCCATTAGCTAGGGTACTGTCTGATTCACCTCCACCCCATTGCATTGGACTTCGTCTCTGGAACTGATGCACTACGATGCTGAGAGTACTTGAGTTTAACTTGATTGTATTTATATATGGCATCATCTGATTGGATCGCATGCAAAACAAAGCATTGCACTGTACCTCGGTACACGTGACAGTAATAAAACCTCAACCTAAAATGTTTAGTTGTCTTCGTCATGAGCTGGACAACAGGTGCTTTATGGAAATGGGATCCAGTGAAATCAACAGTGTGCTGAATACCCATAAATTCTGCATTTTTATAACTGCTTTCTTCTCAATATTCTCCCTGCAATATATTTATTTTAGACAATATTTTGAGCATATTTCATAAAAATTTAGGAATGTAGTTAATGGAATTTGCTGAGTAGAAAATGTTTGTTATTTAAATTAAAATATTGGTCTTTAACATGAAAGTTTTCAGCAAAGAGCTATCAGTTTGTAACTCCTCACATGGTCACCTTTGTGGCCTCTGAGTGCTTGTGAAGGTTTTGTACTCGTGATGGTTTTCTATTTGTGTCTTATACCTACAAGCAGCTGAGTGAAGTGTGGGCCACCTTGCTGAGGTGTACAAGATCATGATGGGCATTGATAAAGTGAACAGTCTTTTACCCAGGGTAGAGATTACAAAACTAGAGGTTATAAGTTTAAGGTGAGTGATACGGGGGCACTTTTTTCACCGATTAGAGGGTAGTCCGTATCTGGAATGAGCTGTCAGAGGAACTTACAGAAGTGGATACGATTATTACTTTTAAAGGATATTTGGCCAGAATATTGACAGGAAGGGCTTTGGGGGTTATGAGCCAAATGCAGGTTTCTTAAAGGAACTGCGGATGCTGGTTTATGGATGTATTCAAGAGAGAGTCAGATATAGCTCTTGGGGCTAACGGAATCAAGGGCTATGGGGAAAAAGCAGGAATAGGGTATTGATTTTGGATGATCAGCCATGATTGAAGGGTTGAAGGGCGGAATGGCCTACTCCTGTACCTATTTTCTATGTTTCTATACCAAAAATAGATACAAAATGCTAGAGTAACTCAGCAGGTCAGGCAGTATTTCTGGAGAAAAGGAATATGTGACGTTTCAAGTCTGAAGCCGGTTCCTTGAATCTATGTTGTGCACTGATGTTCTTGGTTATATTTAAGGGACAATCTCTGTAACATATGGCTTTAATAACTTAAAATTATTATTTTTGTTTTGCTTGACAGACCCAAGGATATTAACTCTCAGAATGGAGAACACCCAACTGGTGGGAAATCCACTGGGAAAAGAGCTCTGGAAGAGGAGGATGGAAACCTTGAATTCCTTTCAAAAAATAAACAAAAAAAGAAAGCTCGGAATCCCAAAAAAAACTTCGATACCTCAGTGAAACGTAAGTTTACTAATTTGGCAATTGTGGGCAAATGTGCTCAATTTTATTGATAAATGCGGTGAATGATCTCATCGGCTATTGCCACCAGCCCAACAGGAAAGTATTGATCAGAGCACACTTCAAATTGGCTTATTCATAGGCTGCAGTATGGCACAAAGCTCCATAAACATCCTATCAACAACAAGAGAGTGGTCCTGGGCTGCCATTTACCTCATTGGAGACGTTCGGTCTAGTGTTAATCAGACTTTACTGGACCTAATCTTGCATTAAATGTTATTCCCTTTATCATGTATCTGTACACTGTGGATGGCGCAATTGGAATCATGTATAGTCTTTCCGCTGACTGGTTAGCATACAACAAAAGCGTTTCACTGTACCTTCGTACACATCACAATAAACTAAACAAAATAATATGTGTAGAAAGGAACTACAGATACTGGTTTATACCGAATATCGACACAAAATGCTGGAGTAACTCAGCGGGTGGGGAGCACTCTGGAGAAAAGGTATAGATGACGTTTCAGGTCGAGAAGAGGAGTCTGAGGAAGGGTCTCGAGCCAAAATGTTACCTATTCCTTTTCTCCAGAGATGCTGCCTAACCTGTTGAATTATCTCAGCATTTGATGTCTAAACTAAATAATATCTTGAGTTGGAGCAAAAGAGCCAAATCATTGGTCATATTCCCAGTTACTTCCCAGTGTTGTGAGCTCTAATCCTTGCTTGGCCCGACAGGTTGTTGTCCATTGAATCTATAAAGGATTTGACTGTATTTCCACACATAATACATCCTGCTAAATATTTTTAATTGCACAAAATATAAGATGTCAGCCTTAAAGGAAGATTATTTAGTTCATTACGCTGTTCTAGCCCCATTCCGTATCTCAGTCCTTTCTCATGCCACATGATTAAAGATCATGAGACAGTAAAATGGCAACATGTCTATCAGTCTGCTTTTAAGGGCCATTACTACAGATTCCAATGTCTGTAGTCTTGTGCCTCTCTGATATGAGGAGGTATTGGGTAGGCTAGGTTACTATACGCTAGTGTTACAGAGAGGATCTTGGAGACCTGCAAGCAATGTAGAGGGTTCAACAGCATAGATATTTCCACTTGTTAACAACTGGGGCGCATAGTACCAAAGAATGCAGTAGGTGATGTACGATTGAAATCAAGCGAAATCTCCTCACTGAGGGTGGTGAATCTTTGGAACTCTTTACACAAGAAACCTGAGGAGCCTTGGTCATTGATTGCATTCAAAACTGAGATTGATTCATTTCTGGATATTAGAGGAATCGAAGGATAGGACAAGAAACGATTTGTGGAGGTGGATTAGCCATTGTCTTACTGAATTGTGAAGCGGGCTTGAGAGGTCAATGAACTGCTATTACTCCTACCTATGCTCACACCTTTCCCACCCCACTCTCCCTACACTGCGTCTTGCCATGCTTTATCCTATTTTAACGGGGTTTGCAAAACTGCAAATGCAGCCTCAGTGATATCCTGGACAGTTTCTTAACTAACTACCTGATTTTTATTTTGTACTTTCCTCCAGACATATAAAAGCCAAATTAATCTCTTGTTTTGAGCCTTGTTTCAATGGTCCCCACGGCCTGATTTTACAGCCACTGGCATTGTGATAACAAAATGATAACATTCAGCAGTAAACTCATTTCAAAAGCTCCACATAATCCTCAGGAGTCCTGCCTGTGAGAACGAGTGCTAGCCGGTGTATCAATTTGAATGACCATAAAATGGGATATCAATGGATTGATCAAAAATATATCCATACAAGTGAAGAGATGTTTGAACTGGACTTAGATTTTCACTCAGACTATATGACAGGTCGGTACTGTTCTACCTCAAAGTTCAAAATTCCCACATCTGCAGTTTCTTGAGTTAGTTTCGAAATGGCTGGTTGAGTGTCTGACTAGAAGAAGTTGGGAGAGAAGACAAAAGATAATGAATTTGATCGACCCAGTAATTATTTGCTCATTAATAACAGTGAATGCAATTAGCCTTGCCATCATTTGGACAAACCAAATATGTTTCACTGTACCACAGGATGTATTGTGTGTTGGAAAAGGAGGGATCTGTTTAACTTGATTAATATTTGGAATATTAATTATGACACTAGATCATGATTGGGGAGGTGAAATGTAATGGAGATTTTATTTACACCACGGAATCGGAACTATAAATGTTATTGGAAGTGCCCCAAAAATGTTTTAACACAGGACAACTGTATTGTCAGGAGTTCTGCTGAATTAGCCAAATGTCTGATGGAATTCGGCTGCTTTTAACTTTATTTTTCTTAACTTTCAGCTAAATATGTGAAATGTGAACAGTGTGGGAATCCAAAGGTAAGATGTTCTTTTATCCATTTTTCAAGGTGTGTGTATTCCTGGTGAGTTCATCTGTTGTTGGGCATCCCTAGTTACCTTCATGAAGTTGGCTGTGGGCCACTGCAGTACTTCTGGTGATGGTACTTCCATGAGACTGTTGGGACAGGTGATGGGACTGATGATGAAGGAACTTGTATTTCTTCATGTTTAAGAAAGAACTGCAGATGTTGGAAAAATCGAAGGTAGACAAAAATGCTGGAGAAACTCAGCGGGTGAGGCAGCATCTATGGAGCGAAGGAATAGGTGACAGTCTGAAGAAGGGTCTCGACCCAAAATGTCACCTATTCCTTTGCTCCATAGATGCTGCCTCACCCGCTGAATTTCTCCAGCATTTTTGTCACCCTGTATTTCTTCATGCTCAGATGTGTCTGATCTGGAAGTGAACCTGCAGGTGGTAATGTCCCCAAACACCCACTGCTCCTAACCGCATGGTGATAGATCACAAGTTTGAGTCAAGGAAGTTTAATTGTCATATATATCAGCAACAGAACAATAAAATTCTTACTGGATGCAATAACATACAGATAATTATGTAATAATCAGTAATACAATAAACCATAATACCAGGTAACCATAATAGTGCAAAACCAAAGTCTGTAGGGCATAGAAGACCCAGTCCAGAGAAGATCACGGTTGCTGAGATGAGTATTGTGCAGTGTTCAAGTGGCTGATGGTTGTTGGGAAGAAGCTGTTCCTGAATCTGGAGGTCACATTTTTCAGACTCCTGTTCCTTCTTCCCGATGGTAGCAGCGCGATGGGAGTGTGGCCAGGGTGGTGTGGGTCTTTGTTGATTTAGGCTGCGGTTGGAGAGCAATGTGTTTGATTCTGTGCCCTAAAGGATTATAGCCAGAGCCTAACCAAATTGTTGTTCATTTATAATGTTCAAACATCATAACCTGGGTGTTTCTCCTTTTTTGAAACTTATTATGATTTGAAGCTTCTGCAGCAGTTTTTAGTTTTTTTAAAGAAAATGAATATGAAAAAAAATGTCCCATTTGCTTCACATATAGAATGAATGGTCATAAACTCATTAATTTGCAAAACCATATTTCTTCTTGGCTTTCTAAAATAAACAGATTTAGATATATTTTTTCTAAATTTAGTTTTCAATATTTTAACTTGCTGTCACGTTAATTACACTTTTATATGTTACCTTATTCCTCTATCCCCTTTCAAAATGTTATGGCACACAACATGAACTTGAAGAAAATCTAAATCAAATACTGGTTAGTAGATCAGGATACTTCCAACAACAAAACAGGTTGAATTGAATGATTAGTTTAATTTGATAACAACCTCTTGGGCTTAGTAGTTTATTTTGTGAGATAATGAACGAGGTGTGGAACCATTTCTACCTCCCCAATCCGGCTGATCACAGCAGGTGACTCGTGGATGCCTGCAGTTCATCTCTTGCCCCCCCAGATAAGGATAAGTAAAAGGTAAAAGTGCCCAAGGGTCCAGCCATACGCCTATTGACCCACCAAGTGTAGACTCGCGACCGTTTTGCCAAACACTAGCATCGGTCTACCACGGCTGCTAACTATTTCAACTCCCATTTTCTTTCCCATACTGGCCTCACTGTCCTGGGCCTCCACATTTGCCAGAATGAGGCCACTCGCAAACTGGAGGGACAGCACCTCACATTCTCCTCGGTGGAACGGTATAAACATTGAATTCTCCAATTTCACGTAATACACTGAACTAAAACTCAATTTTCTTGAAGGTTGAAAAGGCTTAACAATTCTGCAGCATGAACAGTGTGAAAAGCGGGTCGGTTGGTGCGTAGGTCACTTTTCCATAATACTGTGTTGTATTTTTTGGTTTTGCTGAACTTTATAGACTGCATGATGATGTTTGTGGCATCATTACATCTGAACACTGATGATTCAAGAGACAGCTTTGAAGCTGACAAGCGACCGCTGACTGTGCAATTAGGAAATAAAGCTGCACGCTGCTACAATTCTCCAATCACTGCCGGTTGGAAGCGATGGGCTTTGCACATTGAGAGTCCTGATTGGTCTCGGTTTTAAAAGTATTCCTTGCCAGCACTGCAGGCTCTTTTAAATCACTTCTCAGTATCATCATCAGTATTCCTATCCTTAATGGTTGTGTCATAATAGCGAGTGATGAGAAAAGAAAGGCCAGTGATTCAGGTTGAAACCCTACTCCTAAAACTAAGCACACGGAATTACCCGATAGCAGATGTGTGAGGTTTACTGCTGTGTCTGTGCAGTAGGTAAATTATGTTAAAGCCTATATTATATCCACAAGCAACTAATTTCTGACAGCTGAAAAAATTGACTTTGGCTTTTATTTTGGTCCAGTGTCCCTTCCATTTTACTTTTTTTTTAATGTAACATCCAGGTTCAGAAAGTTTCTTCCCTTCCTGGGGGCATTGGTTTTGTCTTTTTGCACTATTATTTTTTGTTTGGGCTTCACTTAGCTTAATGTCTGAAAAGGAACGGCCGATATGTAGATTTCCGGGGTTAAAACCTTATGCTGTGGTTTACGGGATTCATTTCCAATCCTTGGGACTGTACATCCCCTTGATCAGATGTACCAGTTACATTTAATTGTAACTGAACAAAATCTACTTTGTGAGTGACTGACTGAGTATTTGGGATTATACCCTTCTCAAAAAAATATATAATTTAATATCACTCCGGTCTAGCGTACTTTACATCTCATTTAAATTCCTAGTTTGGCATACGGGCAAAGAACATAGCAGAGCAAAAGGATAGACACAAAGTGCTGAAGTAACTCAGCGGGTCAGGCAACAGCTCTGGAGAAAAAGGATGGGTGACATTTTGGGTCGGGACTCTTCCTCAATTTGAAGGAGGGTCCCAACCCGAAACATTACCTATATATTATGTCGGCTGTCACTGAATGCCTAAGTCACTCCTGTCACTACACCCCGACTGTCTTTTTTTGGTATAAACCAGCACCTGCAGGTCTTTGTTTCTGCGTTCTAACAATAGGACAGTTAGGGATGAAAGTGTGTAATAGTTGTGTTGTATTTACAGTGATGGTGAATCTTCAAGTGGAACTCAGGGCAAGTTATTTTGCTGTTTGCGGAACTTTGAATTTAATAAGTGAAATCAACCATTGACAAATAATACATTTCAATGTGTATTTTCTAAATCTAGGGAACAAAATGTATTTTCAACTTGTGTCGTGGATGCTGTAAGAAGAAAGCTTTCAAAGAGTTGGCTGACTGTGTAGGTGAGTAAACGCTGAGGACTATACAACCTGGTATAGAAATCACAAAGTGAAAATGCACCAAATTAAGCAGCGCCTGTGAAGGCAGCCAAAGTTAACATTCCAGGTCAAGGTAGAGATGTCTGGTTGCCCCCACCTCCCTCTATAAAAATTCATCAAAGTTACAATCATCCACTTTTCACATATTTTTCTGCATTTTGAAAGCTCTTTTCAGAGACCATAGATTAAGTTATATATACAATTGCCATAGATAGGGTAGACAGTTTCCCTTTTCCCACCCAAGATGGAAATGTCCCAGCACTAGAGGGCATAGCTATAAGGTGAGGGAGGGAAATTTTAATGGAGATATGCATGGCAAGATTTTTGCCCAGAGAGTGGTGGAGGCCTGGAACACATGGCCAGGGGTGGTGGTGGAGACAGATACTGTAGTGGCGTTTATGGGGCTTTTGCACTGGACTGCATCCACACAAAAACCTTCAGAGTGTTTCCCAATCAGAAACCTTGGATCAACTTTGAGATCCGCACTCTTCTGAAGACCACACACCGCGCATTCATGTCTGATGATACAGTGGTATACAAGAAGTCCAGATACGACCTTGGTAAGGCCATCAAACAGGCCAAAAGGGAACTGCTCCAAGCTGGAGGATGAGACAGATGCTCGGCAGCTGTGGCGGGGCCTGAATGCAATCACATCCTTCAAGGCGAAATCAGAAGGCAGCTCGAATGTTGGCGAAACATCACTCCCTGATGTGCTCAATGCGTTTTACGCACGCTTTGATAGGGAGAACACCGATGTGCCTTCCCGAGCCCCCATTCGCTGTGATGGTATTTCAGTCTCAGTCACAGAGGCCGACGTCAGGAAATCCTTCAGAGGGGTGAACCCTCGAAAAGCGCCTGGACCTGATGGTATACCTGGTCGTGAAACAGTGTGTAGCTGTGGCATTTTCGTCGTATTGTATCTGACAAAAAGTAGTTGGTTACTGCATTGTATAACTGTTGGCTAATTCTGGTGCAAAGACAGAGAACTGGTGAGCAGTTATCTGCCGCTATCTCTCCATGATGTGTGATGGTATTTCGGTCACGGTCACATAGGTCGACGTCAAAAAATCCTTCAGAGGGGTGAACCCTCGGAAAGCGCCTGGTCCTGCTGGCATACCCGGTTGTGTTCTAAAAACCTGTGCGGACCAACTGGCTGGAGTTTTTAACGGACATTTTCAACCTCTCACTTCTGAGGTCTGAGGTTCCCACCTGCTTCAAAAGGGCATCAAGTATACCGGTGCCCAAGAAGAGCAAGATGACGTGCCTCAATGACTATCGACCTGTGGCACTAACGCCTATGGTGATGAAGTGCTTCGAGAGGTTGATCATGGCGCAAATCAACTCCTACCTCAACAAAAACCTGGACCCACTGCAGTTCGCTTACCGCCACAACAGATCAACGGTGGATGCGATCTCGCTGGCCCTCCACGCTGCTCCGGACCACTTGGACAACAAAAATTCGTATGTCAGGCTGTTATTCATTGATTACAGCTCTGCATTTAATACTATCATCCCCTCCAAGCTGGTTACCAAACTCGCAGAACTTGGTCTCTGCACATCCCTCTGCAATTGGATCCTCGACTTCCTCATTCACAGACCACAGTCTGTTCGTCTTTGTGGAAATGTGTCAGACTCGATAACAATCAGCACGGGAGCACCTCAAGGCTGCGTGCTCAGCCCCCTGCTGTACTCACTCTATACCCATGACTGCGTAGCCGGTCATAGTGCGAACTCCCAAGTTCACTGATGACACCACTGTTGTGGGACATATCACTGATGGGGATGAGTCGGAGTACAGAAGAGAGATCGAGCAACTGTCCATATGGTGCCAGCACAATAACCTGGCCCTCAACACCAGCAAAACCAAGGAACTGATTGTGGACTTTGGAAGAAGTAGGTAGGGGACCCACAGTCCCGTTTATATCAACGGATCGATGGTTGAAAGGGTCAAGAGCTTCAAATTTCTGGCCGTGCACATCTCTGAAAATCTTTCCTGGTCCGAGAACACTGATGCAATTATCAAGAAAGCACATCAGCGCCTCTACTTCCTGAGAGTCGGTTTGTCAAGGAGGACTCTCTCTAGCATGCTGACCGGTTGCATCGTGGCTTGGTTCGGCAACTTGAGCGCCCTGGAGAGGAAAAGACTACAAAAAGTAGTAAACACTTCCCAGTCCATCATTGGCTCTGACCTTCCTTCCATCGAGGGGATTTATCGCAGTCGCTGCCTCAAAACGGCTGGCAGTATCATCAAAGACCCACACCATTCTGGCCACACACTCATCTCCCTGCTTCCTTCAGGTAGAAGGTACAGGAGCCTGAAAACTGCAACGACCAGGTTCAGGAATAGCTACTTCCCCACAGCCATCAGGCTATAAAACATGGCTCGGACAAAACTCTGAACATTAATAACCCATTATCTGTTATTTGGACTTTATCAGTTTATTTAGATTAGATTAGATTATCCTTTATTGTCATTCAGACCTTTCGGTCTGAACGAAATTTCGTTACCTTGCAGTCATAACATATAATTTAAAAAAAACCAAAACGCACAATAAACACATATTTAACATCCACCACAGTGAGTTCACCAGGCACCTCCTCGCTGTGATGGAAGGTAAAAGTCTTAGAGTCTCTGTCTTCTTCCCTCCTTATTCTCCCTCTGCGCTGAGGAGATCCAGGCCTCCGATGTTGCCGTCCACTAGCCCCGCGACCGAGCCTCCGAAGCCGGGCCGCCGCCACCGCCTTCGCCGGAATGCCGGAACACCGTCACCGGGCGCGCCACTGGAACGCTAGAGCACCGCAGCTCCAAAGCCAGGTCACCGCTGGAACGTCGCTAGAGCACCGCAGCTCCGAAAGCCAGGCCGCCGCTGGAGCACCGCAGCCCCGACAGCCAGGTCGCCGTTGGAGCGCCGCAGCCCCGAAAGCCAGGCCGCCGCTGGAGCACCGCAGCCCTGAAGCCGTGCCGCCGCTGCTGGAAGGCCGCCACAGCACCGAGTCCGCCAGCTCCGCCATTAGGGCCTCAGCACAGACGGAGACGGTGACGGGGGACACGACAAGAAAAGTCGCATCCCCCCGAAGGGAGAGACTAAACCCTGTTTCTCCCACCCCCCTCACACACATACGCAGCCTAATAAACCAAAATGATCACTAAATCAGACACAAGAAGACAAAAATAAAATAAAAAATAGACGGACTGCAGGTGAGCCGCAGCTGCCAGGCAGCGCCGCCACTTATTCATGTGTGTATATATTTATATAATGGTATATGGACACACGGATCTGTTTTGTAGTCAATGCCTACTATGTTCTGTTGTGCTGAAGCAAAGCAAGAATTTCATTGTCCTATCATTGTTCATAGCAAAAGGATTTGAGTATAGGAGTAGGGAGGTTCTACTGCAGTTGTACAGGGTCTTGGTGAGACCACACCTGGAGTATTGCGTACAGTTTTGGTCTCCAAATCTGAGGAAAGACATTCTTGCCATAGAGGGAGTACAGAGAAGGTTCACCAGACTGATTCCTGGGATGTCAGGACTTTCATATGAAGAAAGACTGGGTAGACTTGGCTTGTACTCGCTAGAATTTAGAAGATTGAGGGGGGATCTTATAGAAACTTACAAATTTTTAAGGGGTTGGACAGATGCAGGAGGATTGTTCCCGATGTTGGGGAAGTCCAGGACAAGGGGCACAGTTTAAGCATAAGGGGGAAATCTTTTAGGACTGAGATGAGAAAAACATTTTACACACAGAGAGTGGTGAATCTCTGGAATTCTCTGCCACAGAAGGTAGTTGAGGCGAGTTCATTGGCTATATTTAAGAGGGAGTTAGATGTGGCCCTTGTGGCTAAAGGGATCAGGGGGTATGGAGAGAAGGCAGGTAAGGGATACTGAGTTGGATGATCAGCCATGATCATATTGAATGGCGGTGCAGGCTCGAAGGGCCGAATGGCCTACTCCTACACCTATTTTCTATGTTTCTATCAGGGACACATGACAATAAACTCACTTGAACTTCTTCCTCTTTAACCCTTCTCAAAGTGCACTTTGCACTGAACATTTTCATCCTCTTGTATGGCTTTGGTCTTGTCATCCATTTTGTTTCTGATCACTCCCCAAAAAATGTTTGCTTATGTGACCGACACAAAGTAAATGCGAGACTTTTGATTATATTAGAGACAAATACTCGCTCCTGCGTTACCAATTACAGTGACACCAGTCTGAGATGGTGATCGTTCCATTACCAGAGTATGTTTTTTTATTAATTTGTTTTTGGTTTATCAGGTCACGGGTTACTCTTCAAAACCAAACACGAGAAGCGGTTGAAATGGAATTTAATGGAAGAGGGAATACGAGAGAATGGAGACAGAATCCATGAGTGTTTGGATTCCTGAATAAATTGTCCATCCCGTTGACTTCTCATGGGAATTTGATCTGCCGTACACACACCTACATCTTTTTATAAACAGGGCTCAAGGTTAATTCTTTCACCACTCAAGTGTTGATTATTTTTGAACAATGCTGAGAAACATTTTTGTCAACTCTCCGCACTTATCCTGCTGCAATATTTGCACGGTACTCCCATGTCCCAGTTGGCTAATCTGAAGAAGGGCCTCGACCCAAAACGCCACCTATCCATTTGCTGCAGAAATGCTGTCTGACTCGTTGAGTTACTCCAGCATTTTGTGTCTATCTTTGATTAATTTAAACTTGGTTTCCTGGTGGTCTCACTTAGCTGATAAGCTAATGAAAGTGATCATTTATCAGTAACTATTGAATCCACCAACAAAATTATACTTCCAATAAGTACTTCTCTTGCTGTAGTCTTTGGAGAATAAAATCGAAAAGAATGGTAAAATAATCAGTTTATAACAGATGGAAGGGTTTCCAATCTGATAAGTCACAAATTACCCCTAAATCCCCAACACCTACTTATTTTCATTTCATCATCCTTAAAGTTTAAAGATGTTTACAAGGAGGAAGTTTCCAGTGTGTAAATTGTATCCATGATAATCTGCTAAATATGCACCCGTGACATTTGGAGCAAGTTAGACACCTTGATTCTGACGGAGGGCGCTGCCATCTCCTAGGAGTTGATTAACATTAAACGCTGGTGATGGAAACTGTGGTGACCTCTGCTGTACTGCTCACTTGAGCCTCGCTGCGCAAGACTTGCTAATTCAACGAACACTGCCAGGAACGCACAGCACAGTCTGCTGGAAGGCAATGCCCGAAGGTACTCTGATTCTGTCTTTTGCTGTCGGGGAGAGCGCTATGGAGACGACTGCCTGACATTGCCAGTTGCAATAATTGAGCAAATCTTTTAGGACTGAGTTTAAAAAATTAAATTCATTTCCTTAAATTGAGTGGCATCAAATAAATTGAAATGCCTTCTTAAAATGAGTATGTAGTTAAATTATTGCTATTACAGTGATTGGAATAATTTACAAAATGGAACGCAATTAATTCCTGCAAAACAACTTCAATATATTTGATAGATGGCAGCTGTGTGCATATGTAACTCTCAAATAATCTTTATGATGGAAAAAGATGTAGCAGTTTACCTTTAAAGACTGTCGTCTTTATTCTGACTTTTATTTTCATTGTATAACGTTTGATTAACGACTGTATTGTATGGCCGGTTATAGGATTCTCTGTACTGGAAGTGACTTCTTTGTAATGTAATTTAATGCATGCAGGTCAAAGCTTCTCGCCTAAGCTTGTTTTTAATCCATTTGACCCTGAAGATTGGAGTGAATCACCACCAGTACAGAAGGATACAGCAATCATGTAGCTTAATTGAATTCATGTTATTAGAGGTTCTCTGATCACACGCTGTAATTCTCATGAGGTTCTACAATAGTTTGTTTCTTGCCATTAAAATAACGAGCAATGTTAAACAAAAATTGCTGGTATTTCCAGGTGTAAGCATGTGCTCACAGTCCTTGAGAAGGTGGATTTGATCAACAGGAATGCCAAATAATCACTTTAGATCTCCACCTAATTCCTCTTTTGCTTCTAACCCATTGTGCCTTGCATGCCCATAACGTGCAATAGGTCTTTACTGTTCCTTACACTTTGAATCTGGGCAAATGCAATTGAGCATGAAGCCTTTGAGGAAGCTGACGAGACTCTACTAAGACTGGGTCTGAGGTTTGATTTGATGTGATTTTCACACAGGCATTCAGTTACAGCCGCCATAAGGAAAGCTTAACTTGCTGAATTAAGGAATTTCTAAAAGTAAGTTTTAAACAATATTTTCTGTGCAGACTTTAAAGGAAACAATTTGTTAGATTGGGCAGAAATGTTTAATGATAAGTTTGTAATATTGGTGACTGCTAATATTTTCTTTCAAATTATTTCATAAAATTTCAATTTTATGTATCGTTGTTTCTTCCACAATTTGTTGCGAACCATTGAATGGGATACCTGGCTCCCACCATTTAGATAATCCCCCATCCTATGTTTCCTGTCACAAAGGGCTTCATTAAAGCACTAATGTGAAAAACTGTTCTTTCACAACTTGAAATACTTCAGTCCAAATATAAATGTCATGTATTAAATAAAAATTGTCCTTGGTCAGCGAAGTCCAGGTAGGTCATGCAGTTGGAATGATCATCTCAAAAGACGTAAGATCCAAGCTTCCCATTTTCTACCTTGTCCATTGTTACTCATTTTCCACTTTGTGAATGAAATATAACTGGAAAAGCAACGGTGAAGAAGAATGGAGGGAATGAAAGCTGCCCTGTAGAACAGTGAATTCCATGGCATCCTGGATGGTTTCCTGCAGGCAGCCGTGAATTTTTGCACCTGTATTAAGTTTGGGAGGGAAATGAATTCAAACGTTTGGTTAAATGAAACCTTTGAATCAGCCCATGCCTTTCGGCAGTTGCAGACACTGCAGGGAATGGATCACAGAGGAACTACACATCATCAGGCATCACCTTTTCTGACAGTGTAAAGAATAAGGCAACCCAGTAACTGCATGCCTACAAGTGGCAATGTGGTTCGGACATGGTGATCGCGCAAAGACGTGGACAAGACACTACCGGTCGTCCTGATTGTAATCACGTGTAATCTTTTCGCTGACTGGATAGCGCGCAACAAGTGTTTTCACTGTTTCTCAGTAACAATAAGAAGCAACTAAACGTAATTGCACCATGGCTGCTTCTATGTGCAATCGAAATAGCAAAACTAGTATCAGTCTCAGCTGAGAAGCAACATCTCAACTGTGCAGCACTTTCTCAGTGTCAACCCTGACCTGGGGTAAAATGAAGAGACAATAATGGTATTCAGGAGCAAGATAATGGGGTTGAGGGGGGAAAAAATAGATCAGTCATGATCAAATGGCCAAATAACCTAATTCTAATCCTGTCATGGTCCAATGAGCCACAGTTGACTCCATGTGATTCCAGCTCAAATTCAAGGCTCACTGAATTTCAGTAAAGCATACCATGCTCACAAGCATAAGATTAATATATGGTAAGTAAACATTTTTAATATACACTCAGAGCTGATCAGAAATTGTCATATAATACAGAATGGCTGGAGCTCTGGAGAGATTAATTCCTGTCACATTGGGAAAATTTGGAATTTATTTCTGACCTGGAGTCTATGCAACAAATTTAACGTGCGTGCCCCTGTTGTGGAAGTCCATTGCATCAGTGAGCTCTGAAGTATCTCATGGTCTGAAAGCATAACGCAGCATTTCCCCAGCAACAGAATAATGAGAGCGCCTCAGTATGAAGTTGTAATATGATAATTGAGAATTTGATTTTGATATAAAGGTAGAGTTCAACGTCAGAATCATTCATTAAAGGAGCATCTAGACAGGTACATGGATAGGATAGGTTTAGAGGGAGATGGGACTAGTGTAGATGGGGCATGTTTTTTGGCTTGGGCAAGTTGGGCCCTTTCTGCTCTGTATGTCTAATAGATCACTCTTTAGAGATCAAGAAAAGGCAACTTAATTTCAGGTGAAAAAGCAGTTAAAATAAAGCACCCTTTTCCTGGTGTATTTGTCTATTTATGAAGACTATTAGAATCTCAAGGGAACATTCACATTAAAATACTTAAATGAGGATTACATACTATTTTCATAGATTTTCCAGTAACTATAATATATTTTAAATGTACATTTCCTGGTTGTAGATTCAGAACCACTAGTCGTGGACAGTTCCATTAAAGTCAGGACTTTCTATTCAATCTAACACCACGGCTGTCATTCTTCTTGTGTATTATTTGTAATTATTTCAGGAACAGCTTCTTTCCCATTGTTATCAGACCTGAATGTTCCTCCCATAAGCAAGGGCGGAGCCCCAATCTTCCAACCTATCACTGCAGATGTTGAAAGTTTCTTTGTAACTGTAATGCACTATATTCTGCACTCCGTGATTTTCGTCTTTGCACAACCCGTTGTACACATGTACGGTATAATAGTAAGATTAAATGAGAACTTACCAGTTTGAAGTTTGATCTTTATTTTATGAGGAGTTACGATGAGGGATTACGTGAAGACCCCGCCAGCACGCATGCGCGACATTCTTCAAAGCAGTGGTGTGAAATCACAGATACCAGAGTAGACTAATATAGTAAGATAAGAGAGAACTTCCATACCACTTGAACTTATAATAGAGGGTTTCGGGAGTGGAGGGCACGTAATCCCTCATCGTAACTCCTCATAAAATAAAGATCAAACTTCTAACTGGTAAGTTCTCATTTAATCTTACTATTTTACTTCGGAGTCACGTGAGTGACTAGGTGAAGATTTCAAAGCTCTGTGATTTCATGCCATGGAACGAGTCCATGCTCACACACTGCCATGCTAGGAAAAGGAGAATGAAAGTATTTCAGACATGACACTGTGCTGAAAAACAAAGAAGGTATTTATTCATACCTAAATAATATATCCCCACATTGGGTAATTTATTTTACAGAACTCAAAATTTTCCCTGCAAACGTGTCAGGAGTGGCCACGGGTTTATTATAAAAGTGTTGAAAAGTCTGTTCATTGCTCCAACCCGCTGTGGCCAGGATGTGGTCCATAGGAACTTCCATCATCCTAGCCGCCAATGTAGATGCAGCCCTGGTGGAGTGAGATTTGAAAACATTAGTATTCACCCCCGCTGCACCTAATACCACCCTTAACCATCTGGATATGGTTTGCACCGTGACCTTATGGTGAGGGCGTTTATGGCTTATGAGTAAAGCTCTCTCCGTGCCCCTAAGAGTCTTAGTGACTTCTATATATTGTAAAATAAGTGTCACAATGCAGAGTCGTCTATCTGCAGGATAGGCCAGAAATTCTTATTTTTGGCCAGATGAACCGGGTAGGTCTTGTTTAAGTAACCCCTGTATTAGAAAGGTTATCTTGCCATTTGTGATATACATGGCGTCCATGCTTAATTTGTGTAAGGACTGGACCTGTTGTGCCATAATCATTACCATCTTGTATGTAAGTTTGTCCAAGGTGAGCCCCGTTATGGGTGTCCATCCTCGTAACATAGTTAAAACTATGCTTATGTCCCATGTATAGGTGTATCTGGGCCTGGGGGGATTAGAGTTAAATATACCCCTCATTAGTTTAGATACTAGTGGGCGTGATCCTATAGCCAGGTGATCACTCACTCTGCCCAGATAATTAGATAGGGCACTCCTTGCACAATTAATGGCACTGTAACTCAATCCTTCATCAAAATGAAGGGTGGCCAGAAACTCCAGCACTTCAGTGATGGTGGCTGAGTCATAGGTAGTGTTCGTCCTGGTGCAGAACACTTCCCATTTCCTGACATATGTCAGGTACTGTCTTCTGGTGGACTCCCTGCACGACGCTGAGATGGCATTGATCGTCCTGTCAGAGAGTCCGTATCCCAGAAATGGCCTGTTCAGAATCAGCAAATTAACAAATTCATGCAGTCATGGTAATGATGACTATCCCCTGTAACGGGATGTACCAACAAACTCGGCCATTTGTTTATCCGGATGCAGGGTTCTGAGGCCATCTTTTGTACTGCTGGGAACCATGGTTGGGTAGGCCAGTCGGGAACAACCAAAATACCCGTTGCGGAGTCTTGTTTAATTTTCTGCAAGACCCAACTGATGAGGCAGAAGGGGGGAAATGCATAGCAGAACAAATCCCCCCAATGCAGCGGGAAAGCATCCATCGCTACTGCCCCTGGGTCTGGTTCCCAAGCAACATATGTTGGTAGTTGGTGATTTAGTCTGGATGCAAAAAGGTCGATATCTGGTGTCCCATAACATTCTATAATATCTGTAAACACTTTCCGATCCAACATCCATTCTATGTTGTCGTTGAATTTACGTGACCTGGTGTCTGCCACTGTATTTAGCTTACCTGGAAGGTAAGTGGTTGAGATCCAAATCTCTCTTTCCAGACACCAGTGCCAGATATTATTAGCCAATTCATCACATGATATCGACTTTATTCCACCCATATGATTAATATAGGCCACCACTATGGTATTGTCAATTTGTAACCATACATGCAACTGGTGCATATCTGAACAGTAGGCCCTGAGTCCATGAAATGCTCCCAGCATTTCTAGATAAGTCAAAGTCAAAGTCAAAAGAGTTTATTGTCATGTGTCCCTAACAGGACAATGAAAATCTTTCTTTGCATAGCACAACAGAACATAGAAGGCATTGACTACAATTCTATACATATATACACCCATGACTTAATAAATTAATAAAGTGCAAATAACAGATGGAGGGATATTAATGTTCAGAGTTCTGAGCCAGGTTTAATAGCCTGATGGCTGTGGGGAAGTAGCTATTCTTAAACCGGGTTGTTGCAGTCTTCAGGCTCCTGTACCTTCTACCCGAAGGTAGCAGGGAGATGAGTGTGTGGCTAGGGTGGTGTGGGTCCTTGATGATGCTGCCAGCCTTTTTGAGGCAGCGACTTTGATAAATCCCCTCGATGGAAGGAAGTTCAGAGCCGATGATGGACTGGGCAGTGTTTACCACTTTTTGGAGTCTTTTCCTCTCCAGGGCGCTCAAGTTGCCGAACCAAGCCACGATGCAACCAGTCAGCAAGCTCTCTACTGTACACCTGTAGAAGTTAGAGAGAGTCCTCTTTGACAGACCAACTCTCTGTAATCTTCTCAGGAAGTAGAGGTGCTGATGAGCTTTCTTAATAATTGCATCTGTGTTCTCGGACCAGGAAAGATCTTCACAGATGTGCACGCCCAGGAATTTGAAGCTCTTGACCCTTTCAACCATCGACCCGTTGATATAAACAGGACTGTGGGTCCCCATCCAACTTCTTCCAATGTCCACAATCAGTTCCTTGGTTTTGCTGGTGTTGAGGGCCAGGTTGTTATATTGGCACCATATGGACAGTCGCTCGATCTCTCTTCTATACTCGGACTCATCCCCATCAGTGATACGTCCCACAATAGTGGTGTCGTCAGCGAACTTGATGATGGAGTTCGCGCTATGACCGGCTACGTAGTCATGAGTATAGAGTGAGTACAGCAGGAGGCTGAGCACGCAGTCCTGAGATGCTCCCGTGCTGATTGTTATCGAGTCTGACACATTTCCACCCTAGTGGAATTAATCCCTAGTGCTTTAAACAGGGTTAATTCTTGTGTACTCAATCTGCCACCACAACTTGTGGTGGTATTAGTTGCTCCCTAACCTTTAGCACTGGCATCAGTCTGTAATGTAACAGAGGGATTCATGATAGTGATGGGGTTAGAACAAAGCTGAGCATTTTCTATCTACCAGTTTAATTCTGATTTTGCTTTCCCTGGTAGTTTCATAGGCCTATCAAAATGGCCTGCATGATTTTTGAGAGCTAAAATTTTTGCTCTTTGAAGGTTTTGATAATGGAGTGGTCCAAATTATGCTGCTGGGAACGCAGCCACTAATTTCCCAATCACTCCGGCTACTTGCCAAATGGATGGTTCCCTGATGCCAGTGAGGCTTCTGCATGCTTCTATCAAGTCCATCACTTTGTTTGGTGGCAAGGTGATAGACATTTGAACAGAGTCAATAGTAAACCCCAAATAATCCATGGTAGTGGAGGGTTCCAATTTTGATTTATCTGGATGTATGATAATTCCCAGCTTTTGAAAAAGATGTTTTGTGGGTGATACTGCCAGTGTAGCCATCTCCAAATTCTCACCTACAATGAGAATATCATCAAGGCAAGCCATAAAGATATGGTTGTGTTCCCTTAAATAAGCTAAAGCTGGTTTTAATAATTTTGTAAACAGCCTGGGTGCTGATGAAAACCAGTTGGGTAAGGCTTTATACTGCCATAGCTGTCCCATCCAGACAAATTTCAGGTATTTACGATGATCCTTGTGTATTGGTACTGAATAGTATGCATCTTTAAGATCGATGCAAGCCATGTAGTACCTATCAGAAATTAGCTGTGACAAACGTGTCCATTTTGAAATGGGCATAGTGAACAGAAGTATTTAGTTTGGTAAAATCTATAATGATGCGGCAACTGCCATCTTTTTTGTTTTTTGTAAATATATTTGATACAAACTCTTAAGATTCTCTGATTGTCTTCTCAATTACCCCTTTTGTGTTTAGTCTTAACAGCTCAGCATGGCCTGCTGTTCTTTGTTTTTATGAAAGTATGAACTTCCGGCTAGGCGTATGCTGAACTGGGATGGGGAGTTCGTATACAAATTAAATTTTATAACCCTGAATACTTCCGGGTATGTAAGGATCAGAGGTAAAAGTGCACCACACATGATGAAACAAGTGCAACCGTCCACCAACTTTTGATGAATCTAAACATGCAATGTTTTTGAGGGAACCAGACCCACCTACGTCCATGATTACCGCCGGTGTTGTGTGGGTTGTCTCTGCCCTTGTTTCTTCAGTTGTTGTGTTGCTGCGTTGTGGGGTTGGCGCATTTTCCAGGAAGGCCGGGCTGGGCCATGGTCTAAAAAGTCCGCTGTGCAGGTGGGCTGGCTTTCGAGCTTTCGCCACCAGATGGTCTATCATAGTACCGTTGTGTGGTGGATGTGTAGGGGTGCTGCCACTGCTGATAGTGGGTTTTTGGGGTGCTTGGTACCTTGATCAGGCCTATAGCCTTGGCCTCCTCATCCAGGTCTTTCACCTGCTTCGGGACGTTGTCCCCAAACAGCAGATTAGGCGGCTCAGTGCTACTGGTCCTGCATAATCCCGCAAATTTGGGATTAAGTGCAGGCTTGATGATGCTCTTTCTGTAACTGTTAATCTTGAACTGAGTATTACACAGTAATGCTAAAGCATCTTGTAGCTCTTCAGGTAAATAAACCCCAACAGCTGTCCTGGTCACTGCTGTGATTCCAGCAGCCAGCAGTTTAAAGATCCTCTGGAGCTTCACCTCCTGGCTCCTTATAGATGGGCTCATGTTGCCCCAGATGGGGTTGTTGACTGCTGGTACATTGAGAGAGTTACAGTTCTCTGGAGCGAGATATTTTTCAGCCGTAGTATTAATGGCTTGCTCCTGCAGCTGGTTTGTGGCAATGTAATTTATACTGGCTGCCATCTTTGGGTGTATCGGCAGTCCTTTTTGTGTTGGTACAGCATGTTTGTTTACCATGCCCAACAATTCTTCTGGCACCCCTAACACAGTTGGTTGTTTAGCCATTGCCCCTTCTTCAGGGTCAGCCCAGCTCTGACCCCTAATGCTCCCCTGCGAAGAGGGTGAGACATTTGGCAGTCCTTGAAAGGATCCTGCCGTGGGTCTGCGAGGAGGCCCACCGTGACTCTGCCCCTGCCTAAGCAGGTCACGCTGGAGCAACTGCTCCACCAACCGCTCCATGCGGGAAAGACGCCCTCCGTCGCTATCTGCGAACGGGGTTGCTTCGGGTCCGGACCCAGCCGAGTCAACGGTCCCGTCCGACTTCCGGGTGGTTTTGCGGCGCACCTGCGGTCTTTATCGGCAAGAAGTCGGGAGCTGCTGGTAACACCTGCAGCTCTGGAGAAACAGCACGCTGCTGGCTGCTTTCCACAGCAGCGGATTCTGCCGCTGCTCTCTTAGATTTAAGCGACTCCATTGTGCTTTTTCTCTGGAAAACAAAATACACCCAGTTGCCACGCTCACTAGAATGGTAAGACTTACCTTCAGTAAGTTTTTAAACTTACGCTGGAGGAGCGGCGCTGCTCCCGACTCGCTTCCGCAATGCATTCGACGATAAGTCGCGCATGCGTGTTGGCGGGGTCTTCACGTAGTCACTCACGTGACTCCAAAGTAAAATTTGATTTAACCGTGTATCTGAAACTTTTCCTTTGAGAAGATTCAACGAACAGCTCAGCAAATGCATTTTTAATAAGTTATTTGATGGTAGAAGTGGTAATGGCATTCACCCTATCTATTCCCCTCATGATTCTATTCACCTCAACAAGATCACCCCTCAGTCTTCTGTGCTGGAAGGAATAAAGTCCTCGCCTGCCCAACCTCTCCCAATAGCTCAGGCTCTCAAGTCCTGGCAACATATTCAAATCATTTAAGAAGCGTACAACAAGGGGCCAGGACTGAGATTGAATGAATGGCTCACGATAGTCAAAGGACCTTCCTCAGTTAAGTATCATATCAATATATGAGTTATGCTTGTATATTTTATTTCCAGGAATTTAATCATTCACAAATTCTAATTCCAGAGGACCAGATCACATTATTAGCATTTTGTATCAAAACCGAGTGACCCTGTGTGCTTCATTTATGCATGCTTACAAATTACTTTCAATGTTATCACATTACTGTGGAACTGGTAAAACAAATAGGGTGGAGAAGGGGGGGGGGGGGGGGGGGGGGGTGGCGCGGGTGTGTAAGTGTAAGTTACTTAAAATTAGAGAATTCAATGTTCATTATATTCAATGAACGTTGAATTATCTGATTATTAGTAACTTTTACTTACATTCCGCTTCCCTCCACCCTAATCATTTTACCAGTTCCACAGTTCTCCATGTTGTTTTCCTCCTGAGATCACACCTACCCTAGCTAGCAATGGGCTTATTAGGCACCACCATATCTGTGGTCATTTGTGGCTGGCCTTGATTGGTCCTGGTCTTTTCTCGCCTCCAGCTCTTCACCCTACCCCTACTTTCAGCCTGAAGGGTCCCAACCTGAAACTCGACCTATCTGTGTGCTCCAGAGATGCTGCCTGTCCCGCTGAGCTATTCCAGCACTTTGCATCAATCTTTGTTTTAAACCAGCAGTTCCTTGTTTCTTTACTTCTGATAGTCCCCATTACCGATACTTCTATTCCCGCAACTTTCCACTTCATCTCTTTAAATTGTGACATACAAGTCTAAAGTGTGATATACAAGACTAAATAAAACCTATTCCAGAATGTAAGACGACAAAATTCAAAAGTTTCAACTGAAAAAAAGCAGAGCTAAGTAGTTAATTTTGTTCTATACAATACAATGGTAAGATTTATGATTGCATCTTTTCAAGATGTTGTTACACCAAATCCAGCTATATGTTTTTGCAAACATGTGGAGTAACCAAATAGAATTTTATCCTTCCAATAAGCAAGTTTTTATTTAATACGAGATAAGTACATATTTTGTTTTAAAAGCTGGGCCAATTAGTTCCTGGCCATATTTATTTGGTCGGTTTGTTAAATATCACTTTTTTACATTTTTATTCATTTTTCAGTATTTATCAGGCAAATATTCCTTGTACGCTAGAATTTAAATATTTAAAACCAACTTTCTGCCATAATCATGTCGCTTATACCTCTCAACCAGTAAATTAACAGGGAAGAATAGTGCTGAAGTAACACTGCAGGTCAGGCACCACCTCTGGAGAACATGGATAAGTGACGTTTCAGGTCAGTCTATAGAAGGGTCCCAACCCTAACCGTCACTTATCCATGTTCTTCAGATATGCTGCCTGACCTGTTGAGTTACTCCAGCACTTTGTGTCCTTTTGTGTAAACCAGCATCTGCAGTTACAAATTAACAGGAATGTATGGCCAGAAAGATAATGTCTTAGAATTTACTCAAACATTGACAATAGCTCTTTTTGAACCTTTATAATCGTGAATAGTCTATGTGCATGCGTCACTAAAACTCACCAAATGTTAATATGCACAATGTGCGCCTCAGCAGGGGAGGTGTGATTTGGGAGAGGACACCATTACACCTACAGGGCGAGTCATTGATAAACTGGGACAAAGGATAAACAAGTGATAGTGAGGTAAATCTGGCTTCACAGTGTCCTCCATAATGTTTGGGACAAAGATCCTTTATTTATTTGCCTATGTACTCCACAATTTGAAATTTGTAATAGAAAAAAAATTACATGGTTAAAGTGCACATTGTCAGATTTTATTAAAGGGTATTTTTATACATTTTGGTTTCACCGTGTAAAAATTACAGCTATGTTTATACATTGATTTCCCTTCCCCCCCCAATTTCAGGGCAACATAATGTTTGGGACACATGGCTTCACAGGTGTTTGTAATTGCTCAGGTTTGTTTAAATGCCTCCTTAATGCAGGTATAAGGGAACTCTCAGCACCTTGTCTTTCTATCACCTTTGGAAACATTTATTGCTGCTTATCAACATGAGGACCAAAGTTGTGCTAATGAAAGTCAAAGAAGCCATTATGAGACTGCAAAACAAGAATAAAACTATTAGAGACATCAGCCAAACCTTGGGCTTACCAAAATCAACAGTTTGGAACATCATTAAGAAGAGAGCACTGGTAAACTTAATAATCGCAAAGAGACTGGCAGGCCAAGGAAGACCTCCACAGCTGATAACAGAAGAATTCTCTCTATAATAAAGAAAAATCCCCAAACACCTGTCCGACAGATCAGAAACGCTCTTCGGGAGTCAGGTGTGGATTTGTCAGTGACCACAGAAGACTAAATGAACAGAAATACAGAGGCTACACTGCAAGATGCAAACCACCAGTTAGCCGCAAAAATAGGATGGCCGGGTTCCAGTTTGCCAAGAAGTATTTAAAAGAGCAATCAGTTCTGGAAAAAGGTCTTGTGGGCAGACGAGAAGAAGTTTAACATATCAGAGTGATGGCAAGAACAAAGTATGGAGAGAAGGATCCAAAGCATACCACCTCATCTGTGAAATATGGTGGTGGGGGTGTTATGGCTTGGGCATGTATGGTATAGCTGCTGAAGGTATTGGCTCACTTATCTTCATTGATGATACAATGTAATGAATTCTGAAGTGTATAGACACATCCCATCTGCTCAAGTTCAAACAAATGCCTTAAAACTCATTAGCTGGCAGTTCATTATGCAGCAAGATAATGATCCCAAACATACTGCTAAAGCAACAAAGGAGTTTTTCAAAGTTAAAAAATGATAAATTCTTGAGTGACCAAGTCAGTCACCTGATCTGAACATAATGGAGTATGTATTTCATATGCTGAAGAGAAAACTGAAGGGGACTAGCCCCCAAAACAAGCATAAGCTAAAGACAGCCACAATACAGGCCTGGCAGAGCATCACCAGAGAAGACACCCAGCAACTCATGGTGTCCATGAATCACAGACTTCAAGCAGTCATGGCATACAAAGGATATGCAACAAAAATACTACATTCATTTACATGACATTGCTGTGTCCCAAACGTTATGGTGCCCTGAAATGGGGGGGGGGGGGGGGGGGACCTATGTATAAACACTGCTGAAATTTCTTTTTTTTTTGTTTATTTTTGTTAGAAGTAATTTCTACATGGTGAAACCAAAATGTATAAAAATGGCCTTTATAAAAATCTGACAATGTGCACTTTAATCACGTGATTTTTTTCTATTATAAATCTCAAATTGTGAAGTACAGAGGCAAATAAATAAATGATGGGCCTTTGTCCCAAACATTATGGAGGACACTGTATGTGAGCTTGATCTGTTTAAAAACAAATTCAAAGTACTTCCAATGTAAACACTCATACATTTTAAATATCGTGCACTAATAAGTATAACCAACATCATACCAAATACTTGAAAGTCCTGTGTTAACTTTCATAAAAAGACGGGGCTGATTTTTTACAGGTAATCACACCCAACTCATTGCAGATTAGCTGATGTTTTGTGTTGTCAACAGATTATCTGTTAAATAGAAAGCCTCAAGAAAACAATCATGTTTTGCTCATCTTTCAAACCATTTTTTGACTTATCAATATGTTATTTCCCGGTACATTACTCAGCCCAAAATACATTGGAATTAAATTGATCACCGTGTTGTGAAGAACTTACACTGCCAATGATCAACTCAAATAGCTAGAATCGTGTTGAAAATTTAGGCAGCACTGCTCAAACGTGATTGTTAGTCGATTTACGCTCTATGCACGGGGTAGTTGACGTAACTTTGGCTGAAAGAAAAAGTTACTTATATTTCCTATCTGCAATATGTTGAATTTGAGTCCACGATTGGCACAGTTCGATACCTGCATGCAAGAGATGAGGTCTTTATTTATTTTCCAGCACAAAGGGAGGAAAAGCAAAACAGTACACTATCCATAACTCAGTCCTAGCAACTGTAGTTGTAACTGAATGGCTGGAAACATCAGGATATTGTTGAAGGATATGTATTTGCCCTAATGACCATTTTTGGGGTCATTAAAGTGACTTCAGATAACTCTTTCAGTTTTTAAAAGTGGTAACTAGGCCTGGATAACTGTTTAATATTTTACATGTAATTATAAAATACGATTAAATTAGTGTGACAAGAGTGCATTGTTGATGTGTAATGTATTACAGATTAACAAGAAATACCATTTCTTTTATTCTGACATGACAATGAGTCTGTCCTCATCACAATTAAAAAGGTACAGGAACAAAAAAAGTGAAACTTGTCACCATATTGCCCATAAACAGAACAGTTAAAAGATCATGGGTCAGAGCTTTCCTTCTTGCTGGTGATGTGCTTATTCTGTGTTCCAAAGACAATTTACATCTGTCAAAACCAAAACAATTATTTGCTATTGTAGTGCTTCAAGAAGAGTTTGAGGAGCATGAGACTCCACAAAGCTAAGCACATCCAAAGAAGAAACTACATTTCTCATTTGTAACAATGAAGTCCAAGAGTTTACTCACATTAAAGCAACTCAAATCCCACCAGAACTCTCATGTTACCATCTGTCACAATTGTAAAACAAACCTGTAACTCTGCTAACAGCAAGACATTCACTCCATATAATCAGTATATTTCTATTTTTGTGTTTTACTACTACTGAAGAATTGTATTTAAATTTTCTTTTATTAAATAAAATAAACCATACTTTTATTTTGAATGTTGCTTGGGAGTGATGCCAGAGTTGAAGAATTTGTATCATACATACAGAGCATTAAGGTTTAAACTAAGGATGAATTCATACTATTCATTTTTTAATACTCGTAAGATTGAGCCAACAATTACTGCAGCAATCTAACAACCAATTATGGATCATCAACTATGACATCATACATTTTCATGGGAAAATTAGAGACACCAGTCAGCAACATTTAGGATAATGACATAAGGGAACGTTCCTTTCTATAGGCATTGTTGGAAAGTATTATAATCTGAAAGTCAACAAAATTCAAACTGATAATTCAGGACAGATCTGGTGCAACAGCAGTCAATTGCCGGAACAGCATACTATTATATATTTGAATTCTATCTCCTGATGATGGTTGAACTTTGTATATCAGTTCTTGCCAAACTAAGAAACACTACCAGCCAACTGTGGTGTGTCAGGTGGTGGCGTGGAGAGGAGAGATGGGGGTGGGGATGCAAGTGGAGAGATGAGAGAGGAATAGCAGGGGAAAAAAGGAATGTGTTTCCAGGTCTGACTATGCAAGGACATAAATCATCAACCAATTTTAAAGCATCAGAAAATGTTGCAATGTACAAATGTCTGGCACAGCCTTGGCTGAACGAAAGGTGTGGCAGTGGCAAAGAATAATATAGAAACCGAACTATGGACTTTTTTTAATAAAACAGTGCAAATTACTATTTTACACCATTATGACAAATCTTTAAAAGTACTTTTCAACAATGCCTTTAGAATGAATAGAATATTGCACCAATGATCGTCACTGCTTTTACTTGCACGAGAGCTTCCATAACTTTCTTATTTGTCCCATTCCATAGACATGGGCTTTTACCTCTCTGGGGCTGACAGTAACATACTCCCTGGTACAATATCCTCCATTTATTATTCCAACACTCTTTTCACAGTTTTGTAGAAACTAAAACCTTGCCACTTGGCTGTTCAGAGCCCTCTCCCACATATCACAATTAGGATCCTGAAAAGAATTAAAAAAATGTTTTTTAAGTAAAGATTCAGATCCTGTAGCACACAGTTCATCATCTTCTTTAATCCAAAGGATTTTTTGTTTAACTTAAACAACAAAACTTTCTTCGTGCCCCCAAAAACAGCAGGATAGAGGTTCACTTCTACAATTGTTTGAATTTCTTTAAAGCCAAAGAAGCAGTTCTTTGTTGAAGAACTGTGGAAGGCAAAGCACACAGCACCGGTTCTTCTTCAACAGGGTCTTTATTCCTTTACATGTTGGTGCTCATTCGAGTTTGACTGTTTGCAGAATTAAGTTCACCTTGGCTTCCTTCTCTTGGAGGAGACTGTAAAGAAATTAAAAAACATTGACCATGAAGTTATGCTTTTATCACCAGGAATGCCTGTTACTCTGCGCCCAAAACACATTAAACTGCAATAAAACTAAAATAACTTTAAATAAATGGCAGGGTACACAAAATGCTGGAGAAACTCAGCGGGTGCAGCAGCATCTCTGGAGCTAAGGAGATAGGCAACGTTTCGGGCCGAAACCCTTCCTCAGACGGGTTTGGCAGAAATGGCAGATTAATTGAATGCAAGGTATCACATGACCATAAACTACAGTAAGCATTGTATGACTTAAGGTGACTTGCTCCAACTCAAAACTGCCAGATCAGAACAATTATGTGTTGTAAACATTATTTGAGCTTTGATTTATTTTGGCTTGCTTTGCATCTGTGTTTTCTGGGCAGTGGGGGTAAATTTTAGGCCTCATCTAACTATGGATTGGTGAATTATTTTCAGCCTTGAGGCCCTGAAAGCTGCACTCAAATGTTGGCACAGTAACGCATGTGCTGTATAGTTCTCTGTTCAATCATCTTTCTCCCTCTATTCATCTTCACAATGGATAATTTAGAGGGACGGACAATATTTGCTTTCCTCTTTATCTGCCCCCCTTTCCCACAAAGTAGCCGACTTCATTGTTTTTGTCTTGTAGTTTAAAAATAACCCACACTAACTGGAGTGATTATGTAAAACTAACCTTCAAAATGTTCTCGTTCATAAAAATGCTTTCAAGTAAGGAAAAGCTATTTGCCTAATTAATGCCTTAGAAAAAGTGAATCGTACTGATGCATGCTTAGAACTTTTCCGTGTTTGAAAATTCAGACTGCAATACTCTGAAATGTTGCTGTCCTTCAGTGACCAAGTCTATGTTCCACGCAGCCAAAAACTCAGTTCTTTCATATGGTCCCAAGTCTCTTAAGAAAATATTTTCATAAGCACAATTTTAGACCGAACCCAGTCAGATTATTATTTTGTTTTGATTTTATTACCTTATACATTGTTCAGTTACGGAGAATAGATTAAAAATATTTTCAAGTTAAATGATCTCAATCTGAAAAGATTCAAACTGAAAATGACAATTAAACTTCATAATGTTTTAAAATGTTTGCGTGTTACTTGATCAATGATACATTCCCTGTCCATATAGTTGCAAGTTAATCTCATTTTCTATATTTAAATTGCTGCACAACACGAATGTAAATAAATTCTTCAGATATCCTTATTCAAATGGCTTGTAGATGTACACATTATATAAAATGCAACTTTTCTGTGGCATAGGATGTACCATTGTACAAAGAAAACTAGACGATGCTATATAAAACAGATACACAAATCTGTTCATTAAGGCTGAAATAAATAAAGGTGACTTAAATACTATTTTTTTTTTAAATTTGGTCAAGAGAGCAGAATCCTTGTTTTGATTGTGGAAGAGTTAAATTATAGCGCCGTTACAATGGATCTATTTTATGCTTCTTTGTACCTGTTTTCCACACTGCGAGAAGGAATATTAACATAGGGAGATGAAAAGTTATTCAAGGTCGTGGCAGATTTTGAGAGGGTCAATAGTGGACAAGTATTACTGTGAATCAGGCAGGTCATCAGTGCACTAGAGGCTGGAAAAACATTGCTTTACTGCTTGACTGAATTAAGCTAGTCAATAATTCATTAGAAAAGGAATTAGAGATAAATGAAGCAAACACTAAAAGGTTAAGAGAAAAGGACAGCGTTAAGGGACTTGGGGGCCAGCTGGATAGTTAGTACTGAATTAGGCACATTGAGCTGAATGGCATCAGCCTTTGTGATAAATGACTGGTGTATAGAATGCTTCTCAGAAGAGCAGTACATTTCTGAAGGTTTAATCCTACAGAGCCTGGTCATTTTAAAAAGCATTCCACATTCAGTGTGACATTAACTTTAGGAGGCATTTAGGAGGCTTTAAAAAAGGCATATGCATATGCAGGAAATGGTCTATGCACTAACACCATTGTAATATTTAATAAAGTGGGAGAGGATGTGTTCTCCTTAGTGCTATTAAAAACATGGAGCACTAAAAATATTAAATGATTTAAAAAGCTACTTATGTAAAGTTTTAAACTGTAGGATCTACAATGGAGCAAGTTGGGTTGGTAGGCAGAGAAATGACAATGGCCAAATGGTGCCAAATGCCACCATTCAAATCTAAGCAGGACCTGGGGTTATGGGGAATAAACCCAGGCCATCAGGACAAATTCAAGAGACTTTACACTGAGAGCAATGCAACCCAATTACAATGGGAAGATCAGAGTCAGATTTGATGCAGGTTCAAAACCATTCATTTTAACAGGGAGTCTAGGTCTGTAAATCAAAGTAGCA
This sequence comes from Raja brachyura, assembly GCA_963514005.1. The sequence goes on from OY740803.1 coordinate 25,309,398, forward strand.
ATGTTACAAAATTTTGAGATGTTAAAAATCAAGTCTGCAATTTATCCCATCAGATAAAGCATAAAAAGAAGTTTAATTTGACACCTAATTCACTTTCATATCTTTCAGTATTAAGAAAGTTATGACCATTTTCATACTCGAAAATTAGCATCTTGTTCCCCATTGCCTTTCAATTGACTTAACTCAAAAGCTGTGATCTAGAACAGTCAAAAGCCGATAACTTTCTTAAAGATTAAGGGAACTCAATGAAATTTTCAGTTATTATAGATTGAAGCATTCTGAAACAAATATGAAACAATCTTACTTGGATGACCTGAAATTAAAGCATATAATTAGTTAGTTATCTAATTGTAGCTAATTACAAAATTCAATGAGCAGATCTAAACATCTATCCATTTCTTAAGAAAAGATAAACTTTTTAAAAATTGCCTAAGTGTCCAAATAACATTCACACAATAATCCACAATATAACATAATTTTTAAATCTCATTTTCATGAATTTATAGGCCAAATTGAAGGAATTTAGTGTTTAATGCCTGTAAATTAATGGCCATTTAAATCAACTAGCGAGTGGGTTTTAGTGGAATGCGGTGGATTAGAACGTTGCGGTTTGCGTGAAGTCAGTATGAAAAATACAGCAAATCCCATCCAAAGTGATTCACTCTAAGCATTCAGTAAATGAGCAAAAGTTTAGTTTAGTTAATTAACACTTGTACAGTGGTACAGTGAAAAGCTTTTTGTTGCGTGCTATCCAGTCAGCGGAAAGACTACAAGATTACAATCAAGCTGTCCATAGTATACAGATACAGAGCAAAATAACATATAGTGCAAGATAAAGTCCAGCAAAGTCCGAGGGTCTCCAATGAGGCAGACGGTAAATCAGGACCATTCTCTAGTTGATGAGAGGATGGTTCAGTTGCCTGATGACAACTGGGAAGAAAATGTTCCTGATTATGTATTTTCACACCTGCACTTCTTGCCTGATGGGAGAGGGGAGAAGAGGGAGAGCCCACGATGAGGCTGGTCCTTCATTATGCTGGTGGCCTTGCTGAGGCAGCGTGAAGTGTAGATGGAGTCAATGGAAGGGAGGTTGGTACGTGTGCCATTGAACACAAATGTACTTGAATTTTTTTGTTTTTGTTTATCAAACAATATTTTAACCTCACAACTAGCCATCAAAATGAATACCGTTTCAATTATAAGAAAATATAGGTAAATTAAATTTGACCATTTAAAATGGACTAGATTACATACTATCTTACCAACTCCATAGGAATAAAAATGTTGCATCTCTCCAATACAACAATATTCTTTTTAGAAACAAATCATGATTTTTCTAATATTGGAGCTAGTTCCAAGCTTTAAATTAGTGCAAAAACAGAATGGACATTGTGATCACCTGTTCAAATAAATAACATTTATAACTGATATCTGTATTTAACAATTAGGCTGACATTGAAGCAGAACAATACCTTGAAAGAGTTATCATTTAATGCCCAAGTACCTTAACGTGGATTTGATTGCGCAGAATAGCAGCTCGGAGTATCATGGCTTTTGCTCTTCTTTGGAACTCTTTGCCCATCTGCAAAGACTTTTCAAATGTTGTGCTGCGTTGATCTACATCCCGGGCATACAGAATCTGGAATCAAGAAATAAATAAACTGGTTTACATTTCCTCTTGCCCATGTTTGTTTCAGACACAGGACTGTGAAGCAAAGAAATTATTCCACAATTTAAACATCAATATTCCGTTGGCTGAAAAAGTAGATGAACTAAAATCAATAATTTCCCTCCGACTCAAAACTCAAGCTGTTTCAATTATTTTTGCTGTGTTAGATTTGCAACAAAGAAAATAAAAATATTTAATATTAATCTTAAAGGAAATTATTTAATGTTTTCGCTTAAATCTTAATGCCACTTGTGTAATGAGTAGACTGCTTTGTAATCAAACTATTTTACAAAGCATGATTCTATTGTGAGAAATGAAAACCCTTGCCCGTGTTTTAGAAGAATCTAGTCTATTTTGCCTGCATTCTGGTCAATATTTACTCCTCATTTAAGATCGCTGTTGTTCATGAAGCCTAGCTGTGTGAAAATGTAATGTTATATTTTCTTCAGAGAAAACAGAGAATTAATTTCCAAAAAAGAAATCTAGTTTACGGTAAAATCATTTTGGACTATATGAGATCATGATAGGTACCATATACAAGAGAAGTCCCTTTTTCTTGTTCTATTTAGAACCCCATTCCATGAACGACCGAGGTGAACGCAGATGTGCGCACAGATTGTAATTCTGACTAGCATATCCCATGCAGAATGATCCAATCTATTATATTCAAGCACTGGATGTATGGTGCTCTAGCATTTATATTTACTTGTGTTCCAAGATCATATTTTCGACAGATCTGCCACAAGAAGTGTGGAGTTTAGAAGGATGAGGGGGATCTCATTGAAACATATAAGATTGTTAAGGGCTTGGACACACTAGAGGCAGGAAACATGTTCCCCATGTTGGGGGAGTCCAGAACCAGGGCCACAGTTTAAGAATAAGGTGTAAGCCATTTAGAACGGAGACGAGGAAACACTTTTTCTCACAGAGAGTGGTGAGTCTGTGGAATTCGCTGCCTCAGAGGGCAGTGGAGGCAGATTCTCTGGATGATTTTTAGAGAGAGCTAGATAGGGCTCTTAAAAATAGCGGAGTCAGGGGATATGGGGAGAAGGCAGGAACGGGGTACTGATTGGGGATGATCAGCCATGATCACATTGAATGGCGGTGCTGGCTCGAAGGGCCAAATGGCCTACTCCTGCACCTATTGTCTATGAACCCAGTGTTGAATCTTCAAGGGGCTCCTGGAGCATTTCATTTCCAAGTAATGTAATGACTGTAGCTTTATTTTCTGCCTACACAAGTGGTCGTAAAGTAGGACATTAAACAATAATTACGGATGAGTAATGATTGTGTAAACAATTGAACTTCTTCTGCCTAGAAAGATCTTGCAGTTTTTCTGCGCAGCAAGTCACTGTTTCTTTGACAATGTTTTTGTTTACTTCCACTGCTCTATTTAGATGCCCATTCCATGAACCACAAAGGTGAATGCGGATGTGAGCAAAGATAGTAATTTTGAATAACAAATCCCATCCAGAATGATCCGGTCTATTATATTCAGTAAATAAGCAAACGTTTATTGAGCAAACTGATTACTAAAAAAATCCCAGTCTTTGTCCCACTCTTGCAACTTAATGGTTTATCTTTTACTTATTTAAGATAAGTCTAGTTTCTGTCGTCTAGTTTCCCTTTTGAGCACAGTAGATGTCACCTGCTGCATTTCCAGCTACCGACTGTGCAGAGGAGTTTCTGCTATTCTCGGCCTACTTTGTTTCACTGTACTGATTGTTGTGCCCACAACGGATGAAGATAACAGCTCACACTCACCTTGCTATGCGAATCAATTCTACCATTGATTAATCCTTCCAGGATAAGGTGCGTCAGCTCATCCTCCAGTGCACCAACTGTGGTGTTGAAAGAAATAGCCATCTTGTTCATGTCAGCAGAAACATATGGGCTGAAATACTAAAAATATACAGGGGCTTTGAGGCAAAATGTGACATTCAGATCTGTTTTACCAAAACATAATACTCGGGCTTAGTTTTCATGTCTATATTTATTACTTTGATATACAGCCTGACTGCAGACAATTTGATGAATTTCACAATTGATTGTATTTGAAGTCAAAAGAAACTACAACATTTTAAAATAAATGTTGTTTAAAAAAAAATCCGAAATAGAGCAACTATAACACACAATGATGTCATCTTAAAGCACTCTTTTGCTGATGTGTAAATACACATCAGCAAAAGAATGATTTTAGTTTAAAAGATCAAGATGTATTGCCTTGGTCAATAAAGAAAGAAGATTTATCAACAATGACAACTACAAATGATGTTGCATTTTTAACTTTACTAAAAATATCTGAAGGAATTGCACGAGGACTAGCAAACAACAACTGACTCCAAGACACAACTGAAAATTAAAATATAGATGACCAAAGACATGTTTTAAGGGGTATATGAAAGGAGGAAAGAAGGATAGAAAGGCTAAGAAAATTTGGAAAGGAATTCCAAAACTCGTGGTGGAGCGAGTGAATTTGAGGCACAGGATTGCAGATGTACTGGACATGGTCCAAGCCAGGGCAGAGTTTAGATCACTTCAGGTTAATGGAGGATAGAGCAAGGGAGCACAGAGGTTTGTGAGAATAAGCAGGTTTAGAGTTTAAAAAAGTTGGATGCTTCAGGAAGTAGTCACTATGTGACAGTCTGAAGATTGTAGAGGTTTAAAAATTACATTTCGCAGTCTCAAATGAAGGGTAGTGTAGTCAGGAAGGATTGGGCCATTCCAAACACAAACAGTACAACTGCCACTAAAATAAATAATTTATTACAAGATGATGCGGAGTAATTTAAAATTTAGGAATAATTAAGAGTCATAGTTAGCATGCAATACCGGGCGATACCTTCTCCACATACCTGAATGAGGGCTCTGTTCCTGATTTGTGTATAGAGTGTCTTAACATGTGGAGCTAGGTACATATCCAGCAGAAGGTTGTCCTGTGGAAATGGAGGAAGAGGGGAGGGCAAGAGAATATTTGTTAGGAGAGATGATAAAACACATGAAAGAGGCAAAGAAATAAACGACATTCCAGCAATTTGAGTTTTGAACATTTCAAATAAATCCAATAAATGCACTCTTTGTGCAGTAGCTCCTGAATGCCTGGGGCCTAAAATCTTGCCATGGTTTAAATTACCGCAGGTAAATGTCCTCTCAGTAAATTCTGCACTGAAACACGTTTTAAATTCTTCAAATTGATACCACTGAATCTTCAAAAGAAAAAATAAACATTTATGCCACCTATTCTGTCTTTGAATTCTAGTATCACCTTTGTAAATGGTTTAGCAAATATTTGTTTTCTTGAGGTATGATGACCATATCTAACCTAACCGATCAATTAACTTCCTTGCCATCTGTACTGCAACCTTTTCAACATTGGCAAATATTCATTAGTCATATTTGTAGTTAGCACGCTGCGTTCCTCTGTTGGCGACTGGTTACTGGTATTTCAGCAAATTTAAAGTTAACATTTTTGGATGGATGGTGGATTGCTTGGCATTGCTGAAACATTCTGCAAGAGAGACCTGCACCAATCTCCAGAAATTGTTGTTCACCAGTATCAAAATGCGCAGTTAACATCTTGAGAACACATTCATACATAACACACCATTTCAATGTCCAAACATGATTCATAGCCTATTTCTTTTAGTGCATCAATCCATAAAAATATACAATTAATTTATAAAACTGTATGTGGACCTGCTGAATAGTTTCAAGTAAGAAACTGCCAACTCGTATTCCAACATGGAAGGGCAGATCCAGCACGATATACTGACAGAAGCCACCCACCCTGGAACATGCAGTTTGCTTTGCAATGGATTTGTGTTTTATTTAAATTCTGACTCACCTTCATTTCGTCTAGCATTTTCAAACAGGAAGCATATTTTGACTCATAAAACTTGAAGATGATATCCCGCACTTGTGGCTCCAACTCAAGAAATAACTTAAAAGAGCTTGTGGTGAAAGAAAGAAATGCTCAGATCAGAGGTTGGTCTTAAGGTTCATCAGTTTACAAACAACATTTCAGCGACAAGTTTAATTTTACATTCCAAGAAAATATTTTACAGAGTTTTGGTCTCTCTTCACCAATTTCCATTTCATTTATTCCAATTTGTTTTGGCTGCATCAGGTCAGCAGCAACACATCTTCTCTCATTGCATCTTGTCCACTGTTGTGCTGCTTACAGCATACACCATTTATATGGATCAGCAATATGCTGATGTTACCCAAAACAAGCATGGAACTGTCCTTTATAGCAGTCATGGGCCTGATCCAGAGAATATATCTAACAATACACAGCTTTATCATTTACATTAATAATAAACCAAATATTAAAATGTAGCATAGCTTATCATTTACATTAATAATAAACCAAATATTAAAATGCAGCATACATCAGGTGTAAAATTGCCTAGCAAAATGCAAGAAAATACCAATACTCAGTCATGCAACATTCAATCAAGCATGTGCAACTGATTTTTGTTAAGGATTATTTTAATTAACACAGGCATATCCATTCCTCATGATTCTTCACATTTCTCCATTAGTTGAACTGCCAAAGTATATGTATGTAAAAAGATCAAACTTATCACATTTTAATTGTTATTTTACCCAAGTTCAGGTGTGTATTTTAATAATCACGAAGGATTGGAGCAGGAGAGATTAGTAGACTACTGGTACAGTCATAGTTTTGTTCAAACACTGAAGGACTGAATTTGGTCCTTCATAATGCATTTAGAATGCTAATAAAGTAACATTCTGGTGCATTGCGAGGAGCGGGGATACTTAACGTAGTTAAATAGGCCATGAGCTAATGCAGACATTAGGAATAATCATGAATGATTAGCTGTTTTTTTTCCCATTTTCATAAATAAATCACATCCTTGGCAATCATAAAAGCCCAAAATGCTTACTCAAGGGGTTTCTATTCAATCATTAAATTGCACAGAATTTAATGTAGTTTGTCCAGCTTTCCCAAACTCAGTGAATGTAACTGAAGGTGATCATACCTCTTTCCTATACTAGCTTATAGTTTTAAAATAATGCCTAGTGCGCACACTTGGAGAATGTATTATATTATCTTCACCTGCTGGAGATGACATTCCTTTGAAGTTCTTGCCTATCAAAAGTGGCCAGTGCACAAAGTCCACCGTAAACTGCTACGTTGCTGGGAGACAGCAGCTGAAAAATAACAATTAAATTACATCCAATGGGTGTTATTTTAAACCTGTGCTGTGATTTGTTTCACTATTTTAATAAGATTAGACCAACTTTTTAATAAGCAGGATGATAAACAAAACTTCAAAGAAAAATGTTTAAATTTCGAAAGTAAGTTTAAATTTAAAACATTTGCAATACATATTAGATTTCTCCCAAAATAGACTCAAAAAGCTGGAGTAACTCAGTGGGGCAGGCAGCATCTCTGGAGAGAAGGAATAGTGACATTTTGGGCCAAGAGCCTTCTTCAGTCTGGTTAGGGGTAAGGGAATTGAGAGATCTAGCCGATGATGTAGAGAGATAAAGACCAATGAATTAAAGATATGCGAAAAAATTAACAATGATAAAGGAAACAGGCCATTGTTAGCTGTTTGTTGGGTGAAAACGAGAAGCTTGTGAGACTTGGATGGGGAGGGATAGAGACAGAGGGAATGCCGATACTACCTGAGGTTAGAGAAATCAATATTCATACCACTGGGCTGTAAGCTGCCCAAGCAAAATATTAGATAAAGATTTCTCCCTTTACTTTCTGAAAATTAGCAGAAATATTATATTCAGACTTCATGAAAGTAAATGCGACCACAGGCCATTTGGTAGATGTAAAGTGCAATACCTGCTGAATTTTGATATGTGGGCCTGTTAGTCTAACTAGCTTGGGACTTCAGAGGTGCCAGGCTGCCAGATGTTATGGACTATCAGATGTATTCCAATTAATACTTTTAATCAAGTTGCATAGCACTTGCACCACAGTATAATTTTTCCAGCGATCTCAGTAATTCTAAAGGGAGCACGGAGACAAGGACCGCTGTGTGTTTTCAAGGGAGCATGGAATCAAGTAACATTCTGAATTGTGTTCTATTAATCTGGTAATATAATGGAGCGCCAGCTTTGCTTCGTGGGCCTCTATAAATATATATTATTTGAGGCTTAAAATAATGTCAATTAATATAATTTATACTTCTATTTTACCTGTTAATTGTACCACAACTCCCTCCTGATTTACAGCACCAACCCAAACATCTCTTAATAATCTGAAATAAGTATCGTCTGTTTAAAGCGGAAAGTTTATTTTAAGCAAATTTTGCCTCAATTGGATCCCTATATTCTTTGTGGTAATTGCTCAAAATGAATCGTCTCATTTAACATTACACCAATCAACTCAGCTGAAAACCATATAACCATATAACAATTACAGCACGGAAACAGGCCTTCTCGGCCCTTCCAGTCCGTGCCGACCATTTATTTTCCCCTAGTCCCATCTACCTGCACTCAGACCATACCCCTCCATTCCCTTCCCGTCCATATACCTATCCACTTTACTTTTAAATGTTAAAATCGATCCTGCCTCCACCACTTCTGCAGGAAGATCATTCCACACAGCCACCACTCTCTGAGTAAAGAAGTTCCCCCTCATGTTACCCCTAAACTTCTGTCCCTTAATTCTCATGTCATGCCCTCGTGTTTGAATCTTTCCTACCCTCAATGGGAAAAGCTTATCCACGTCAACTCTGTCTATCCCTTTCATCATTTTAAACACCTCAATCAAGTCCCCCCTTAACCTTCTGCGCTCCAAAGAATAAAGACCTAACTTGTTCAACCTTTCTCTGTAACTTAGTTGCTGGAACCCAGGCAACATTCTAACTTAGCAGTACTTTTCAGTATGTTAATACTCTTGGTGACTTTACAGTATGTTAATACTCTTGGTGATTTTACAGATACTAATTTATTTCCTGGCAGCAGAGTGTGGCAAGAATTTTAAGCTTTTGTCTTTAACACCTGAAATTGAAACCCAATTCACTTTTTCATTCTCCAAATCACTTCCAAGGTTTCTATATTCTTCTCAGTTAGTACCCACACTAAACAATTTTTTCTGCAGTAGTGTAGATAAGGTGGATGGTCAATCCCCCCCCCCCCCCCGGAATGGGAATATGAATGGCATAGACTTAAGAGCAATCCAATTAAATTCAAAACATGTAGAACAGAGACAGTTACAAGAGACATGAGGGTCAATTTTATCTGCACAATGGGTGATGCATAAATGGAAAGCTGTCAATAGAAGCTACAATTAGAACATTTAAGAGACATTTGGACAGGTACATGAATAGGAAAGATTTAGAGGGATACAAGTCAAATGGTGCCTAATGGGACCAGTCCAGATTGACACCTTGGTTGACAATGGAGTAGTTGTGGCAAGCAGCCATTTTCCATGCTGCATAACTCTCTTTTTGTTAAAGACGTATTTGAGTATTGTCCATACTAATAATCATCTGATAATTGTATTAAAAACTATGAAGAAAATAAGCTGCAATGTGGGAGGGAGTTACCTACTCACTTTCAGGTAGGATATTGCAGTATGACAACCTGATTATAAATGGTAAAACAAAAAGGGAAATTTGTATTAAATGGGAAAAGCATCATGAAACATTGAGCTGCAGTTTCACGCAAAATCTTAGACTTGGTCGTCACCTTGTAGCTTTTAACCAGTTTATACATTCACATGTTAAAGTTACACTGAACTGAACCTTACCTCAGGAAAGTCACAGTGATCAAAAGAAGCCAGTAAGAAGCATTTGGCTGCTTGCTTGTATTTTCGTGTGGCTAACTCTGCAAGGCCTATGGATTTAACATAGTGTAAAATTCAGAATTAAGACATTTGATACCTAGCTCATTTTTGTATAAGTATGTAAGTATTTTATTGAGAGTGTCGGTTAAAACAATGGTGGTACTCTTGCCTCCATGTCAGAAGCAGAAGTTAAAATAGCACATTTCACCACACCATTAAAAAAAGACTGCATTGTCTGGGATTCTCTCAAATGAGAGAATATCTGTTCTTATTCAGATGGACCCAAAATATCTCACAGCATTTTTTTCTCATAGGTAATTCTCCTGTTCTCCTTACAACATTCAATTTTCAATAATATCAAAACACATGTAATTTATCTCATCGTGCATAACAAAATCAAAAAATCTGTAAAATATATTACAGAAAACTATGGTTTCTATGTTTCAAAAGCATTTAATTGCCTGGTATTTAAAATATCCCAAGAATGTGAAAAGTGCTACATAAATACATGTTTTATAGGAATGAAAGGATAGAAAACAATATTCTCACTAACCTGCTGCACATTTCAACTTGGTCAGCACGGCCTGATTCTGACTGTCCCTCTCGCCTCTTTGCTGTAAAAAAAATATTTTGAGTAAAAAGGAAATTGAAGCAATCATAATCAAATCTTTAAAGGGCCTGTCCCACTTTCGCGACCTAATTCACAACCTCTGCCGAGTTTGCCCATGACTCGTACTCGCAGCATGGTCTCCACGAGGTCGTAGGTAGGTCGTGATGCTAGTCGTAGGTACTCGTGGCATCAAGTAGGTCGGTGCGTTTTTCTAGCCTGATGAAAAATGTCCACGAGTAAAAAAGGTTGTGAATTAGGTCGTGAAAGTGGGACAGGCCCTTAAAGCACAACTAGTCTAGAGTCTGACTTCATCAAATAAGGTTAGAACACATTCTTATGATTATATGAGTTTGTAAAATTGTGTGGACTTATGCATTTAACTGTGAACAATAAATCACACAGCATTGTGAGGCAGCTAGTGGAGTTGATGCCTCACAATGCCTCGAGACCCAGGTTTGATCCTGGCTGTGTGGAGTTTGCATGTTCTCCCTGTGACTGTGTGGGTTTCCTCTGGGTGCTCCAGTTTCCACTCATGATTGACAACAAAGAGTTTAGTTTTATAAATAGTACAGCAGTAAGGAACTAAGTATGATGCAATGTATAGCTTACTTCCCAGTACCACAAAGCCTCGCCAACTATCTGCAAGTCTGGCAGAATCTCTCTGCTGTGATAAGTGAGATTCGAGAAATGCTACATAAGAAGGACAAGACAGTCAACTTCATTAGAATTCCACTCACTACCTTTAACATTCACTTCTACCGCCATGGCACATGGTAGTTGGTGTTTATAACTTCTGCATGATGCACTGCAGCAAGTCACTAAGCATGGCAAAAGTTCTTCCAAACCCATGACATATATAATCTAGCATGAAAAGGGCAACAAGGGCGTAGGACATCATGTATCCCAGGTTTGCCTCCAAGTCACACACAATCCATGCCTGGAAATATATTGCCAATGCTTCATCTTCATTGCTTCAAAATCCTAGAAATGCCTAAGATATTTGTGGGTTCTTTCAAAACATGGATTGTTCAAGGTAGCTCCCACATACCATGGAAGAAAATAAATGACTGTAGTCAACAGTATGATTAGGAAACTCAGACGATCCATATCTCTATATTTTATCAAGTCTATGCCGAATCACAAAGCAATCTAATCGCCCTGCAAATTCTTTCTGTAACTTATACTGGTGATAGATTATGGTTTTTGTAGTGCAATTTTATATTTCCTTAGCAATTTTAATGTATAAAACTGCAAATGTTCAAACTGTACCTTAATTGGTGCATGTGGCAATAAATGTGAACTTGACCTTGAAAGTAGTATCGCTTGTTTAATGGGTTTCTAAAATTGTCCTTAACAATGGGACTGACTATTGGAATATATTGTAAAACCTTAGTTTAATAATTAACAAAGATTTAACATTTCTTTTAAAATGTAATTGGTTATTACATTACAATTAATTACTCTAAAACAAATCTAGTGATTAAAATCCCCGATGCTTTGCCTAGCAGAGAACAACTTTTGTACGTTTTTCAAAAAATCTTTGTAAGTTTTAATACAACAAGACTTTCTGTGCAAAATCCACAAAACTGTCCAAGTATATATACGAATAACTCACATCTGCTATTTCCTCAAAACAAAATGCTGCAATTGCAAAATTTGAAATGGGTAATACTAAGTGCATGATTATGAGATCATCTAATGCTTTATTTGCATAATATCAGTGTCAAATAAGGCAAATATGAATACAATGCTCGGATGAATTTACTGACCTCTGCAATCTCTGGAGTAGACTCTGCTTTGCTTACATAACTGAGAACATGAGACCAATTTTGGAGGTAGATACTGACCTGCAACAAGCAAATTATATATAATTCAAATATTCAACACAGATATCAGTCTTCAACTCAAATGCCCATTCAGTGATCTTCCAAACTTCAATTAATGTTTTAAAATTATAACTTTACCTACAGTTTCATGGGTACCAGACAGGAAGAAATGCAACACAGCCAAATAATTTTTAGCTATATTAGTGTTTCCACTCCAGCATTCCCCACGAAACAAGTTTAAACCGAAGCATTTTCCTCGTGATTTTGACTATACTGATATGGATGGAAAGTGTAGATCAGGTTTAGGTCAGACTGATGTTATCGTCGGATCAGACAGAACATTAATCCACGTGGGGAATGAGTGCAGGGATACGGTGGCTTGCAGCTGGCAAAATTCAATATTTACACAGAGGCACTAAACCAAGGCTATTAGTTAGCATGAGATTAGGATCATGATTGAGATTAGTTAATGGGCACTGGTTTTAATGACTGGGCATCATGTTCAAACCAAGTGTTATCTGCCATTTAAAAGCATTTTGGACTTCAATGCTAGCTTTTTACGATGCTTTTAAATAGACACATGAACAAGCAGGGAATGGACGGATATAGATGAACAGGCTGATGCGATGAGTTTAAGGAAGCATCAGTTCGCACACTCATCGTGGGCCGAAGGGCCTGCTTCTCTACTGTTCTGTCATTAGTGTGTTTAGGGCATTTGAATCACAGTGGGGCGTGCTGCAAAATGATGGAAGTTTTTAGCTGGCACAGTTGTGGGCTAAGCAGCATGATCAACACTATTGATTTCCCACGAGTTGACTTTGCTGCATAAAAAATAACATCCCTCATGATTTATTCAACATACAGTGACCTCCATAACGTTTGGGACAAAGACCCATCATTTATTTATTTGCTTCTGTACTCCACAATTTGAGATTTGTAATGGACAAAAATCACATGTGGTTACTGTGCACATTGTCAGATTTTAATAAAGGCCATTTTTATACATTTTGGTTTCATCATGTAGAAATTACAGCAGTGTTTATACATAGTCCCCCCCCCCATTTCAGGGCACCATATTATAAATCTCAAATTGTGGAGTACCGAGGCAAATAAATAAATGATGGGTCTTTGGCCTAAACATTATGGAGGGCACAGTATTATTGAATATGCAGGATGCATTCGTGACAATTAAATATAACAGGCTAATTTACTATTTGCATATTAAACATGAGAACATGATATTGGTGTTAAGTACAAAATATAAATAACAATAACTCTGTTAAATAAAGGGATGTGGGGATCAGATCTAGCAGTTCTACATAGATCAATTACAATCATTGCTGGCTTTTGTTTTCTATCTCTATTTCCAGGATTGACCTAAAGGAAAATATTGAATGAAGCAGAGTAGTTTTGAAAAGTGAAACAACCTTAAACTATTTTTCATAAGATGATGGTCCTTGATTGGGAAGAAATTATTCCAAGGACATTAAACAAGTAATACATATTAAAAGAACACTTTCACCCATTTCATCTGCCCATGGGGTTGAACATTTGCCTCTGACAATCCCCATTTTCAATTATACAAATATTTAATACTTAAAATTCATTTTCTCAATTTGGACAAAGTCCTTACCTTGAGAACGAGACAGTGTATCTTATAGGGGAAATATGTTTCTCACATCAAGGGAGAGGAAAAAAGAAAATGGAGCTTGAGTTGATACACTGACGACCACAAAGCAGTGGAGAGTTTATGCACACCAGCAAAGCAATTTAATGTCAATATTCACACTAAGAGCAAAATAATTCTGATAATTAGAAATTCTGGCTGATTTAGTCGGAATTCTGCAAGATTACTCAATATGGAACGTATTCTTTGTTTTTCAGTACACAAAATAATGAATTGTCTAATTTGAATATACTATACCAATAGTTCCTGTTCCACTTGTTGTGGATTTGCAACGTCAATACTAATGCAAGAATGTTATATAATTGACTTTTGCCACATACCTTAATGACATTTAGACACATGTTGATGACGTGCTTTGCACTTGTGCAATAGTCTCTGGCTCGTGAGTAACATTTCAGTGCATTACTAAGATCCCCGCAGTCTAGGTAGTGATCACCCAGGTCATCATGCCCTCTCCTGAGATAAAAATTAAAAAAATTCCAATGACTTAAAAATTCACATGTTTAAACATGTCAGCAGTTAAAACAAAGTCCAGTATCTCAAAGGCATTTGTTTGCTTCTGCCTGAGCTAATGGCGAATTATATTAATATGTATTTGGGGGAAAAAATGAAAAGTGGACGAAAAGGCAAAAAGGCCAAACATTTTAATTCACAGCATAGTGTGTGTTAGTTTGTATTTCACTTATAATTTTAAGCCTCTAAAGTTTAGGAAATTGACATCCTACAGTATGATTTCAAGTAGTGAATGATAACACAAGCACACACATTATTGTCAGCCTTCATTTCCACATACAAACAGCTCTCAGTGCATTGTGCAGAGATTATTTTGGGATGATGTAACCCGACATTTGGTAAACCGCTTCGGATGCCCTGGGATATTGACTCAAAAAGTAGCATCATAGTCTATTAAAGCAGTATAACTTTGGCTGTATCCAATACCTCTGCCTGTCAATTCCTGCTCTTTTACATCAGAGGAGAGCCACAAGAATACAAAAGATAATCTCTGTGAGATTCTACATTCAGAGAAATTCATAAATCAAGCTTCCTGTGAAATCCCAATGTTTATGTAAAACAGACAATAAAAACAATAAGTACCTGTTTATCAACCATTCTTTTTTTTTTGTTTCAGTGACTGCAATGGCACAAAGAAAATTCTAATTTGCAAGGAGTTAAATACCCAGTTAATTTGGAGTCTAGGAAACTCTGTAATGAATTTGATTCTGGATCAAATGAAAAAAATAGCAGCTCAGGCATTTTAAACATCCTTCAATTCCGCACTGATGTATTACCCTGGACAATTTCTAGCTAGGCCAAGTAGATACAATTTATAGTGCAGATGCATGTTGCTTGGCCCAACAGGTGACAATAATATGCCATGTATTAGATGTGTGGTCTGGCCTGGCTTGGACACAGACAACCTTTAATAAACAATTTTCAAGTTGTTTGTTATCATCAGCACAAAAACTAAGGTACGGGTATGAAGAAAAACTTGCTTGCAGCAACATTACAAATTGAGAATGAAAGACATTTGCCATTATGTATGGAAGATATATTCCATATATTTTTGTATGTTTTGTACCTGATGCTTTCTTTGATGGAATTTCCCTTGTAATTCTTCAGATCTGTGTCTAATTTCTCCAGTTTCAGCAAAGCTTTCTTCCGTGTAGACTCTGCCCAAGCTGTGTCCAGTGTAGGGGGCTCCAGACCTGACTCTGGCACTGTATCTGGAACACCCTGAGTTTCCCTGCAGAAGTAAAGTCTTAACAGCTCAATTTATAAATTATTTATCTCATAAGTAAGTCACAGCACTTAAACCATGACTGGCAACATACCGTACATAGTCAACATAATATCAAAGAACACAATCAAGAAGAAATTAAAATATAAAAAAGTAAAGAAGTACAATGCTCTGCATGATCATCTTCTTTTTATCCATTAACATTCTGGAAGCATTGAACAGAATCTCTCTAACCCATTGTGTTTCCCATTCATTTCCCATTCGCCTGATGTGATCTATTTGTAACCTACACTCTCCAATTCAACTAGCAGCAATCACGAACAATCAATACAACAATTTATCTTTTCTCCCAAGAGATTACAAGAGCTTTAAAAAAAACTTTACAATTCTGCCAAAGAACCGTAAGCATATTGAATACTTAGGCATTTTAAAGCATTTAGCTCAAACAATGAAAGACACGAATTGCCACCTGGCTTTCTGCCTTCTGCTGCGAAAATATCCAGAAAAGGATATTCATTTTAGCCCACATTCGTTCGCTCCAATTCAAAAATTATGCATTAGCACGGAGGTTGAGACAGACGCAAAGAGGTTAGATAACTGGACTATTAATCTAAAGACTCCAAATAATGACCTGAAGTCTCATTTTCAAATCACTTCAGGACAAATCTCTAAGATGGTCATTGAAGGAAAATCTTGTTTAAGAAATGGTTCCTGCTCAAGGTTACTTGTTATAGTGTTGGATTTAGTTTTATTGTTGTCACATGTAACGTAGTACAGTGAAAAGCATTGTTTGCATGCTATCTGATCATATCGTATAATACACTACATCAATACAGTCAAGTCAAACTCAAGTACAACAGATAGAGCAAAGGGGAAGCTACAAAGTGCAGAATATAGTTCACAACATTGTAGCGTATCAATTCCAATGTCCACAATGGGGTAGAGGTGAATAGGACAGTACTCTAGCTTATGGAAGGACTGTTCAGGAGCCTGTTAACAGAGAATAAGCTGTTCCCAAGATGAGTGGAGCACGCCTCCAAACTTCTGCATATTCTGCCCAGTGAGAGTGGGGAGGAGGAATGACAAGCATAGGACACTACCTTAATAATTGTGGCCTTGTAAAAAGGAATTGTATTAATACCTGAAGGGAAAAACCACCTTCAGAAAGAGTAGGAAAGTGGCACTGGCTGGATTATGTTTAAGTGTAGCTCTGTTGTGATCTTTCCCCTTATGTGCTGTGCTTTTGAATTATGCAACCTCTCTTGGTTATAGCCATACCTTGTGGCTTCTGTCAACTTGCGGTGGATTTCTTCATACATATCTACATTAAACGTTCTTTGAACAAAGGACAGTGCCATCTTCAGGGCTTCAATGCGTAGCTGCGGACAGTGTTCTGCTATAAACAGAAGCCTCTCAATTCGCATCAAACCACTGTAACTTGCTGCATATTGCTCCAGATCCTGCAAAACGCACAATACATACAGATGACCACTATTGTACCTGAAATATGTAGAATAACTTCAAGCTAAACTCATGTTAAAAAATAACCAAATATAATAGATTTTATTTGCCACATAACCATCATTTTACATGGGACCATTTAAATTCACTTAATAGGTAAAACAAACCGTTTCACAAATCTTAAATTCACCTTAAAATGTTGGCAATATTTAATGTCAACAAAAAGAGATGGGATTCAATTATAAACAGTATAAGGGCAGAGAGCAAACAACATTTTGTGAAAATAATAATGAAATAATATTTTAGAGAAAATTGGTGAGGGTGAAATAAAAATGAAAAATGATCAGTAGGTTTAGGAAAAGAGTATTCCAACTGGAGCTTTAGTCACTGATAATGAAGCAAAAAGAGACTCATATACGAGGCATTGTCTGCAGAATATACAGTGACTACTTTCATTTACATGACATTGCTGCATTCCAAACATTATGCCCTGAAATTGGGGGACTATGTATAAACACTGCTGTAATTTCTACATGGTGAAATCAAAATGTGTAAAAATACCCTTTAATAAAATCTGACAATGTGCACTTTAACCACATGTGATTTTTTTTTCCTATTACAAACTCAAATTGTGGAGTACAGAAGCAAATCAATAAATGACAGGTCTTTGTCCCAAACATTATTGAGGGCACTGTATGCAGAAACAAAGACAAAATAAATCAGAAAAGGAGCAAAACATTGTTCTTTGAGCCTCATCGACCATGACTTCACTGAAAGGCAGATCTTCCATCACAACCATTTCTCTGCTCCGTTCCTAGACTTCTTAATTCCTCCAATATCCAGAAATCAGTTCTTGTTTTTGAAATGCAATTAGTGACTGAACTATCACAGTTTCACAGAACAGTTGAACAAGTGGAAACAAACTTAACATGCAGGATTTCTGAAGGAAGACATTGAACGTCTCCGGTTTGCAATGTTGAAATGGGGACATTTATAGCACAACCATATTTGATGTGCCAAGCAATAATGGTTGTTAATAATAATAATTAACAAATATTTTTTAAACGATAGGTGCCATCATGGTAGCTATCCTCAGATGGACACAAAATGCTAGAGTAACTCAGCAGGACAGGCAGCATCTCTGGAGAGAAGGAATGGGTAACGTTTTGGGTCGAGACCCTTCTTCCTTCTCTCCAGAGACGCTACCTGTCCCGCTAAGTTACTCTATCATTTTATGTCTATCTTCGGTTTAAATCAGCATCTGCAGTTCCTTCCCACACATTTGGTAGCTATCCTTCTTCAGCACTATTCCATAGATATGCAGTAAATGGGCAATATTTGTTTTTCAAGGGGATAGTATTAAAATAGTCAAGAGACCATAATACTTTCAGGGATACAGCTGTAATTAGAGTTCACCAGTCAGAAGAATCACTTGTAATATGGAACACAGTAGCATAGTTAAATTTCTGGACCAGCAGCCAAGAGTTCTGGCCAATTGATCTAGAGATTTGTTTGAGTTTGACCAAGATATTTGGGGGAATTTCAATTTAAGCAATGAAGTGGGATTTGCAAATTTTGCAAAAAAAAAAGCCCGTCACAGTAATTATAACCATAAAACTATCAGATTGTCTCAAAAATTCACCTGGTTCACTAACATTCTTCAAAAAAGGAAATCCGCCATCCTTACCCAGTCATGACAAAACAGGGCTCCAGACTCACCAATGTAGTGGGGTTGGGGCCGGGAATAGATTACCAGTGACATTCCTATCGCACCAAAAACATAAACCACTGATGTTGAAAGAGTTATGAAACTGCTTCCACTCATCCTTGACCCCCCCCCCCCCCCCTCAATTTAACTCTTTGCAACTGTATTTTCTTTCTTTAAATAACTTCCATAATTCACTTGGCTTGAACATTCAATATCACTGCAATTTGCTAGGTCAACCTTAAATTCTGACGTACCAGTGTGGGATTCTCCACAACATAGTTTGTGTCGGGTGCATTCTGCTGATCATCCTGAGGGTCAGCATCTATTTGCATTGGTTCCACTGCTCCCTACAGAGGCACAGAGAAAGGTAGGGACAAAGAGAACAGTTAGTGGTGATATTGGTCACGCTGATCCTTGCCACTAATTAATACCTTGAATTAAAATAAAAGCATATAGAAAATGAACAAAGGTGCATTTTTAATTATAAAATAAATTGCTATTTGAAAGAAAATATCAATTCGGAAAATGTTATATATTACTTAATGCTGTAACATACATCAACATTAAAATATTTTGGCCGAAAAGAATGCTTTTTCAACCATGCTCGTCTTTCATTAACCTGAAGAACCATCTATTGCTAGTGAAACATCTTCAGGCCAAATATTATTAGAGCATAACTGCTGAACTTGTTTAAAGCAATCTAAAGAATTGTTTTTCCACTCTCTAGTCACTTGTGGCCCAGTTAAATATTCCAGTGAAGTTTGTTGTTCAAGAAGGAACTGCAGATGCTGGAAAATCGAAGATAGACAAAAATGCTGGAGAAACTCAGCGTGTGCGGCAGCATCTATGGAGCGAAGGAAATAGGCAACGTTTCGGGCCGAAACCCTTCTTCCTCGGTCAAAAGTGAAGAAGGATTTCGGCCCGAAACATTGCCCATTTCCTTCGCTCCATAGATGCTGCCGCACCCGCTGAGGTACTCCAGCATTTTTGTCTACCTTCCAGTGAAGTTTGTTTTTGCTTTGGAAGAGTTAGTATGGAGCGCTCTCTAATATCAATGTTAATCTTTCAGTGCTGTAACCCTAACAAAACTGTAGAGCAACAATAGAGCTATGAATATTGTCATCTCATGTGATGCCACAAAGTATAGCCACCGGAGGAAGTTCTCCTCAAAGTGTGTCCCCATTTTCAGGTAATTGCATTAAGGGGTAGCACATATATGAAAGTGAGGATGGATCAAAGTAAGATAATTGGGGGCCTACAGAGTTTGTGGTGTGCCAGTGGAGGTAGTTGCCTTGTCCT
This sequence comes from Raja brachyura, assembly GCA_963514005.1. Next base: position 25,329,173 of record OY740803.1, read on the forward strand.
TGCTGTCATTGAGAAACTGCTAGTGAAACCAACACTGCACTGAATGAGACAATGAAATGAGAACAATGAAGGACTGAAGATGGAATAGAACATGAAATGGTACAGGATGGAACTGTATCGTGCCTCCCATGTACAAGGAGAGTCACTTGCATTTTAGATTAGGGCTTTTCCAATATTTCAGCAGGGGAAGAAATCCCATTGGAGAAATTTAGATGAAGAGTTCTGAGAAAGACTGACATGATTTGTGAGCAACAACATTAAAGAATGGAGGTGGGATAGAGATGTTGAGGATTTATCATGAGAATTTCTCATCAGTTACGAAAGAAGGAACACTATCAATGGGGAAAAAAAGAGAAAAATAGATAATGTTTATACCTTAAGTAGTTTGCATTAATAACATGGCATTGATTCATGAAATAATATTGATGAATATGCTAAAGACAGCAAAATATATGCGTAGAGGCCAGAATTAAAAATTAATGCAAGCTAAATATGGTTGTTAATTAGTGATTTTAATTAATACTACCTATAAAATTCAACAATTGCAGTCCATTCAGCACTGTCCAATAACTCATTAACAATATGGGCAGCATGGTGACACAGTGGTAGAGCTACTGCCATACAGTGCCAGAGGCCCAGGTTCGATTCCGACTGTGGGTGCTTGTCTATATGGAGTTAATATGCTCTCCCTGTGACCTGCATGGGTTTTCTCAAGGATCTTTGGTTTCCTCCCACACTCCAAAAGTGTACGGGTTTGTAGGTCAATTGGCTTGGTATAAACGTAAATTGTCCCTAGTGTGTGCAGCATAGTATTAGTGTGTGGGTATCACTGGTCGGTGCCGAAGGGCCTGTTTCTGCGCTTTATCTCTAAACTAAATTAAAATAAATATTTGTGGGTTCCAGAATTTCCAATATAAATTGCTGTTCCAACGGTTTATGTTTTATTTCACCTTAAATGGAAATCTTTAAAACAAAAAAATCAGAAATGCTACCTACCCAATGATGCAAACAACTTCCCATTCCTTAAGGTGTTAGCAAACTATCATTTATTTTTAAATGACATCCCTCACTGAAATATGGTTTCTATTCAAATCTATTGAAATCACAATTGCTTTCGATTACAGCTAAAAAGTTTGCTCTATATATGAAATGAGATACAAAAGTTGAGTAAAATAACCTTTGAAAATAAATGTACTTTGATGAAAACTGTCAGATATGGAAAAGGTCACATTTAAACAAAATTCCCTATTCTTTCCATTATCAGTTAATTTGTAATCACCCATTAGAATACAAGGTTAATAACTTTCAAAAATAACTGATTATGTTCTGTAAACATAATTGTCATAATGAGGTGAAGAAAGGAACTACATATGCTGGTTTATACTGGACACCCACAAAATGCTGGAGTAACTCAGCGGGTTAGGCAGCATCTTTGGAGAAAAGGAATAGGTGACGTTTCGGGTCAGAACCCTCCTTCAGTCTGATGAAGGGTTCCGACCTGAAATGTCACCTATTCCTTTTTTCCAGAGATGTTACCTGACCCGCTGAGTAACTCCAGCATTTTGTGTCTATCCTTGCCATAATGTGGTAACGGATGGTCTCAGTTCTATTGATTTTATTTTTATTGCTGCAAACTACTTGTGTGGCTGCAATGCAGTCAACACCTAGAATTATAAAAGTTGCATGTTTTAAAACAGCGAAACAAATCTAAATCCACCTATAGATGCATTTAAGAGATCGCCAATGCTGCTTTTAAATCTTGGGTGACTTTACAACATCTTCAACCATTATGACTGTAGCATATGCACTATCAAAATTCCAAAGCAGCATTGATGAGAGAAATATAATTGGGTAGCAACCTTGAAGCTAGAACCTCATGGGCATGCATGAATAGGCACAGTATAAATTGCTCATAATTGTTCCTGGGAACACTGTAAAATATAACTGTTTTACAAAAGTGATCTCTGTGCAGTTCATTAACCTGGAATGGATCCACAGAATGCTTTCAGTGGGATATTACTGTTTATGCCAAGGGTGCAAAGAATCATTACCAAATGATAAAATAGGCCTTTTGATTCGCTGCATTGTAAAGGATTTTAAAGTTATTTTTGTCTGCATTTCAAATATTTTTCCCGGATAACTTTAATAACATTCCCACATAATTTCAAAATATTTCTTTCCAAATTTGATCACTTTAATAAGTTTATGTTCCCAATATGTTAATTCAATCAGGCTAATCGTATGAATGCTAAGGATTAACAGATTCTCAGCTCTGTTCCACTAATTACTAACTCAAAGTTCAACAGTATCAATGCAAAACCAATGGAACAGGAAAACAACATTTTTTAACCTATTCAATGTGTATAAGAATTAACCAAAGGAAGCCCCGCTTCAGAAGCACGCCACTAATTATTCCACCGGTGCTGGATTAAAATGTATAGTATAACATATAATTATTGGCTCCAATAGAATACTTAATGAAGTAACTATTAATTTGAATTTAGAACACTAAAGTTTAGAATAGATTTGGCATTTCACCATCATCATCTTCAGACGATCCTCAAACTTTTTCCAGGACACTATTCCAGTTCCTTAGCTCAGGTGCAGGAATTCCTGGTATCCAAAAGGTCCAAGGAGGAGCTCAAAGTTTCATCAATCACAAAGATGATAATGGTATTATCAATTGCATTCCCAGTACGAACACCAAAATATGAACATCAAAAATGTTGGACATGCTCATCATATCAGGCAGCACCTTTGTTAAGAGAAACAGTTAACATTTTAGCTGTTTCTCTCTACGTAGGTTTTATCTGACGTGGTGATTGCTTCTAGCATTTTTAATTTTTATTTCAGATTTCCAGCACCGTGGTACTTTGCACTTGGATAAAATGTAGACTAAAATATCTTCATATAAACAGTATGCTTCCCTATCTCAAACCAGATTAACGCCCATTGTCGAGCAGTATGCTTCCTTCATCAGATTTCCTGGTGATTGAGGTACCTCATAGAGCAGAGTGCAGGCTGACAAGCTGGCGCTAAGGCTGAAATCTCCTGCCGTGCTATGTAGAAACAAGTCTGATCTACTGCTGTGTGGTGTCAGGTAAAGGTCTGAGAGCGAAGAGGTGGCTGAGCTGGGAGTAGAGCTATCTCGACACCCTTCCTGACTATCTGCATTCCCTGCCCCTGACACAGTGCTTGCCTGGGAAAGAGGAACGAAATTCTGGTCAGTTATTGCAGTTCCAAACGTGCTTAGAATTTAAAAATTCTAGCTATACTAATTCAGATTCAAGCCTCCTAACAGTTCTAAAGTTATAATTATATAATTTATTACATAATTATCCATTAATTAAAGTATGGATTATAGACCTCTTGTAAGTTTCATATTTGATTATTGTAAAACTTTTGCATCACATTCCTTTCACTACTAAACAATACAAAATGCAGCGCTGCCTCTTTTGATAACAGAACATACTATCAAAATAAACTTTTTTTCCGAAGGAACTGCAGATGCTGGAAAATCGAAGGAAGACAAAAATGCTGGAGAAACTCAGTGGGTGAGGCAGCATCTATGGAGAAGAAGGGTCTCGACCAGAAACGTTGCCCATTTCCTTCGCTCCAAAGATGCTGCCTCACCCGCTGAGTTTCTCCAGCATTTTTGTCTACCATCAAAATAAACTTAAGCCTTTTGATAAATTTAGGATTTTTTTCCTCAAAATCTTAAGTCTAAACCAAATGCACATACAACTAATATATTAGGTATTAAAATAGCACTCATGCAGTACAGCATCACAGTATAATGGTTGTGGCACCATCATAAATAATATTATTTAAACCAGCTGAACAAAAATGTTTGATTATTAAACATGTACTGATTTTGAACAATTACATTTATACTATAATTGTCTTGCATTTAATAGTACCGATTACTCCTTAGCCTGATAAAATACAAAATGTAAAGCAATTGATTAAATATCAAACTCCTGAAATAGTCAAGAATTAAAAAGTCAAGATCACTGGAAGCACATTGCTTGTTAAATATATGTGCATTTTGATAACATATTAACTGTCAAACAGTATTTCTGAAATTCTTGTACAATGTGATTCATTGTTGAGCTTTCAGTGATTTTGTGGAAGCTCACAAACCAATTGCTACACAAATTTTTAGATCTTGGTCAGATGGGCCGGTGTTAATTTCAAACCCGGCTGCAGCATCTTGACCACAAGCCCTAGTAACTTAAAGTGAATGGCGTTTCAAACTGAGAAATACAAACCCAGACTGCTTTCTCGGCTAAATGCATTCGACTTGCTTATTTTATGCCTTTCCGGTGATCAAAATATTCAACTACAAAGACTGGGGCAAAAATTCATTGAAGTGCATATAATAAATAAATAATTAAGAAACATATGAATGAGAATTTTGTAGAAGCATAATTCTTCACATTGTATGAAGTGTACAATTGTCATTTTCAGGCAATTGAACCATCCCACCAACAACTAGGGAGCAGTCCCGAGCCATTATCTACCTCATTGGAGACCCATGGACCATCTTTGATCAGACTTTACTGGACTTTATCTTGCACTAAATGTTATTCAAGTTATGCCCTATATCATGTATTCATACACTGCAGATGGCTTGATTGTAATTTGTATCGTCTTTTTGCTGACTGGTTTGCATACAAAAGCTTTTTATTGTGCCTTGATACACGTGACAATAAACTAAACACACACTCAAAAATGTTAAAGCCCACTTTTTCCCATTTGCCATCTGGTAGATCCTATCGCCAATACATGTTCTTCAGAGGCGAGTTGCTCCAGAAATGTTTGTTTTTGTACATTGCATCTGCATTTCCTTGTGTCTCCATGAAGAGGGAAGAAATGGGGGGTGGGGAGACAACAATTATTATAAATGAAATCGTTGGAGATCAGGTTGATAGGCCATGAGGGTCTTCTTCACAAGGTAAATCTGGCAATTTGGAGCTTTAGTAGATGGAAGCTCTGAGGGCAGCAGGAAGGGCAGTCAGGTTTAGAAGTGACAAGCAAGGGTCCAAGTCACAGGGCAATTGAGGTATGGTGAATATTACAAAGGTAGCAGAATGAAATTTACATTGTTTTGGTGATGGATACATTTTGGCTTTCAAGCCGAAAAGGTCAGAACTGCAAACTGCAAGGTCAGGACTGTTGAAAGTGATTCAGACTATGATACAGAGACCACAGTTGAAGAGGGGGGTCAATGGTGAAGGTGCCAAGGCAATGGTTTACGCATTGTCAAAGCTGACCTAAATTAAGTTTTAATTCTTCCAGCCTGCCAGACATGCAGTCAAACAGCAGGAAAATGGTCAAAACTGCTACCGTAACCAGCTTTGAGCATTATCTGCGCCAATCCCACCTTAAAAATTTATGCTAATGTCCCTTTAAAAGCTGCTCCCCAGCTACCCGATAAGAGAAAACTAAAAATTATACTCAAAGACCTCAGAGATGACAATGCTGGAGGGGCAATACCATTAATAAGGAACCATGCAAAACAGCTTTCTGTAGCTGGATGACGGAAGAGATTTGAGAATGTCAACCATAATGAACAGTGAAAAGTCAAGGAGGGTAAACATCCATCAATGGGGATGTTGTTTGGAATTTTGGTGAAGGCTATTCTGGTGCTGTGGCAAAAGTAGGAGCCAACCCAGAGATTATAAATTTGAGAAGGAGATGACAGTGCAAGGGCACACCAAATTAACAGAAAGGTTAGAAATAATGGGAAGAGAAATGGTCAATGATGCCAGAAAAATGCTTTAGCGCTGTTTTTATTTCCAAAAAATGGGAAGGAGTTGTATTTAATAATACAGCAAAGACTTCCATCCCTCTTCAAACAAACAAACTAATCAGAAGGCTTATCGAGGAAGACATTTTTAAATTGTTCAGGGCAGAAAAGCAAACTTTTCTCTTCACTATTACTAAACGCTAGAAGCATTAAATTCCAAAAATAAAGTCCAGCAAAAAATATATATCGAACTTCTGATGAGCTTAGAATATCTTCCTTTCTTTGTTACATAAGGAACACACAAAAATGATAAAGTCATTAACTATAAAAATATTCAATTTCAAACTGGATAGTTTCATTCCACATTGACCAACATGTGAGATGCTTACCATATAAAAATTAAGGTTTTTAAATCTGTTGATCAAATTCCTAGCCTAAAATTGTATACACAAAAGGCATAACAAAGAATCAGTTGCTCTCATGTCAGGAATGCAAACATATTTTCTCAAAAACATATTTGTTATTGTATTGAATCACTTGTAACATCAGCATTTATAGTCCACCAAAGTCAGGAGGCAGATAAGAGTCGCTCACATTGCCGAACCTGGAGGGACAGAGGTCAGACCAGCATGGACAATTTCCTTCTCTTAATGCCAATCAGTAGCTACATGATCACAATCCCTGATGATTTAAAAACCTCTTTAAATTTTAACCCCTCTGGCTGCTACATCCAAATCAATGCTATTGCCCTCTATAAAGGATTCTTGTAACTTAACCACTAGCCAGCTGAGCCCTATCACCAGCTAACATGGATCAGTGCAGCACAGGTACAGGCACTTCAGCACACAATGTATGACCAAACAGGATGTCAAGAAACTAATCTACTTTGCCTGCACACGATGTATATCCCTCCATCCCCCTGAAATCCATGTGCCTATGTAAACTTCCTACATTTCAAAGTATTTAATAAATACCAGAAATGCTGCTTGGTTTATGATCCAATGCGCCCAAAACAAGGTTAAACAGAGAAATGTAATAACACACTACTAGACTGAACACAGACCTTAGGAAGCAGTAGGAAATAGAAGCTTTAAGAGTGGGTGACTGGTCAAGCATCAGGAAGCCTGAGCTGTTAGGCCCATCAACAGGCATCAGTCTGCTGAGGATCCATCTGTTCTATATTCCTCCATCCCTTATATATCCATCTGCACATCTAAACTTCCCAAATTTCAAAGTATTTAATAAATAGCAGATATTCAGCTTGGTTTATGATCCAAAATACCTGAATACGGTATATTAGCAGTAATGTTATCAGAGACATTTGCAATAAAGCAGTATGGAATAGTAGTATTAAGAGTGTGTTGTTGGGAGGGTGACATGAGCCCAGCTAGCTAGCCCGAGTTGTTCGGCCCAACAGTTGGCATCACTGTGCTCAGGCTCCATCTGATCCATGTCCCTCCAGTCCTTACATGCCTATCTAAACTTCCTACATTTCATATTGTTTAATACCAGAAAATTTGCTCAGTTTATGATTCAAAACACTGAAATAAATGTATATTTGCAAAAATTAAATCAAACAAGTTATAAAACAATTACATTACTGATCTGAAGACACATGCAGTAGGGAATAGCAACATTGAGAGTGGACTCCTGGTTGAGTAACAGTGTATTATCATAAACACCTTAAATAAAGATATATTAATTGTATCTAATTATAAACCACAGTTTGATTACTGAACTGCAGACGCATTTGCCGTAAAGCAGTGGGGGATAGGAGTGTGTAGCTGGGCGGGTAGTAGGAAGCCTGAGCGGTTAGGCCCATCACTGTGCTCAGGCTGCGGGAGGAGCGAAAGGAGGAGGGGGGAAGGGGGAGGTGAGGAGAGGGGGGTCCGGGGCAGGCGGGGGGTGAGGACACAGGGCCGGGGTGGACAGGGCCGGGCCGGGCCGGGCCGGGCTCCCCGGGCGGGAGCGGCAGCCTTGGTAACAGGTTCACTCTGCCAGCCACCAACTGTCATGTTGGCCCGTCCCAGCGCCGCATCGCGGCTCGGCTCCCCCGCGCCCCACGGCGGGGTCACCCTCCCCTCCAGCGCGCTGTAATCCGCTCTCTGATGAGGCAGCGATTACCACTTTACCTGAAAATTTAACACTTGAACGGGAAGGGGCATTTTCTCCCTCATTCAGCGACTCGAAGCGGCCACAGAGCAGCTCCGCATCCGGGCACTCTCATCACTGGGGGGTGACAGGTCAAACTCCGCAGGCGGGCACGCCGCAGCGTCGTGACGTTGCAGCGGTGGACGATGCCCCGCAGAGTCTGCGCAAGTGATGAAGCGTGCGGCGGGGGAAGGAGCACTCTGCCACGCACAAAGATGGCGGCGGGGACAGTGCGTCATGACGTCTGCGCGAATGGTGAAGCAAGGGAGGGGGCAAGTTTCTGCCTCGCACAAAGATGGCGGGCAGAGGACGGAGCTTAGTGACGCCTGCGTGAATGGTGAAGCGTGGGATGGACGGGGCAAGTTTCTACCCCGCACAAAGATGGTGGGTGGTCACATTGTGCTTATGTAGAGGTGGAGGTTACTTAACTTGCATCATTTGACATTTTATGCACAAGCTAGTTGTGATAAAGTAAAGGATTTATACACAGGCTGGTTATGACGAAGAGAAGGAGGATTTAATCAGTTGTGGAAAAAGGGTTTGTGGATTATGAAAGTGAATACAAATATCACAGTCTCACCTGTTACTACCGTTGTGCAGTGTTACATTAACATATGGAACAACTACATTCTTACATTGCAGCTTAAAAGCCCATTAATGAAATGACATAGATAATAATAAAAAAGACAATACATTAATAGCTATAACATTAGGTAACCACAATAGTGCAAACCCGAAGTCTGTAGTGCAACCAAAGATAGTCTACAGAAGATCACAGTTGCTGAGATTAGTGTTGTGCAGTGTTCAAGCCTGATGGTTGCTGGGAAGAAGCTGTTTGTGAATCTTGTGGTAACGTTTTTCTGGCTCCTGTACCATTTTCACAATGGTAGCAGTGAGTTGAGAGCATAGCCAGCGTGGTGTGGGTCTTTGATGATATTGGCTGCCTTTTTTAGGCTTCTCGATGGTGGGGAGGTCAGTATCCATGATGGACCAAGCAGTGTCTATCACTCTCTGTAGCCTCCTACCTTCCTGGAAATAGTTGTACTCTAGTGGAATTATCTCAAATAACGCTCTATAGTTTAACTATAGACCTGGATAATGAACCATCTAGAGTCTAGGAATGCAGCTGTGGAGAGGATACTTCTTGCATCCTCTTGCATTCTTCTTTCTCCGGTGGACATGGAACGAACATTTGTAAAATTATATTAGTCACTTGCAAAGGGCAACATCATACTCTATTTATTAAGTCCTTGAGATATCTTTGTAAGTCTTAAAAGTTTGAAAGCTTAATTATTTCCTTCAGATTCCATGATAGAATATCCATTCATCGTATTCCAATTTATTGTGCGTTCCATATATATATAAATATAATGTCAGGTTTGAATTTTGGTCACATTTTATACAATACGGTAGGGGGAAGAATTCTAAATCACTAAACTTACAAAGAATATTGTGATGACGGGAAACCAAAATGAAAACAGTCATGTATAAAACATGACAGCTAGATATGTTTTCCTTATTCTTTGTACAGTAAAATAATGTGTTGAAGAAGACTATACCGGAATAATATTTTGCATTAATAGACACAAGATGCTCGAGTAACTCAGCAGGTCAGACAGCACCTCTGGAGAAAATGGATGTTTGATGTTCGAGTTGGGACTTTCCGGCAGACCTACTGAGTTACTCCAACACTTTGTGTCTTTCTTTGGTATAAAACAGCATCTGCAATTTATTTTTATTATATAATATTTTGCATTATTTTGTTTAAAATGAATATGAGCCAAGATGAAATAATTATTTTGCTAGGTCATGAATACACTACCTCTCTTTGTCTAATACTTCCAGCATAGCTTTATTCATCCGTTGTGTGCTTATCTGCAAGGACCATTTGTCCTGAATGGCTATGTTTTCACATTGTATGTTCTATGTAGTATTTATAAATGTGTTGCTTATGCCACGATATACATAAAAAATGATACAAAGCCAGATAGGAAAATGAGTGGGACACCCAGCAAAGTGATAGATAAAGTTCAGTGATTTCGATTATTTTCTTTTCTACCATGTTGTATGAAATCTGACCAAAATTCAAACCTGACATTTTCAATAAACTTGTATAGGATTAATGGACATTGCTATGAATGTTTATGAGAAATGGAATAGAACGGATCCACTTTAATAGGAAGATTAAAATGTTGAATATTGTTTTAAAAGATGAAATGTCGCAAAATGATGGTATTTAAAGAGTCTGGGGCTTTCTTGTACATGAATCAAATAAAAATAACAGAACCTGAACTATAAGGAGAGGTTGGGCAGGCTCAGACTATTTTTTGGAGTGCAGTAGGCTAAGGGCTAATATCATGGAGGTGTATAACATCATGACGAGAATAGATTGGGTAAATGCACAGAATCTTTTACCCAGGGCGATTCAGACAAATTCAAAATTTGTTTCTAAGTTAATTTGGGGGAGAAAATGTGTAAAGTTAAACAACAGGTTATAATGCAGAATAGTCGATTGCTTGGCCATAAATGCTAACCGTGCAGTAGAAAGTGAAAATCATACTGCACTGTGTAAAACGGAGAGGTGTAGACGCTAGGAACTGCAGAAGATGGGTCTGCAGATACGTTGCCTATTTATTTATCCAGAGATGTTGTCTGACCCGCTGAATTACTCCAGCACTTTGTGTGTTTTTTTGTGTAAAACCGAGAGTCAAGAGTGTTTTAATGTCATATGTCCACAAGAAAATTTCAATAAAATGCATAGACAATAATACTGCTAAATTAAAAGTAATGCCCCCAAATCTATACTGTTCGGAGCCTATTTGGATGTTGTAGTCTTTAGAGAGATGCAGACACAAGGAACTGCAGAAGGGTGTGAAAAAAATATCATGTTTTCCAGCACTTCGTATGCTTTTCTGTGTAAAACAAACTCGGAATAAAGGGTCTGTAAAAGGGTCCCGACCCCAAATGTTGCCTGTGCATGTTCTCCAGAGATGCTGCTTGTCCTGCTGAATGACTGCAACACATTGTGTGTTTCTCTCTGTGAAACAGACTAGGAACAAGCTAGTCCTCCGCCTGAGGTGGCGATCCAATGTAACGCAAGGGCTGAACACGCCCGCAGCTTGTGGACTCTTGTTCGCTGGCTGGGTTCGTCTGCAAGGGGAGCAGCCCAGCGCTGGCAGCGGGCAGTGGTGACAGCCGGGGCTCGGTTCGGCGATGGGTCCGGGCTGCGGCTCCTTCGCCCGCGGGGGCTCGGGCTAAGTTCGGACCATGCGTTTCCACGGCTCTGCCAACGCCCGGCTCTGCTTCCTGCTCGCCCTCACTCTCTGCACCTCGCTGCTGCTGTTGGTGGGGCTCCAGCAATGGGCACGCCAGGACCTGCTAGTCTCCATCCCCTGGAGGTCCGGCAATGCCACCCAGCTCAGGAGCTCCTTGCACGGGCAGGGACTGGCTACGACCTCCGCCGGGAGCTCCAGCACTCGTCCCAGCCCTACCCCAACAAGGGGACCCCCCTGGCACCAAGTGGCCGAGGCACTCAGAGGTCCTCAGAACGGCCTCAAGGAGAATGAGCCTCCACGGAGAGAAGGGGCTGGGGTTACACCAGAGGAGGAGGCAGCCCTGCTGCTATGGGACACCTCCCTCCACCGCCCCGGCTCCGCCAAACGCAACGTGAAACTCGGTGACATCTTTATTGCGGTGAAAACCACACGGAAGTATCACAAGGCCAGATTGGATCTGCTCTTTCAGACCTGGATATCTCTGGTCCAGAACCAGGTGAGGACATGCCCGGGACTTCAAATGAAGTTCAAAATCTCCCCCCTGATGATGCTTAATAATGTAATGTTGATACTATAACTGCGTTTTAAGGACACTTGGACAGGTACATGGATAGGATAGGTGTGGGCCAATCGCGGGCAAATGGGACTAGTGGAAATGGGGCATCTTAATCTGCATGGACGAGTTGGGCCGAAGGGCCTGTTTTCATGCTATGTGACTTTATGACTTTAATCTCAGACCTTGAGTCTTCTGTCATCTCACCTTCTCTTGCATCCCTCTCCTAACAGGGATCACTTCATAGCGATCAATATTGTGCATCTCTTTTCTCCAGAGATGCTGCCTGGCTGCACTGAGTTACGCCAGTACTTTGTGTCTATCATCAATATTGTTTGAAAGATAAAGCATGGAAACAGGCCTTTCGACGACACGGTGGCGCAGCGGTAGAGCTGCTGCCTTATAGCTCCAAAGACCTGGGTTCTATCGTGACTACAGATGCTGTCTTTAGGCAGTTTGTACATTCTCCCCGTGACCTGCGTGGGTTTTCTATGGGAGCTCTGGTTTCCTCACACACTCTAAAGATGTGCAGGTTTGTAGGTTAATTGGCTTTGGTAAAAATTGTAAATGGGCCCTAGTGTGTGTAGGATAGTGTTAGTGTGCGGGGATTGCTGGTTGGTGTGGATGGTGGGCCGAAGGGCCTGTTTCCGTGCTGTTTCTCTAAACTAAACTTTCAGCCCACTGAACCTGTGCCAACCATCGATCACCCGTTTCCACTAGCTCTATGTTATCCTACTTATCATTCACGTCCTTCACATTAGAGGCAATTTACAGAGCCTAAAAAACCTACAAACCCACACGTCTTTGAGATGTGGGAGGCAACTGGAGCACTCGGAGGAAGCCCACGTGGTCACAGGGAGAACATGCAAACTCCACACAGACATCCAAGGTCAAAATTGAACCCAGGTATCTGGCGCTGTGAGGCAGTGGCTCTACCCGCTGCGCCACTGTGCCGTCCCTAATAGAATAGTGGGTAATCTCTCCGATTCCACCTCCACCCCAAGCCTTGAGGTGAGGCCAATAAAAATCTCCCGTTTCTATGAATAGAAGCAGCATGGCAAATGCTGACAGTCTATAAGTATAGGGCATAGGCTTAAGGTGGGAAGGAAGAGTTTTAAGAGGGCCCTTGAGGGCGATCTTTTCATTCAGAGGATAATCTGTATCTGGAATGAGCTACAAAAGAAGCTATAGGAGTGGATACAATCACAACCTTAAAAAAGTCATTTGGGCAGATATATGGATTGGAAGGGTTTTGAGGGCCATGGGATTACCCCGGTATGCTAGCTTGGACTCTGAGGGCCTGTTTCTGTATTGTACAGCTCTATGACTCTGACATAGAACAAGGAGCAAGCCTCGTATTTTGAGCCATTTACTATCTAAGCGCAAAAAAATAAAAACACCACTCAATATGTGATTTGCATCAGCTTCATGTTTAATCAATATAAATATGAACATGTGATCATTTAGAGAGTCATAGATTATACAGTATGGAAATGGGCCCTTTGGCCCAACTCATCAATACCAATCAAGATGCATTCCTGAATTTGCCTGCATTTGGCCTTTTAATCCCTTTAAATCTTTTGTATTCATAAACCTGGTCACCTTAGTAATTGTACTCGCCCCTACCACATCCATTACAGCCTGTCCATATACCTACCACCCTCTGGATGTAAAATAAGTTGTTCCTCGTGCCCCCTTTAAATTTTCCCCTCTCGCGGAATACCCTCTTGCGTTATATCTCCCCTACCCTGGGAAAAAGATCTATGTCTCATGAGTTTATAAACTTCTATAGGGTCACCACTTGGTCCTCCAGTCCTGGTAACATCCTTGTGAATGTTTTCAACACCTCTCTAACTTGCACAGTGGCGCAGCGGTAGAGTTGCTTCTTCTTCTTGCGTATGGCATGCACAGCCTAAAGTTGTAGGACAACGTGTTTTATTTGATCTTATTTGATTGTGCACGCTGGGTTGATTGCATTCATTGAAAAAGGGCGGACCACGTGAAGGTTGCATTCTTCTTCACTGGTAGAGTTGTTGCCTTACAGCGTCAGAGACCCAGGGACGATCCTGACTACGGGTGCAGTCGAAGCGGTTTGAATGCTCTTCCTGTGAAGTTTCTCTGGGTGCTCCGGTTTCCTCCCACATTCCAAAGACATGCAGGTTTGTAGGTTAATTGGCTTCTGCAAATTGTCTCTTGTGTGTCGGATAGAGTTAGTGTGTAGGAAGGAACTGCAGATGCTGGTATACACCGAAGATAGACACAAAGTGCTGGAGTAACTCAGCGAGACAGGCAGCCTCTCTGGATAGAAGGAATGGGTGATGTACCGGGCCGAGACCCTTGTGTTAGTGTTAGTGTACAGGGTGATCACTGGTCGGCATGGACTCAGTGGGCTGAAGGTCTTGTTTCCACGCTGTTTCTCTAAACCAAACTAAAAGCTAAATTTAATCACATCCTTCTTGTAGCATAGTGACTAGAACTGTACACTGTATGCCAGAGACAGTGTCCTCAATGTCCTATACTACTATAACATGATGTCCCATCTCTTGTACTCGATGCCCTGTTCGATGAAGGCAAACATGCTAACCACTTTAACAATGAACAAAATTGCTTTTTTGAGTCTGATGCGTATTTGACCAGACAATTGATCCCTTACTTTTATAATGACATTTGTCCATTTCCATTGCATCTATTTGTTTTACTGGGGTGAAACCTGAAGTGTGAAATCCTTCTTCAGGAAACATTATTAATGAACATTGTCATCAGTAGGACTATTTTTCAGATGTTGTATATTTCTGTAACCTTCATAATAACTGGTTTTCCAGCAGCTTTAAATATTGCAATTCCTCACCAGAAATCTATGAGAGTGGCGCAGTGGTAGAGCTGCTGGCTCACAGCGCCTGAGACCCGGGTTCGATCCTGACAATGGGTGCTGACTGTACGGAGTTTGTACGTTCTCCCCGTGATCGCGTGGGTTTTCTCCAGGATCTCCGTTTTTCTTATACACTCCAAAGACATACAGGTTTGTCAGCTAATTGGCTTGGTTTAAGTGTGAATTGTCCCTAGTGTATGTCGTGTAGCGTTAGTATGCGGGGGATCGCTGGTTGGCGTGGACACGGTGGACCGAAAGTCCTGTTTCCACGCTGTATCACTACACTAAACATGAGCTGGATATGGCTGAGGCTATACTTAATGTGTGAGTTTTTTTAACCTGTCAAAGGTTACTAAAATATTTTCAAGTGAGAAGGAGCCTTCTTTAAAATATTCATTAATTTAACTTTTTGTTAGGATAACTTTCAATGAGAAGTTATGCAGAAATGCTTCAGTAGAAACAACATTTCTAGCTGAGTTTATCAATTTGGTCCACCGAGTCCGCGCCGACCAGCGATCGCCCCCGTACACTAGCACTGTCTTGCACACCAGGGATAATTTACAGAAGCCAATTAACCTACTAAACCCCTGTAGGTCTTTGGAGTGTGGGAGGAAACCGGAGCACCCAGAGAAAACCCACGCGGTCACAGGAAGAACATACAAACTCTGTACAGACAGCAACCATAGTCAGGATTGAAACCGGGACTCTGGCACTGTAAGGCAGCAACTCTACCGCTACACCACCTGCGGCGTCTCTCTGTAATTGAAGATTATGTTACTGACACCACTTCTTTCCTGGAGATTTCCAACCCTTTGACTTTAGTTGCTTTATGTAGAGGAGCCTTTCTGTTGAGCAATCAAATTCACATTTTATGCTTTGGGCAACATGAGGTTTTGCAGTGCATTGAAGCACTTGTCTCAGAATATTGTACCCAAATGAAGAATAGAATTGCAAGCTGTGTGAGGCTCTTTGTAAATAAGTTCAGCACAAGTAAAGGATTTCCAAACTCAAAACTGATTTTATTTATTAATTATGAAGCCTTCACAGCCCCAGGTCTGCATTATGAAACGCTCACTGTCGTTAAACTGGACCCAGGGCCGGCAAAGTGGTTTGCGCAGTGATTTTAAAAATGCCCCATTGTTCTAAGTTTTTCTCTGCTCATTACTTTGTCCTCCCTCCAACCTCCACGCTACCCCCTCTGGTTCCTTTTTTAAATGAATACCAGATGTTAGTTTGCTGAAGACTGGAGGATAAACAGGCAGATTAAGTTCTGTGAACAGGATTGACACCAATACCACTGTAAAGTAGCACAGTGGAGAAGGTGAACACATTACTAATTTAATCGCATTCTAGAAAATCATTCAAAAGGGCAGATAGGTTTATGATGTGGTTCAATGGTTAAGTATAGTTGTGACTCCTTTGTTTTACTAATCCATAAAGATAACATGTCTAGCTTGAACGAGAAGTGGGCTTGAGTTTGGATTTAGCAATTGACACAGAGTGTTCAATTCTGTGAAGGTTTGTAGATGCAGTTTCCAATAACACAATTGACAATAGGTGCCAGAGTAGGCCATTTGGCCCTTTGAGCCAGCACTGCCATTCACTGTGATCATGGCTGATCATCCACAATCAGTCCCCCGTTCTTGCCTTCTCCCCACATCTCCTGACTCCGCTATCTTTAAGAGCTCTATCTAACTCTCTTAAAAGCATCCAGAGAATTGGCCTCCACTGCCTTCTGAAGCAGAGAATTCCACAGATTCACAACTCTCTGTGTGAAAAAGTTTTTCCTCATCTCCATTCTAAGTAGCTTGCCTCTTATTCTTAAACTGTGCCACCACAATTGCATCCACTGGATGCAATGCCACAATTGATGAATTGGATGAGAGATGGAGTCATACAGCATGGAAACAGGCGCTTCGGCTCAATTTGCCAATGCCTACCGAGATGTCCCATCTACCCTTGCCCACATTTGGCCATTTATCTTTAAACCTTTCCTATCCATCTCCCCGAAAAGTCACCCATTCCTTCTCTCCAGAGATGCTACCTGTCCCGCTGAGTTACACCAGCTTTTTGTGTCTACCTATACAAGTGTCTTTTAAATGCTGTTACAGTATCTGCCGAATGAGTAGCGATTCATTTGTGATTGAGTGGCATGCTTTGATTGCATGCTGTAAAATTTCCAAGTTTCATAAAGCAGGAGTAAAAATTGAGTGGCCAGAATTCATTAAACAAAGCGATCAAATGTGTTAAAAAGTACTTTTTGCCAAATAGGCCAAGGGTGATTTCTAACCTGCAGTTGCAGTATTCAGCGCTGGAGAAAGTTATGAGGAGAACCCTGTTGCAATGCTGAAGCCACCTCTTTAATAAAGGATCGGGAGAGGACCATTTTCGGAAGATGTAATCATAACGCATTGGAATCGATAATGAAAATGAAGTTAAAAATTAGGCAATTGAGTGAAAATCATGCTGGATCAGTTGTGTGAATCAGTCAACTAAGAACAACTGAAGAGCAGCAACATGAAGAGGAATTACTGGAACTGAACAGCAGATGATTCAGCAAAGTTATTATTTGAGTCATCTCTTCATCAGAACCCAGTGGGTTATGTGCTTGCATTCCAATCTGCTGTTCAATTTCCGTTTGATGCTTTCTAAGTTTTACCCACTAATCTAAATGATTTTTTTTTCAATTAATAAGAGGTTCATTTTCATTTGCCTGGTATTATTAACTTGTGTTTCTTTTTACTACACTTTAAGGGATGCATTTAGTTTCAGTTTATTGTCGCAGGCATAGTGAAAAGCTTGTGTTGTGTGCTAACCAGACAGCGGAAAGACAATACATGATTACAATCAAGCCATTCACAGTGCACAGATACACGATAAGAGAATAACGTTTAGTGCCAGGTAAAGCCAGTAAAGTCTGATGAAAGAGAGGCCAAGGGTCTCCAATGAGGTAGATAGTAGGTCAGGTCTGCTCTCTAATCACGGTAGAATAGTTCAGTTGCCTGATAACATCTGGGAAGAAACTGTTCCTGAATCTGGAGGTGTGCATTTTCACACTTCTATACCTTTTGCCTGATGGGAGAAGGGAGAAGAGGGAGTGGCCAGGGTGTGACTGGTCCTTAATTATGCTGCTGGCCTTGCCCTGGCAGCGTGCGGTATAAATGGAGTCAATGGAAGTAAATGGAATGGAATCTACAATGGAAGTAAACAGCAAGAGTTATAAAAGATTGAGAGATGAAGCAAAATAAGAAGAAGAGTGTGAGGGAGTGAAAGAAAACTGCATCAACATTATGACTCAAAACCAATCTTCATAAATAGTTGAGAAAGCACTGGAGGAACTCGGTGCGTCAGACAGTGCTGGAGGAACTCAGTGAGTCAGACAGCACCTGTGGTGGGAATTGACAGGCAATGTTTGTCAGTCTGAAGGAGACCTAACCTGAAATCAGCCTGAAGAAGCGTCCTGACCGAAAACGTTGTCTGTCCTCTCCCTCCACAGGGTGTTGCTCCAGCACTCTGTGCGTTGCTGAAGATCCCAGCATCCACAGTTTCTTGTGTCTCCTTCATAAACTCTTAATATTAATGTAACTTGGGCGTTAACGCAATCTAGCAGAAATCTTCACTGTAGATTGGCTATGGGAATGGCAAATATTGCCCCTGCATCCATTGACATGACACTGAAACTCTTGACAAAGTTCAAGGAACTGAGGAAAATAAACACCAAATAAACAACACATTTATCTCCTGCCAGATTTTAATGTCAAGGGAATTCCAGTGGATCACACACTCGATCAGCAAGCAAGGCACTTTCATCCCAATGTGTGATCTGTAAATTAGAGATATCACTGACTTACTCTCTGCCGTTTCAGTAACCTCTGACGAAGGGTCTTAATGCGGCTAAGACCAATTTCTCATTCTATAAATATCGCCTGATCTTCTATGTATTTCCACCATTTTCCGCTTTTATTCCAGAATTCTAGCATATTCAGTTTTTCTGAGGGAGGGAGAGAGGGGGATTGGGAGAGATGGAGAGAGGATTGGGAGAGAGATTAGTCATTTCAATTAATTGTGCTTTTTGTAGCCTGTAAATAATATTCAAACCCCAAAATATTCAGTGTCAGCTGAAAGGAAATAAACTAGATGTCTTCAAACTGCACCAAAAATTAAAAAGCAACAAACTGTCTATAGATTTGCACTGCTGAAGGAGGCTTCTTTCTGATCAGGGAATGGGCAGTCCTGGCTGCAATCAGACTTTTGTGAATGGCTGCAGGGAATAGTTCATGTTCCTTGCCAGCTTTTCGCTGCCTTGAAGGGAATTGGCTCGCGCTGCATTTTTGAATTGTCACAGTCTGTAATACACTGGAGTCAGAAATTACTAAAGAGGATTGGATGATGGATAGGAAAGGTTTAGAAGGATATGGGCCAAATTGACTAGTTTAGATGGGGCACCTTGGTTGGCATGGGCAAGTTGGACCAAAAGGCCTGTTTGTGTGCTGAATGACTAGGATATTTCATGTCAAAGCAATATAGAGCCCGAGCCACCACAGAAGATAAATACATTCATGCATATTCCCACAAAACCTTTGTTTAATTCTAAAATGGCAGTGGTAGATTAACTCTCGGGTTTTAGTTTATTTTATTTTGAGAATGGGATAGTTTCTTTATTGTCATTGTAACATGAATCATGTACAACGAAATTTAAAAATGTCAGCCAGTCAGTGCAACATTCAAACCATAAAAGCTAACGATACATGCAAGGTAAAATATTAAAAAAGATGATAAACAACTAAAATAAATATGAAATATAATAACAGCACGCATAAACACCCAACCCTACATCCTTCTGTCGATTTCACAGTGTGCCAACCACAGTCCCTTAGTCCCCGCGTTCCATGGCGTCTACATTTAGTGCCTTTAGAGCAGTGGGGTAAAAATTGTTTTTACCCTACTGTTTTGAGATACAACATGGAAACAGGCCCATTGAGTCTGTGCCAGCCACGATCACCCGTTCACAATAGTTCTATCCTACATACTAGGGACAATTTATAGAAGCCAATTAACCTATAAAACTGAACGTTTTTGGAATATGGGAGGAAAATGGAGCATCTGGAGAATCCCCACGCAGGTCACGGGGAGAACGTATAACCTCCATGCAGACCGCACTCGTACTCTGCATCGAACCCATGTCTCTGGCACTGAGGCAGCAACTCTACCGCTGCACCACTGTGTTGTAAACACTTTTGTTATGGGAGTGGATAGATTTGGTTAATCCCCTTTAATTATACTTCACAGTTCATAATATTCTAATTTAATATTAGCTTTCAGTAATTATTCTTTTATGAACAAATGTTTTTCTTTGTGTTTCTCAGTTCAAACTGCAATTGTCTACTCATGGGTGTCATTCATGTTGATATATAAGAAATAGAAGTACGCCATTTGGTCCCTCCTTCCTTCTCTGCCATTCAATAACATGCTTGTCTGATCTTGGCTTCAGTGCCACTTCCCTCCCTGTTTTCCATAATCCCACCGTGCAAACACTTAAACCTTGAGTATATTCAGAACTTGTTTGTGCTTTCACAGGTCTCTTGAGTAGAAAATTCCAAAGATTCAGGACCTTCTGAGAGAAGAAATTCCTTCTCTTCTCAGTCTTAAAGGACCTACTCCTTATTTGAAGACAATGCCCTCAATTTTAGATTCACCTACATCCTCTTAGTATTTTTCTTGTCTAACCCCCTCAGAATCTCGTGTTTCAGCACATCAAGATTTTAATTATGTTCGAAGACGTGTTTTTTTTCTGCAGTGAGATTAACAAATTGTTTGAAACGGGTCAGTAGAGACTGGTGGTTTGCTTGATGTGTTCACCTAGTTTGAATTTGTATTAATTAGAATTTAGAGGCTGTGTTTTATCTCCTGGAAAGGAATGAGTCTAGCATCTGTTTGATCTAGTGTATACACTCGTACATCTGCTGTGCCACCCGTTAATCTTTGGATCTATTCTTCGGTTACACATGCTGTGGGAATGAAGGGCTAGGAATCTGCACAGTCACACTAAATGTGCTGCTGAACATTGGATTAATTTAGGGTATGCCATGTTTGAACGTACAGATCTCCAGATGCTTTGGACTTTAGAGATATATCACGGAACCAGGCCTTTCGGCCCACCGAGTCTGCACTGACGAGCGATCGCCCCGTACACTAACACTAGGGGCAATTCGGGAGGAAACAAGAACACCCGGCAAAAACCCACATGATCACAGGGAGAACATACAAACTCCGTACAGACAGCACCCATAGTCAGGATCAAACCTAAATCTCAGTTGCTGTAAGGCAGCAACTCTACCGCTGCACCGCTGTGCCATCCTGATGGGAAATACTTATTTTATATGGGCAGGATTTTAATTCTCCCCAGCAATGTTTTATATAAAACTCCCTGCTAAGTCATTGACTGAAGTGCAATGTTCAAAATTCATCTGTAATTACGTTTTCTACATTTATTTTTGAACAGCAGCTGCTCTTTCCTACACATAAAACCGTCACGATTTTATGACTCCTGGAAATTGTGATATCTTTGTTCTCGTCTCTCATGTGTCCCTTTGGGGGTCATGGATGGCTTAGTTCCACTCCAGCTCTGAAGAGTCGGATGGGGGCAATATGGGATCCACAGACTATGCCAGATGAGGTGTCAGGGGGGCGTTTGGGGGGGGGGGAGGGGTTTTGCAAACTGTCTGCTATCTACACTCGGTTTCTGTGTGGATTGATTAATGGACATGCTGTTCCCAATCCATCCTCATCACTCCTCCTCAATTTTAAACTGTTGTGGGCCAAGGATTCCTGTTAGTTGGAATGCTGTGCTTCTTCAAGAAGGCATCCTTCAAACATTTAGGTTCCGGTTAATAGTTACCATGTGCCACAAGGTGCAGTGAAAAGCTTTGTTTTGCATGCTATCCGAACAAATTAAATATACTATACAGAAATACCATTAAGTCAAACTCAAGTACAATTGATAGAGCAAAGGGGAATAAACAGAGTGCAGAATATAGTGTCAGCATTGTAGTGCACCAGTTCCATAGCTTTCCTTTAGCCTATTGGTAATCCCTTGTTGTGGTAGACTGTTTTGTACATTGCGTTTTGCTCAAATTTCCAGCATCTGCAGTTTCTCGTGTCTCCAAATGTATTTTGCTCACGGTTTTGCCAATCGATGTTCTGCCAGACAAATTGCACATTTCAGTAAGTTTTATATTTAAAATATAAACTTATCCATACCACGCAACAGTTGAATTTGGGCGTGCAAACTAATTAACCAAGGGTGAATTAAATATACCAGACAGCCCCTTAATACTGTTTTATGTGTATTAATACTCTTTGAAGAGATGCTGCCCGTCCTGCTGAGTTACTCCAGCATTTTGAGTCTGCCTTCCCTTAATACTCTTCTTTCTTTCCACCAGACATTTATATTCACGGATGGTGAGGATAAAGAATTGCGGGCCAAGGCTGGTGAGTACAGCAGTAAAAGTATTGTGTGGGCATTGACCAAGTGCTGGAGGTCCAGATGTGGCTTGCTCCACGTGGAAGGAGAGTTGATGCCCCCCAGGCTTGTGCTCGGTTGCACTGAGCGTTTCAATAAACCCATTCATTGAATTTTTCAACAAATTAGTTAGAAATCAGAAACTCTTCATGCACCATTATAGTTGGTATCCCATGACTGCCACTGGAAAAATACATTAAGCAAATTATTTTGTGATGGATCTGAATTTGTGCATTTAATTTGTGTCATGCCTTGTAACATGAAATTGTGATATTTGATCGAAAGATACAGCATGGAAATGGGCAATTCGGTCCAGGTCCATGCCGATCATAGATCACCTGCTTAATGATTCAATATTTTTATTGTCACATGTGTAAACGCACAGTGAAATCCTTTTCTTACATATAGTCCAGTAAAGTATTGCCATATCCAAGCGCATCCCCGATTAGCAAAGTGTACATAGTCTATTGAGCCCACATACAAGAGGCAGGCTTAATCCTGACCAAACTCTGTACAGGGTTTGTATGTTCCCGCTGCGACCGCGTGGGTTTCCTCCGGGTGCTTCAGTTTCCTCCCACATCCCAAAGACGTGCAGATTCGTAGGTTAATTGGCCTCTGTAAATTTCCTTCTAGTGTGTAGAGAGTGGATGCGAAGGTGGGATAACATACAACGAGTGTGAGGAGGACCCGGTGGACCGCAGCCTGCAGGGGGGAGCCTGTCGAGCGGCCCATTCTAGTTCCCCCGAAGACGAGAGGCGGGAGGATGGAGCCAGTAATGACAGCGGATGCGAGGAGCAAGGCTGGTAGGAGAGGAGACCGGAGTCTGGCCTACCGCACCCTCAAGATCAGCTGCGGGAGGCTCTCCTGGGGCATAAAAGTGGATGGGTGAGAAGAGGGATGTCACTTCTAAGGGCGGCAATGGCTGGAAGCCTGCAGCAGCCTGGGGCTTGCCTGGACCTGATCAAAGACCTGGAGCTCGGACTAGACTTTGAAATTGGCGCCAAAACATAGTGCCCCTTCCCTTGCGGTCTCAGTAGACTATTGCTGTACTTTGCTAATCAAGGATGTGTTTGGGTATGCCAATATTTTGCTGTGGAGGGAATGGACAGACAATGTTTTCGGTCAGGACCCTTCTTCAGACTTTCTTGGGCAAAATGCTAGAGGAACTCAGCAGGTCAGGCAGAATCTGAGGAGCAAATAAACATACAATGTTTCTGGTTGGGGCTCCTCTTCAGACTCACTGCATAGGCAATTGAAGGTTCTGAAGAAGGGTTCCTTCACAGATGCTGCCTAACCTGCTGAGTTTCTCCAGCACTCTTTTTGCTCACGATTCCAGCATCTGCAGTTTCTTGTGTCTGCAAGTAAATAGATGTTATGGATGTTTTTCAAATGGTAAACCAATTCTGCTCTTCTTTCTCTTTGTTTAGGAGGCAACATGATCAACACTAACTGCTCTGCTGCATATACACGCCAAGCACTTTGCTGTAAGATGTCTGTGGAGTATGACAAATTCATTGAATCTAAAAGAAAGTAAGTATGCTGAGTAAGCTATTAATATATAATTGTGTATTGATAGTCATAGAGTTATACAGTACAGATATAGGCCTTTCGGCCCATATCGTCCATGCCGACCAAGTTGGCATATTCGATGTCCCATTTTGCTGTGTTTGGCCCAAAGCCCTCTAACCCCTTCCCATCCACATATCTGTCCAAGTGTTTTTTAAGACTCCTAATCGTATTCAGTTCTTCTGCTTCTGACAGCTTATTCTACAAATAGCCCACCCTCTGGGTGAAAAAGATGCCTTTACGGTCCCTGTTGAATCTCCCCCCTCACACCTTAAGCCCATGCCCTCTAGTTTTAGAATCTTCTATCCTCAGAAAAATACTGTGAGCATTCACTTTATCTATGCCCCTCATGATCTTATACACCTCAACAAAGTCACCCCTCAGCCTCCTATGCTCCAAAGAAAGAAGTCCCAGCCTATCCAACCTTTCCCTATAACAAGCTTGCAAACCAAATAACATCACTGTGATTCTCATCTCGGCTCTTTCCAATTAATGACATCCTATCTACGTGTGCACAACTGCACTCCCAGTATGGACTCACCAACAACTTGTACTGTTGCACCAATATGTTCTGACTTTTATGTGCTTTTTATATCTAATTGGTCATTTACTAGTTTAGAGTCTGCGGCCTCAGATTCCACAAGTTCTCTTCTATATTTACATTTTTTCCTATAAGTTTCCTGTAAAAACTTCCTTTTTATCTTGGGATTGTTGCATGCCAATTTCAATTCTCTGCAATGTTTGGGTGGATTGGCTATTTCCTATCCAAAAGAAAACAATTAATGCCTTTATTCCAAAGATCTATCAGCGTGGTAGATTGCATTACTGTAGTGTTTCTTAAATTGGGACATTACAGTGGCACAGCAGGTAGAGCTGCTGCCTCACAGCACCAGAAACCCTGGGTTCGATCCTGACCCTGGGTGCTGTCTTTGTGGAGGTTGCACGTTCTCCCTGTGACCGCTGGGTTTACTCCGGGTGCTCCGGTTTCCTCCCACGTCCCAGTGACATGCGGGTTTGTAGTTTAATTGGACTCTGTAAATTGCTCCTGGGTGTAGGGAATAAATGAGGAATGCAAAATCTTCAAATGTAATATTTATGTTTGTAAGTGTATTTTTGTGACTGCAGTTCATTGGTAGCCAAATGTTATGCAATAATGTTTAAACGTCCCTGGTGTATGGCCAACTAGTACATTTTGGGGTGTGGGAGAAGATTGGAATATCTATGAGCAACGCACGCAGTCACAGGGTGAACATGCAAACTCCACGCAGACAACAGCAGACATCAGGATAAACCCAGGTCACTGGAGTTGTTGGACACAGCACCATCATGCGGTCCTGCATTTCCATTTAGTTTGGGGTTGACTAAAATATTAATTTTGGTATATGATTTGTTTTCTAGATGGTTTTGCCACTTTGATGATGACAATTATGTAAATATTCGCAGTCTGGTCCACTTGTTGTCCACATATTCGCACACTCAAGATGTTTATATTGGCAGACCAAGCCTCGATCACCCTGTTGAAGCTTTGGAGAGGGTCAGGAGTGGTGGGTCGGTAAGTGTTCCTAATTTACACCAATGTGAAGAATTAATGAAACCTAACAGCAGAAGAAATAAGGGCGACACAGTGGCACAACTGGGAGAGCTGCACCATCGCAAGACCAGAGTTCGATCCTGACCTCGGGTGCTGTCTCCGCAGTTTGCACCTTCCCCCTGTGTCTGGGTGGTTGATGGTCAGCATGAACCCGGTGGGGTGATGACACACACTAGGGACAATTTACAGAAGCCAATTAACCTACAAACCCACACGTCTTGGGAATGAGGGAGGAAACCGAAGCATTCGGAGAAAACCCAGACGGTTACAGTGAGAACATGCACACTTGGTACAGACAGCACTTGTGGTCAGGATCAAACCTGGGTCTCTGGCACTGCAAGGCAGCAATGTTACCGCTGTGCCGTTGTGGCCCGTCACTGGAATTTATCGATTGTTCGGCTCACCAATATCTCCAGTGTTACATTATTTACTGGCATTTATTTCTTCCAGCATCTTTTTTCTCATTCCAACATGCTCACACACCCAAGATGTTTCCTTTGGGGAAGGGCAGTGACCCAGATATCTTTGTTTACAAGTAGTACTGCTTATCGCATCATTTTTTTCTCCAGGTTTTGAAAAGTTGGATTGTCAGGGATGTCCTGATGATTCTGGCACATTTCGAGTCATAGTTATGCAGCATGGAAACAACTTCAGCCCAGCATGCCCATGCCAACCAAGATTCCTCGTGTAACCCGGTTCCATTTAGAGTCATAGACAGTCATAACATCTGCGGTTGCCAACTTTCTCACTCCCAAATAAGGGAAAAAGGTCAAAATAAGGGACAAATTCCCAACGGCAATACATTGACCGAGTCGGCTGTGGCTGGGTGAATGATGAGTTGACCCGGGTGCTGGAGCTGGTGGGCCAGCTGAGGAGTTTTGGCCAGGGCCCCAGATGTTGCGCGCAAGGTCCGGCACCCCATCCAACTCATGAACCGATGATCAGCCATGAGAAGGTGGGGTGGTGGTGTCGGCGGTAAGCGAAGGTTCGGACAGCTGGCCAGGCTGCCGACCGACGAGGCCACGGGTGAGGCGCTGCTGCTGCACTCCATGGGATGCACTACGTCGGGACGGGTGAGGAGGGGCCGGATGCAACACTGCGACCCGACAGTCGCCTCAACCCGAGTAGTAGCAGTCAAATACAGGCCAAGAGTGGTCCCGTATGGGATAAACTAATTTAGCTCAATATACGGGATGTCCCGGCTAATACGGGACAGTTGGCAACGCTAATAGGGTCATATAGCATGGGAACAGACCCATCGACCTAACTCTCACATGCTGACCTAGATGCTCCATCTACACTCGTCTCTGCCACATGCATTTTGCCCATATCACTCTAATCCTTTCCTATGTCTTCTAAATAGAAAAATAGAAACATAGAAAATAAGTGCAGGAGGAGGCCCTTCGAGCCAGCACCGCCATTCAATATGATCATGGCTGATCACCAGCCATTCAATATGATCATGGCTATTGCTTCTAAATGTTGCTTCAACCACTTCCTCTGGCAGCTCATTCCATATGTCCAGCATTTACTGTGTGAAACAAGTTGCCCCTCAGGTTCCTATGCCTTCAGCTTCTTGATTTCCTAACTCTGGGCAAAAAAAACCCTGTGTTCATCATGTCTAATCCCCTCATGTGTAACTGGATGTTTTCATGAGAATATGACATAATGTGCTTATTTCTTTGGTTATTTTTATGAATGGTATGGACTAGTTGTGGTCTTTGTGTCCTTTAGACCTCTGTGAAGTTTTGGTTTGCTACAGGCGGTGCTGGCTTCTGCATCAGCCGTGGGCTGGCATTGAAAATGAGTCCTTGGGCCAGGTACTGTCTTTAACTGTTTATCCACTGACTACTTAGTTTGGTGCATGCATCAGTCATTCTACTTGATCTGCCAAGTTTTCCCTCGATTCCCAGTAGCCATTTCCTTTACTTGTGTTTAAAATCATAATTTTAAGACCAGTATCTATCTGTTTAGTTGACTTCAAAAGTACTTGTATGGTCGTAATGCCACTGGTAATTACTCTGGATACTCGGACGCACAGTGTAAAATGTAAATCTTCTTATAATTAATGGGGCCAACCTGATTGCAGCTGAAAAACACTCTATTGTGACTGTGCCAGATAAGCTCATTGATATTGGTCCTGGCTCTGTTTCTAAATGCCCTAGTTCTAGCTGACTTCAGATTCTAAGCACTTGTTTTAAACCAGATTTCTGTGCTGTGCTAAATAACAACTGTCCTGTTGGTTAATGTTATATCCTTCCGATGGAATGTAAAATCTCAAGACCCTGCTCCATAAGCTCATGTGATAGGAGCAAAATTAAGCCATTCAGCCCATCAAGTCTGCTCCACCATTCAATCATGACTGATCTGTCTTTCGTTCTCAACCCCATTCTCCTGCCTTCTGCCCCATAACCCGTGACACTCTTACGAATCAAGAATCTATCAAATTTGGCCTTAAAGGGGTCCATTGACTTGGCCTTCACAGCCTTCTGTGGCAATGAATTTCACAGATTCACCACTGCTTGCACCATCTCTTCGGGATAGAATGAGTTTAAAAGGCTAGATGACTTGGTGCTGTGTTTTCTTATGGCATTGGTAAGTTTAGTTTATATATTAAACGTTAATTCCTCTTGTTACTGAACCATTTGCAAACTTACTGGGAAGTGAAATTCACTGATATCAACATGGACTATAAGTTGAATCCCTCAAGCACACACTCAGTTAATTCCATTGCACCATATGTGCATTCTGCACACACGCTTCAAGTGTAGATTTTCTCAGGAACTAAGGCTGAAACTGAACTAAATAACTACTTGTAACACGTAAAAAATTACATCACATAACCATGATTTTCAACATTTATAGATCATTATCTCAGCAAATGACTTGCGTAAACAAAGCGATAACATGCTGGAGGAACTCAGCAGGTCAGGAAGCATCTGTGGAGGGAATATACAGATGGATGACATTTTGGGCCAGGACCTTGTTCCGAC
The DNA here is from genome assembly GCA_963514005.1 of Raja brachyura. The sequence continues at coordinate 25,357,445 of OY740803.1, forward strand.
TGATCCCAAACGTTGTATGTCCATTCCCTGCACAGATGCTGCCTGACCCTCTGAGTTCCTCCAGTACTTTGCGTTTTACTCAGGATTCCTGTATCTGCAGCTCTTTGAACATTTCTGTGAACATTGCATGTTGATGATTACTAAATGTTTGCTATATCTGATTGACATGAAATGTTTTAAAAATCATCTGGATTAATGAATTGATACATTTCAGTCAGACTAAAAGGTATGAAAGCTGTTTACTATTTGGTCTTGAGGTGCAGAGTTTGATTGTATATTGTAGCAATGTTACAAAATTTTGAGATTTTAAAAATCAAGTCTGCAATTTATATCATCATCAGATAAAGCATAAAAAGAAGTTTAATTTGACACCTAATTCACTTTCATATCTTCAGTATTAAGAAAGTTATGGCCATTTTCATACTCGGAAATTGGCATCTTGTTCCCCATTGACTTAACTCAAAAGCTGTGATCTGGAACAGTTAAAAGCCCATAACTTTCTTAACAATTAAGAGAACTCAATGACATTTTCAGTTATTATAGATTGAAGCATTCTGAAACAAATATGAAACAATCTTACTTGGATGACCTGAAATTAAAGCATATAATTAGTTATCTAATTGTAGCTAATTACAAAATTCAATGAGTAGATCTAAACATCTATCCATTTCTTAAGAAAAGATAAACTTTTTTTTAATTGCCTAAGTGTCCAAATAACATTCACACAATAATCCACAATATAACATAATTTTTAAATCTCATTTTCATGAATTTCTGGGCCAAATGGAAGGAATTTAGTGTTTGATTCCTGTAAATTAATGGCCATTTAAATCAACTAGCGAGTGGGCTTTAGTGGAATGCGGTGGATTGGAACGTTGCGGTTAGCGGTGAAGTCGGGAGGAAAAATACTGTTTGTTCATACATTTTTTTGGACCCCATTTCGCAACATGAAAATGTTATTAAAGCCTCCCGAAAAACCAACTTTTAATATAAAAATAAACTATTTACCTTTTTTTCTCCCCTACGCAAAATCCTTCCTGTTGTCGGCGCTCACGGCTTTTGAAGGTGGTTTTTAAATTACTCTAGTTAATAAATAATCTAGCGTAATTTAAAAATACCTTAATTCATGAAATGTCGGTGCGATTTTTCTTCCGCAACGAAATCGCCCGACATTGATCGATTTTCCCTGCCTGTGGAAAAACAGCACTTTAAGCCCGCCCCCCTCTGAAAGGCGCCAAAGTCGCGCACACGGGGAGCGGCAGAACTGCAGCGCTGCTCAAGGTAAGTTTTGTAACATACCTATATATTGCTTGTATTTTATTGCTTGGCTTCATGCTGATTTTAAATCAGCTCAAAAACATGACGCGCTCACTCGCTCTTTTTTCTGTTGGCCTTTAGAGCCCTAAAAATAAACTGACATATCTCTTTTTTTTCTGCTGACTGCAGTCACTTCCACATTATTTGCTCTCCAGTTAATCTCATCCAAGCATTATCTCTGGTTTGTTCAATTTTGCTAGACCACGCTGCTTCTTGAATTCTGCAGCTGACGGATTCACATCTCCTTCCAGCAGGCCAGTCGCGGTTTATTTTTTAACTATCAGAAGCTGATTTATGTTCACAAATTGATTGGTACACAATGACATCAAAACCGAAACCATTTACTATTGTGATGTTCATTATTAGCAATTCAAATCCAGGAAGTCACATACCAGGGAATGTGTATAACTCAAAAGCCTATGCCTAACATATTCAGAGAAGATATAGTGGCGTTTAAGAGACTTTTGGATAGGCACGTGGATTTAAAAGGGAGTAGAGGGTTATGGATTAAGTGCAGGCTGATAAAAATATGTCTTGGCATCACGTTCAGCACAGACCTGTTCCAGTGCTGTGCTGTTCTATGTTCTATCATCTTTTCTCCTCCCATCATTACTCTGATTAGAACTGCTCAAAATGGATTACTTCTAAGCAAATTACCAATAATAAGTTTAGAAATAAGAAACAATAATGGGTATAACTGTACTGTCATCTGATTAGAGATACACTAAATTTGAGCTGATTCTCTTGGTTCTAAAAATCAATGTGTTTTTTGATTGTAAGTGTGGATGAAAGTCCCAATCGATATTTTTAAAAAAAAAACACATTTCTTTTTTGTTTAACAGTTTTGGGAACTTTATCAGCACGGCGGAGAAGATCCGTCTGCCAGACGACTGTACGATCGGCTACATCATCGAGGGCCTGCTGGAGGTGAAGATGATCCACAGTGACCTGTTCCACTCCCACCTGGAAAACCTGCAGCAGCTCCCTGCTCCCACCATCCTCAAACAGGTCGGTTCCCCGAACTTCACCCTACCTCCCTCTTTCCTCCACGCTTATAATCAAACGTCTTTCCACTGGTGACTGGTTAGCGAGCGGCACGGTGGCACAGCGGTAGAGTTGCTGACTTAGTGTTAGAGAACCGGGTTCGATCCTGACTATGGGTGCTGTCTGTACGGAGTTTGTACGTTCTCCCCGTAACCTGCGTGGGTTTTCTCCAGGTGCTCTGGTTTCCTTCCACACTCCAAAGACGTACAGGTTTGTAGGTTAATTGGTTTGGTATAAATGCAAATTGTCCCGTATGTGTGTGTGTGTAGGATAGTATTAGTGTGCGGGGATTGATGGTCGGCGCGGACTCGGTGGGCCAAAGGGTCTTTCTCTAAACTAAACTTTTCACTGTATCTGAGTACACGTGACAATAAATTAAACTAAACTAAAAGCAATTGTAGGTGTTGGCAGTATTTTTTTGTGATGGTATAACATACCGACTTGACACCTCTTAAAAGTAAAAAAATAGATTTTCAAATTTTTAATGTTACAAAGAGCTTAATAAAGTTTAAAAAATAAGATGTATTAATTAAATTGGGCAGTCAGGCCCCCAAACAGCTTAAGCAGCTTATTGAACGAGCATTTGCATGGACACCAACAGCAAGGAAGGATATGTGCACTGCAAAGCCATAAAGATGCTTTTGTCACTGGGTTATGTATGTGGCACGAGCATTTCACCCACATGGGCAGTCCACACGAGCCCAAGCAGTGAGTGACAACAGATGATTTGACTAATGACTAATTAATCAGAAGCAAGTCTAATCATACCATGGAAAGACACAAACTGCTGGAGTAACTCAGCAGACCAGACAGTAGCAATGTTACAAAATTTTGAGATTTTAAAAATCAAGTCTGCAATTTATCCCATCAGATAAAGAAGTTTAATTTGACACCTAATTCACTTTCATATCATCAGTATTAAAAAAGTTATGGCCATTTTCATACTCGGAAATTAGCATCTTGTTCCCTATTGCTTTTCCATTGACTTAACACAAACGTTGTGATTGAGGACAGTCAAAAGCCCCTAACATTCTTAAAAATTAAGAGAACTGAAAGAAATTTTCAGTTATTATAGATTGAAGCATTCTGAAAAAAAATATGAAACAATCTTACTTGGATGACCTGAAATTAAAGCATATAATTAGTTAGTTACCCAATTGTAGCTAATACAAAATTCAATTTGTAACTAGATCTAAACATCTATCCATTTCTGAAGAAAATATTAACATTTTTTTTAAAGCCTAAGTGTCCAAATAACATTCACACAAGAATTCACAATATAACATAATTTTTAAATCTAATTGTCATTAATTTATAGGCCAAATTGAAGGAATTTAGTGTTTAATGCCTGTAAATTAATGGCCATTTAAATCAGTTTGCGAGTGGGATTTTCTGGAACGCGATGGATTGGAACGTTGCGGTGAATTTAAACCCAATATCGGCAGGAAAAATACTGCCGGTTCATATGGGGAATAAATCACCGTTTCGCAACATGAAATGTTGATTAAGGTCATCTAAACAAGCAAGTTTATATGAAAAAATAAACGGCTTTCATTTACCTGTCCCCTACGTAAAATCCGTCCCCGTTGTTGGCGTTCACGGCATTAGGAGCTAATTTTTATTTTACTGCAGCGCTGAAATAGTCGGGCGATTTAAAAAAAAAAAAAAAAAAAAAAAAAATTTCACTTACCAGCATTCGGAATGAATCTCCAGAAAAAGCTTGCACTCCCAGAAAATATAATTCCGGATGGCATTGGAAAACCGCGTTTTAACACCGCCCCCCCCAAAGGCGCCGAAGTCGCGCACACGGCCAGTGACAGAACTGCAGCGCAGCTGAAGGTAAGTTTTGTAACATACCTACTGACAGCATCCCTGGAGAACATGGATAGGTGACGTTTCGAGTCAGAGACCAATTAACCTACAACCCCACACGTCGTTGGGATGTGGGAGTACACTGGAGCGCGGAGGAAACCCAGGAAACGGAGGTCACTGAGAACGTGCAGACTCCACACAGACAGCACCCGAGATCATTATTGAACCCAGGTATCTGATGTTGTGAGGCAACGGCTCTACCAGCTGATGACCAAAGATAATTTCTTATGACCAAAGATAATCTTGATCCCCTTTTCCCAGGTTTCTGTACGTGATACCTAACTTGTTAATCATAACTGTTTCAGGTTACCTTGAGTTACGGGAATTCAGACATGAAGCGGAACGTGCTGAGAGTCCAGGGCCCCTTCAGCCAGGTCGAGGACCCTTCAAGGTACCGTGACCCCTCTTATATCCTGAGACAGGTGGTGTGAGCTTTCAAGCTTCTGTATCTTTTGCGTGATTGGAGCAGGGAGAAGAAGGGGTGACTGGGGTGGGATAAGTCTTTGATTATGTTGGTTGCTTTCTTTGGGTGGTGTGGATGGAGTTAGCGGTGGGGAGCCTGGTCTGTGTGATGGACTGAGCTACATCTACAACTCCCTGCAATTTCTTATGGTCTTGGGCAAAGCTGTTTCCAAACCAAGCTGTGATGCATCCCAGCTTTGCTTTCTATTAATATAATAGAATTATGATAGTGTGCTTTCTATTAGGGGACTTTCCAAATACAGTCAAGATATGAAGCCATCTGACTGTGTTCTGCTCCACAACTTTACTGTCTTTCTGCTTAATGTGTGTATAAATAAAAAAGTGTTTCAAATTAGAATCCAGTTATAAGTGGGCCTGCAAGTAAGAATTTAATTGTTCCGTTTAGGTAGATATGACAATAAAATACTCTTTACTCTTTACTTTGATTTACTTGTTTTGCTCCAGGTTTAAATCTATACATTGTCTCCTCTATCACGATGTCTGGTGTCCCCCAGAAGATGGACAGTGATCGACAGAAACAGTAGTGCCTCTTTTTTTTTCCCACCAGCTGGTTTACTTTCGGAGAAACCTCCGGGGAGGGGGAATCAAAGGGCCTCCTTTTAATGGGAAGGAAAGGTGTGACGCTGTTGGAGGTGTGATGCAGTAATCGGACCAGAGATCATTCCTGGATCAGCTGCACATGTTCTGTAAAATAACTAAAAACAACAAAACAATTCTTGAACTGCAAGAGACAAAATGTCATTTCTGTCCATTGGACTAAAATGAATCGTGAGAAAGCTGAGTGCCAAAGTGCGAGAGTTATCGCATCAAAACCGATCCTGCTCTTCCGTGTGTGCTGACTTGAAATTTGATCTCATGCAATGACTTGGAGTCACTGAAGATCACCACTCCTCTCATTTCCATTTGCTGGGTACACAGACATCTGCAGCAAAATGTTGAAGAATTTTGCCAACCTGGTCACATTGGAAATGGAGACTCTGTTCGCTCTGTGTGTTTGCTGTGTGCAATATGTTCAAGGATTTCAAGTTGGCTGTGTTGGTTATGCAGTTCTCTGCAGTGTCGGTTATTCAGTACTCTGCAGTCAGCAGTCAAACTCTGCATTTGCAGGGATGCATTGTTGTAACAGTTACATCTCCATGAGATGGTGGTTTCCTAGTTGTGCATATCACTGTGGCTTCACGGTGCCAAACAGTGTCATAATTTGAGGGATATTTGCCACTGAATCGCTGAAATGTGCAGACTGATAAGGTAGCATTCAGTTCAAATGTGGACCTAAATTTGTACTGAGCCAAACACGATTTTAGTTACTGAATGGTCAGGTAAAACGATTTGATTACTACGATAGACTTGCTTCTTAATTAAATGTGTTCACACTACCAGCTCAGTATTACGGTACCACTGCAATTCTAAATAACTTGTTTAGTTTTCTGTTTCGCCTATCGAGCCAAAGACAAAACCTTGTTTTTAATTATTTGTTTAAAACAAAGTATGACTAATCCACACTGAACAATCTGGAATTACTTCAGCTCAGTGAGGGTGGAATTGTTTAAACTGAATTTATTTTTTGGATATACTATGATTTCTGAAATTGCAAGTAAAATAATTACTTACTTTCCACCTTGAAATGATGAAGAGAAAGGACTGTGTATGTGGATGATGCACAGAACTATCTACATTTTCCAGAGGTTTCTCTAGTTTTTAAATTCTCATCTCCAGTAGTTCTATCAGTTAATCAGAAAAATGTAAAGTGATGGAGGAACTGCAGGTCAGGCAGCATCTCTGGAGAACATGGATTGGTGATATTTTGGATTGGGACCCTTCGTCCTTTTCTCCCATAGATGTTGCCTGAAACACTGAGTTGCTCCAGCATTTTGGGGTTTTTTTTGCTCCAGATTTCTTCAATCTTTTGGTGTCTTCAACCACAGTTGTTTTGTCACCTGACCACCCTTGTTCCTTCACGATGTGGGTAGTTTAATCACACCACTCCTGGCATCAGTCCACTATCATCGAACCAAAACTTCCAACTCTGGGTCGAAGATCATCTTGATGGAGCAATATTGACCTTCCAGTTTCCAACCATGAGTAGAAGTCCACTTATGTCTGACTCTGACAGTGATCTCCTTGAATGCTACACCCCTGCAGCGAGTCTGTAACGTCGGTAAGTACACCTTTTGCCCAGCTGTAGCCCACAAATATATGGACTTCACGGTTTGTGGAATGCAATGTCTACTCGGTTTCGGTAAAATACTGGGCGGGAGTTCACAGCTCGGGCAAGAAAGCTGCCGCTGTTGTAAACAGCTTCATTTTGAATAAAGGGAACATTTCATATTCTGGCATTTGCCTGCATTACGTAATCCTATAAATGTGATTATAGTGCAGCTGGAAGCACTGGAAACATTTGTATTCAATACACAAATGAGAAGCTGATGCCACATGTAGCTGGAGACTGGTGTAATCCCTTCAGTGTCTGTGCATCTGAATCTCACTTTTACTTGTGCTCTTAACAGGTCACTGTGTCTTGAAACAAAATGTAACCTTTTGTGTGTTAATTACAGTGTTATTTTATTGATATCACTGATTCCCAAAAACATGGTTACATTAGTTTATTCTCATGTACACTCGGGGGCAATCACATTCCTCATTCACACGAACCACACAAAGCAAACTAGTGATAAATATCACAATAAATACTATGACAAGTGCAAAACAGCACAATGATGCAAGATTGTAGTGCAAAATCTGAGGTTTAAAAGAATATTAAAGTGGAATAAATGTATAACTGAATGAGGTGGAGTTAAGAGTAAGAGTATGTGGCAGAACCTCGGGGAAGAGGGTGTAAAAGAGGTGTTGCTTCAGGAGTCGGATCGCAGTGGGGAAGAGGCTGTTCTTGAGTCTGGAAGGCCAAGTTTCCTAGATCCTGTATCTTCTCCCAGGAGGTAGACCTGAGAAGAGGGAATGGCTGGGGTGGCAGCATCCTTAATGATACATCTGGTCTTCCGGATGAACCGCACCATGAAGATGGACAGGATGGAAGGAAATGACTGTGATGGACTGGGCTGTGTTTACCGCTCTCTGCAGGTTCAGGCGGTCAAGAGATGGGCAGTTGCCAAACCAGCGCTGAGATGCATCTTGTCAGAACATTTTCTAAAGTGTATTTTGCTTTAGATACACTAAATCATCTAAAGTATTCTTATTCTCATTAGAATACTTTAAAAAATATATATTTTTATTAAAAGCATATGTACAGATAGTAATAAATGACAAATTGGTTACAGAGTTCTTACATAGCTTCAATTGTTAAAGTTTTTTTTAAGAAAAGAAATAAGGAAAGAAAGATAAGATAAACTATAAACTAATAGAATACTTTCTAAAGTGCATCTGGAGATTTTCGAGAGAATCCTTGTGGACACGCCCAATCTTCTCAGGGACCAGGTTTGTTTGCTGGTGACGTGGTCACCCAGGAACATGCAGCTGTTGACCATCTCTACAGCAACCCTGTTGCTGAGGGGAGGGGTGTGTTCACCCCTTTTGCTTCCTGAGGTCAACTACTAACTCTTTCGTCTTGCTAAAGCTAAGGGCTCGGTTATCATCCTGACACCATGACACTAGGTTCTCGATCTCTTTCCTGTACATTGTCTCATCGCTGTTGTAAGTCTGGTTGACAACAGTGGTGCCATCGGCAGGCTTAAAGACGGAGTTGGTGTGGGTGTACAGGGAGCAGAGCAGGGACTGAGCACACAAGCCTGAGAAACACCAATGTGGAGAGTCAGGGTGGAGGAAATGTTCTGACCGATCAAGATCTACCGGTCAGGAAGTTAACTGGAGAAAATTGAACATTCTGTATGCTTTACTCTGTGAGCTGTCCTAAACACTAAGTCTTCCCAACCCCAGGATTCTTCTACCAATATATTTATTTAATGGACTTGTCAATTACTAAAGATTGTCATTAACATGCAATTATGAGATTAATGTTTAATTCCAACTGCAGTACATTCTGATAAAGTCTGATTGACACTAGGGATTCTAATGTCCAGTTGCAGTTTTGAGGGCCATTGTGAAGTTCGACTGAGGATGTAATGAATGTGCACTGTGTTTACATTCAATTAAAAGGGGAAACTTATAAAAGGGAACATTGAGGAGGAGGCCTGAATCTCAGTCTCCTGTCGGACCTGGTGGACTTTCCATGGAAATTATGGCGATCTTGTTCCAGATGTTCTGTGCCATTTGCAAATAATTGAGTTTAATGATCAAAATCCCCTTATGGGACAAATGCTAATAAAGGGTGCTGATGTTCCATGGTGGATGTTCTTAAGGAACAGAGACATACAGTGAAGCAGTGGAGCTTCTTGGCAGGAATATTGAATCTTACAGAACATAGAATGGTACAGCACAGGAACAGCACAGGATTCAGCCCATAATATCCTTGCTGAATATAATGCAAATTTAAACTAATCTCATGTCAGTACTTGATTCACATCACTCAATTCCATGCATAGAAGGTTTGGATAACTTCAGGGAACAGAACTCCAATGTAGCCACCAGGATTGGGTCCCCAGGAGTTCTGAGTGCTTTGGTTTTGTAAATAAATATTTGTAATATTACAATGACTGTGAAGAAATCAGATGCTTTGAGAAATGAAAGTGCATATTTGCAATGCAAAGTACATTACACGCTTTTCTAAATCAGCGGCTTGCTTTTAGGTTTGCATTTTTAATGTTGATCTGGGTTCAACTATTCAAATCAAAGTATCATTCTAGTTTATAAATTAGAAAAATAATAGTTTGAGAGTTTTCCCACAATGCCGTGTCTTCCCGGAGTTGAATTAAAAACAAAACAAAAGTGTCATCACTTTTTCATGTTTGAAAACATTATGCAGACTTTAACTGGAAACCAGTCCGAGAGAAACTCAGGGTCTATTGATCAGCATATTTCAATGGAATGTCTCCAGAATGAATCACTGGGATACGCAGGGCTGAGTGATGTAGTAATTAATGATGGCCAGCAATGTGATACAATTTCACACAAGAATTAACAGTGAAACTGGGATACACATTTATTCACCAAGATGGTGAACCTGGTAAACCAAACAATTCTGGAGAAAAGCACTGACTTGGATTGGTTTAGCAAAGGTTCACCTCGACATGTGCTGTTCCTTTATGAAGTACAGGTGGTTAGCATTCATCCATCTGCGAGAGATGATGGTGCGGCTTTGATGTCGTCCTGACGGAGAGGGAAATGTTTAATCTGTGTTTGCATTCCCTGCTGGGGCTGACTAGGTCTATCCTTGACAGACCCCCCCACAGCTCCCACAGGTGAAGTTGTCTCTGGCTGTTGGATTGAGGAGTCTGTTGCCGTTGATTATTTTGACTCCCTTTGTATAATGTGGAAATATTTAGTGAGATTTCAGAAATACTTGCCAACACTCAGTGTTATTGTCTTAATGTAAAACTACTCTCCGGCAATCGTGCATGTTTACAGCTGCAAAGGCCAAAATTCATTTTAACTATCATAATATTAAGGAGTCCAATCATTTAAAAACGGGAGATTTTTAAACTTTATAAATTCACAGTAATGCATACTTTAATGAAAATGTGGGCATAACATGAAATACTGGAGGAACTCAGCTGGTCAGGCAGCATCTGTGGAGGGAATGGACAAACAATGTTTTGGGTCGGGACCCTTCTTCTGTCTCCATTTAATGTACAGATATCTTGGCTACTTTGTCCAGGTATCTCGCTGTCGAAGACGTACACCGTTTGTTAAAAGAAAAAAAATAAATACATGATTGAATTAAACCATTTTTGGTATTTCTGTCATAATTAGTTATACTGTTATTTCCATTGGCCTAGTATAATTACATACTTTAGCATGAATGTTAGGAATGACTCTGACAGACAACATTTACCCAATACAAAACCAAGATTACTGAAACTAACATTATTTTCAACTTTGGGGGAAAAAAGGTTGCCTCAGTGATGTGGTACTACTCTGCGTGGGGCCGCATGGTTCAAATCATCTGATTGACTTTTCTACAAGAGATTGGCAGGATATTTGCAAAGTGACCTTCGCTTAGCTAGAGAAACCTGAGGACATGGGTTCAGGGCTGCCAACATTGGGTGAGAGTTGGGAGTGAGAAATTTCGAGAGACCAAGCTCGAGGGGGCGCAGTGACCGGGGGGTTGGCGGGGGGGGGGGGGGTTGGCAGGGGGATTCCCCCCCCCCCCCCCCCCCCCCCCCCACTCCCACTCCCATTGCTATGGAGCTTTTGCATTTTTCAGCTTGAAATGGTGTATTTTGGTGCATACTGTAGCTAGTCTTTTACCACCACTTCAATGCAATATTTATGCTTTAAATTGGATTAGCTATGAATAAAGTTAGATTAAATTACATTCCTAATTACATTCCACAGTAGAGCCAGGCTCTGATCAACAGGTGCAGCACATGAATGATCGTAGTATATTCATGTATAGAAATCAGATTATAATCAAACACTTGGCCCATGTTGACCAACCTGGGTCTCACTGCACACCTGGTACTACTCCTGACCCTGACTCCAGTTGCATACCTTCTCTCAGTCCTGACCTGAGTCCAGCCTTACACCTGGCCACCTATTCTACCCTGATCATATTCTACCCTGCTGACCTGCTTAGGTTCCTAGTGCTAAACACTCACATTGTCCCAGCTTTGACTGCACACCTAGTACTATTCCATACCTTGACTCTGGATGCACACTTGACCCACATAAAGCCCCATTTCTGACCCCCTGGACTTAACCTATTATGTTCAAGTCCACAGGTGCTTATTTAATGCACTTTTGTGTAATGCAATTTTATGGGGCACTTCACAGACCAAATTTTGTATAACAAAATTTGCTGCATCTATTGGCTTCCTTGTTATCTAACATGCTAGTTACTTTGTCAAATAATTAATCAATTGGTTGAACACAATTTCTAATCCATAAAATTATATTCACTCAGCTGTATAAGTATTCTGATACAATTTCCTTGATTTTCCTAACAAGGAAGTAATTTTCACCCCCAATATTTTCAGTATTTTGCTGTCTTCCTCACAACTGGGTCTTTTCCGAAATTCAAAGTCCAATAACTATATATTTAAGTAATATTATTTTATTAAATGATCTTGAGAGTACTTAATATTTTCTGTGGTATTCATAACACAATGAAAAAATATCTTTGTTTTGATTGCACCTACCAACATGCATACATTATTATATTACAGTTAATATGTACCAAGGGCAAATTTTTGTTCCAATGCTCCCCATTCCCAATTACTTTTACATTGAAGAGATTGAAATCCAAGTGAAGTTTAAATGGCATCAGAAAAATAAAACCTCCGGAATGGATGATATTCATTACGTGGTTGGTTGGAGTCCGTATCAGCACAATTACTAAATTAAACTTTGAATCTTCAGATGTCCTGGCTCAAGCTAAAACTAAAGACCAGTAATAACCTCCTCACACATTCCCCTGCAAGTATCTCTGTCATTCCTTTAAAATATGTCCCTTCTTTGAACAAGCCCTTAAACATTGCATCTGAATCAGTTTCCATCTGATTACACTCCTTGAGGATGTTCATCTACGTGTTAAATTAATAAAACAACGAGATTGGGGATATTTCTATTCAACCTGTCAAAGGAATTTGGGGGTGGGGGGGGTTAGAAATAGTCAGTGAGGTAATACAAACATAATAGTTGAGTGGCAAATGACAATAGTGCTACTTTCCCTATATTTAACTGAAGGAAATAATGGGTTATCGGGGCTGTATGTTGTGACAGACAGCCTGACACCTTGCATGTAATTTTAATATTACACTTATCCCATCCCCCTGGATATTCCAGATTAATAAATTTAGGTTTTGTCAACTAATTATATTAGGCAAATTAAAAATCAATAACATTAGCTAACTCCAAAACACGAAGCGCTGAGCATTGGGATCCATACATCACGGACAACTGGCCTCAGTTCCTCGCTCACAACTGGCAGGGTTCTCTGTCTGAACCAGGGGCCACGGAGCGTTTTTGAATGTGGGAGGGCTAAGTGATACCTTGGGGATACCCGGTGAGGGAGTGGAGCAACCGAGTGGGGGGAGGGTGGGGACTTTTTGAAATTTGATGTATTAAAATCATGTTTTAGTGCATTGTAGATGTATGATTTCAATGTTTTTTGTTTGAAGTATTTTTAAGAGGTAACTTTTTAAGGGGTAACTTTTTGCACGCACAGGGTGGTGGGTGTATGGAACAAGCTGCCAGAGGAGATAGTTGAAGCAGGGACTATCCAAACATTTAAGAAACAGTTAGACTGATACATGGATAGGACAGGTTTGGAGGGATATGGTCCAAAAGCAGGTAGTGTAGCTGGGACATGTTGGTGGGTGTGGGCAAGTTGCGCCGAAGGGCCTGTTTTCACACTGTATCACTCTATGACTACGTTATACCTCCACCATGCATGAATGCTTCAAAATCAAGTGTCGAGTTTTATTGCCATAAACTCAAGCATAGAAACATAGAAAATAAGTGCAGGAATAGGCCATTCGGCCCTTCGAGTCAGCACTGCCATTCAATATGATCATGGTTATTCATCTAAAATCAGTACCTCTTTTTGGGTTTTTCCCCCATATCCCTTGATTTCACTAGCCCCAAGAGCTAAATGTAACTCTCTTGAAAACATCCAGTGAATTGGCCTCCACTGCCTTCTGTGGCAGAGAATTCCACAGATTCACAACTCTCTGGGTGAAAAAAGTTTGTCCTCATCTCAGTCCTAACTGGCCTACCCTTTATTCTTAAACTGTGACCCCCCTGGTTCTGAACTCCCCCAACATCGGGAACATTTTTCCAGTTACAGTAAGTGAAAATCTAGCAGGCAAGCAGGATGCTTTCTCCAACCACCCCCATTTGAAGGCCACTATCTTCTACCGTTTCTACCCAGCACTTGGTACCTACTTCCAGCAGCCACTGGTTGTCTTCCAGGATGCACCAAGCCGCAGCCTGAAGGGCCTGTCCCTCTTAGGCGACTACAAGCAACAGTGGCAACAATTTTTGCTGTCGTAGGTTGTCGCGAGGTGTCGTAGGTGAATGCTAGTAAAACTTGTCCCTGACAGTTGCCTAAAGAATCGCCTTAGTGGGACAGGTCCATAAGTGCGTGGGAATAGCATAGATCAGGGGAGCCGCGGCCAACTGTGTCACTAATTGTCCAGCCCACTCTCCAAGTCACTGATAGACACAAAAAGCCAGAGTAATTTCCCCTCTGTGTCTGTGGACTGACTCCAAGCACCAGAGGCCCATTGATCTGCGGAGCTGCTCGATACGTGATTGGCTTTGTGGAGATCAGTGTCAGATGTCACCATGTCCCGGCATTCAGCCCTACACAGCCCTGCTAGCTGGACAGGGTTCAGTTTAGAGATACAGCGTGGAAACAGGCCCTTCGGCCCACAGAGTCTGCACCAACCAGCGATCCCCGCACATTAACACTATTCTACACACACTAGGGACAATTTACACTTATACCAAGCCAATTAACCAGACCTTCAGTCTGAAGAAGGGTCTTGACCCGAAACGTCACCCATTCCTTCCCTCCAGAGATGCTGCCTGACCCGCTGAGTTACTCCAGCACTTTGTGTCTATCGGTTTTAACCAGCATCTGCAGTTCCTTTCTACAAGTGTACCTGTCCAAATGCCGTTTAAATATCATTGTGGTAATTTCAAGTGTAGAATCAAGACAAGTGGGAGGGCTAAGTGATATAGGAAAGTAGGAGATGTGTATGAACTGGGCAAATTGTTATAATTTCAACAATTAAAATCAAAATTTAAACTAAATGATAATAGTGAGATTAAACGAGAACTTACTAGTTCGAAGTTTGATCTTTATTTTATGAGGAGTTACGATGAGGGATTACGTGAAGAAGCCCCGCCTGGCGCTGGATCGGCATACTTCAAAGCAGCGGCATGAAAAACACAGAACCAATAGCCGAAGTAAAATAGTAAGGCTCAAAATAGACTAGAACTACCAGATGATCATTTACATTATGAGGGTTGGGAGTGGAGGGCACGTAATCCCTCATCGTAACTCCTCATAAAATAAAGATCAAACTTCGAACTGGTAAGTTCTCGTTTAATCTCACTATTTTACTTCGGAGTCACGTGAGTGACTACGTGAAGATTTTGAAGCTCTTTTTTATGTTGTAAATTCATTTCATACGACTCTCTGTTTAGTCAAAACAGTAGTGAGTAAATAGTATTTTAGGACATTGTTACAATTTATGTAATAAGTCCTTTAATCATAAAAAGAACAACTTTTTAATAATAACCCCTCTATCTCAGGGGAAAATTACAAAATAAATTGATAAATGATGTCAATGGTAACATAAATCGATAATATAAATCGATAATATAAAACAAAGCAAGCATTAAAGAGAACCCATTACTGTGTGTCCAAATCCTGGCACCGTGACAACAGGTTTATTCTAGAACTTTGAAAATCTCTTCTCTAGACCACCCTGCGGCCTCTAAAATTTTATCGAGTGGCACGTCCTGTACCTTTGCCATGCTCGTAGCTGCCGCCCTAGTGGAGTGAGATTTAAACACATCAGTGTCTATTCTTGCTAGACACAAACCATCCAGAAATGGTTTGAACTGAACCTTTTGTATGTGGCTTTTTGTGTGTTATTAATAACGCTTTCTCAGAACCTCTGAGATTTTGGTTACCTCAATGTATTGAGTTAAATGCTTAACTACACACAATGTTTCATCAATAGGATATGCTTTAAACATTACCTTCATTACAGTTCTTCCTGGTCTGCTTTGTTTGATCAAGTCATAAACATAAAACATAATGTTATCTGTAGTCACATGCATGCAATCCAACCATTACAATTGCAAAGCTTGTACTCTTTTTGAGCTGATACCAATGCCATTAACATTACCAACTTGAATGTTAATTTCTGCAAAGACATTGAATTAATTGGAGTCCATTGTTTAAGCAAAGTGAGAACAATGCTAACATCCCAAATTTCTGTATATCTGGGCTTGGGAGGATTTTATTGAAATTCCTTTCATGAATCGGGATACTAATGGGTGAGACCCAACTGAATCCCGATCTGAAATTTGTCCTAAATAGGATGACAATGCACTACGAGCACAATTTTACTTCGAAGTCACGTGAGTGACTACGTGAAGAAGCCCCGCCTGGCGCTGGATCGGCATTACGTCGACGCTATCGGCAGAGGAAGAGCTGCAGAGCACAGCTACAACACAGCGGTAAGGAAACGGCCCGCAGGTAAGTAAAATTATTTTACTTCCAGGGCGTTTTCTAAAAACTCCGTAGGCTGGTAGGTAAACCAGGAGGAGTTAAAATAAAAATGTTTTAAAAAATCGAGGGTAAAACGTGCGTCCCGGGGTGTAGAAAAGTCGGGACAGCAGATTATTGCGGAGCTGGTTCCGATACCGGTGGCCGTTGAAATACCCGTTAGTGAGCCTTTAGTTGGTCCACAAACAAAATCTTTGAAAACCCAGTGCCTAAAATGTAAAAGAAAGAAGCTTGAAAGGCCTGAGGTTTCTGAAAGATCCTGAAAGGAAAGCCTTTTGGCTAAGTATGGATCTAATGGAGAAATACTCCAAACAATATCAACCAAGGGTCTAAGTACCCAGAATATTCCCAGGCAGCCCCTGAGGGGGTTCCATATACATGAATATGGTGCCAGTTTGAATTGGGAATTGAAACTCCAGGGCCTGGGATTGGGCTGGAGGAAGTCTCCTTGAACAAGTTTCAGGAGTACCAGGGCTGTATGAGACTGACCCTGAAAGTGGTGTTGTGGTCAGAAGTACCCACCACAATACAAATCCAGGTGTGTCTGATGGGGCACAAAGTTACTATACCTGGAGGAGGCAGTGAGGCCATGGAAGGAAACCTGGCGGCCAATGTTAATTATATGGCCTCTCACCTGCCTCAAAAAAGCTGTTATGGTTGAGACAGCAAAATTGGATTAAACACCTATTTATTGTGGTCAGAAGTACCCACCACAATACAAATCCAGGTGTGTCTGATGGGGCACAAAGTACTATACCTGGAGGAGGCGGTGAGGCCATGGAATGGAACCTGGCGGCCAATGTAATTATATGGTCTCTCACCTGCCTCAAAAAAGCTGTTATGATTGAGACTGCAGATCGGATTAAAACAACCTATTATTGTACCTCAAAGAAGGTACCTATGATGAATCCAGCTTTTTTGGGCGCCAATGTCAGCAATAATGCGGGCGCAGGAATTACGATTCAAAGAATCCTCAAGCTAATTTTGGGATCACTGTCTTTTGGAAGACAAGCTGGAAGGTTGTGGAATGACCAAAGTTCAGAATAAAAAACATATGTTGGGCTTATTCTGCAACTCAATTTGAGATAAAATATATAAAATGGAAGATTGCCATTCGGCCTCTTTTACATCCAAGATTTTCAGGGTTGTGCAGGGCAAGCAATGTTCAAGCTCCTGGTTATTTGTTCAGAGGAAGTCTAAACAAATTAAAGAAATGGATGAAGAGGCAAAAACTGTTGGCCTTGTGAAACCCTTCAGTTTGGCCAGAAAGGCTGGTCGTATGAGAAGGGGATTTGATTTTGGAGCTGGAACGAGCCGAGGAGAGTATGATAAGGAAGAATACCAGCCAGCACAGCCGAATGTACACCCATTATTGGGAAAGGAGATCATTTTGTCCAGTTGGAGAGGTACAAAAACTTTATCCTATTAAAGAAGGATGTTTGGATGAACCTCAGATTGGTGGTAGACTCCGAATATTATAATGGAAGAGAGGTATGGATCCATTGGGACACAATAAGCCTAAACATTCTTTGATGTTCAGTCTTGAAAGTATTCAAATTGACAAAAGAGGTTAAGTATTTGTGTGAGAAAGAAGTTATTGAGAAAACAAAAAGGAGAGGATCCACAACAATTGTATCAAATATTTTCCCCAGACCGAAGAAAGATGGGGGTTGTAGAATCAATTTAGATCTCACACAATTGAATACATTTGTCCAGTATAAACATTTAAAAATGGACACATTCAACACTGCAATGCAGCTGGTATCAACAGGTTGTTATATGGCTACAATAGATTGAAAAGGTGCATATTTTCGGTCCCAATTCACCATAGTTTCGCAGGTAATTAAAGTCTATGGATGGGACAGCTGTGGCAATACAAAGCTTTGCCTAATGGATTAAGCCAGCACTTGCACTGCTAAGGGCACAAAAAATAAACACATCGTTATGGCTTATCTAGATGACTTTTAATTGTCAATGCTAATCAGGAGTCAGCTGTAAAATCAGTCTCAGCAACTACATGTTTGTTTGAGAAGTTGGGTTCCTGATCCATCCAACAAATCTAAGTTACAGCCATCCCAAACCATTGAATATCTGTGGGTTTGTGATTAACTCAGTTACCATGTTGGTAACTTTACCAATGGATAAGGTGTTGGATTTGACAAATGTGTGTCAGAACCTGATTAACAAACCTTATCCCTCCATCCGAGAGGTTGCCAAGGTTATTGGTAAATTGGTAGCAGCATTTCCAGCAGTAGAGTTGGTCGTCTACATTACCAAAATCTTCAAAGGGCAAAAATTCAAGCGCTTATTCAGCGAGCAAGCCATTTGATAGGTCAATGCAATTGCCTAAGGAAGCTTATCAGAATTACATTGGTGGATTGAGTATGTTCCACAAGCTGCTAAGAACATTAGTTCATCAGCCAGCAATGTTTTTGCAAACTAAAAAAGACGCAAGTTCTCCCGGATGGGGGGCTACGGATAATGAGACCAGCTGTGGAGGCAGATGGGCTGTCCAAGAGGATTTTTGCTCCATACATATGGTATTAAATATGTGGAGCTATTGGGAGCATTTATGGATTAAAAGCTTATTGCTCTTCATTAAAAGATTTGCATGTCTAAGTACAAATAGATAATACCACAGCTGTGGTATATATCAATCACATGGGTGGTGTCAGATCAATATCATGTGATCATCTGGTAAACCAGATGTGGCAATGGTGTATGGCAAAAAATATTGGCTTTCAGCTATTTATCTCTCGGGGAGAGACAATGTTGTGGCAGACAAAAGATCACGAATATTTAAAGACAATACAGAATGGATGTTAAATCCACAAATTTCAAAAATATTGTCAGTCGGTATGGAGTACCGGACATTGATCTGTTTGCATCTAGATTGAATCACCAATTGCCCAAATACGTGTCTTGGGGAACACGATCCAGGGGCAGTAGTGGTGGATGCTTTCTCGCTACACTGGGGAATACGTTCTTTTATACTTTTCCCCATTCTGTCTCATTGGGCAATGTCTCAAGAAAATAGCGCAAGACGCTGCCAAAGGCAATTTTTGGTGGTGCCAGATTGGCCCACGCAGTCATGGTTCCCATTGATGCTAAAATGATTATTGAACCATGTATGACAATTCCCAGTTGCGACAATCTGTTGACACAACCAGTAACAAAAGAAATTCATCCATTGCATGATCATATGAATTTGTTAATCTGCAGGTTCTGACCAGACCATTGCAAGAGTTTGAACTGTCGGACAGGACCATGGATGTTATAGTTGCAGCTTGGAGGAATAGCACTAAAACAATATAAGTCGCATATAAGGAAATGGAAAGTTTTTGTACACAGTCAAAGATATCTTATCATACTGCAAACATTTCAAATGTATTAGAGTTCCTTGCTGGGTTACACTTTGATGAGCATTTGAGTTATAGTGCCATTAATAGTGAGATTAAACGAGAACTTACCTGTTTGAAGTTTGATCTTTATTTTATGAGGAGTTACGATGAGGGATTACGTGAAGAAGCCCCGCCTGGCGCTGGATCGGCATACTTCAAAGCAGCGGCATGAAAAACACAGAACCAATAGCCGAAGTAAAATAGTAAGGCTCAAAATAGACTAGAACTACCAGATGATCATTTACATTATGAGGGTTGGGAGTGGAGGGCACGTAATCCCTCATCGTAACTCCTCATAAAATAAAGATCAAACTTCGAACAGGTAAGTTCTCGTTTAATCTCACTATTTTACTTCGGAGTCACGTGAGTGACTACGTGAAGATTTTAAAGCTCTGTGTTTTTTATGTCGTAAATTCATTTCATACGACTCTCTGTTTAGTCAAAACAGTAGTGAGTAAATAGTATTTTAAGACATTGTTACAATTTATGTAATAAGTCCTTTAATCATAAAAGAACAACTTTTTAATAATAACCCCTCTATCGCAGGGGAAAATTACAAAATAAATTGATAATGATGTCAATGGTACCATAAATTGATAATATAAAACAAAGCAAGCATTTAAAGAGAACCCAGTACTGCGTGTCCAAATCCTGGCACCGTGACAACAGGTTTATTGTAGAACTTTGAAAAATCTCTTCTCTAGACCACCCTGCGGCCTTTAAAATTTGATCCAGTGGTACGTCCTGTACCTTTGCCATGGACGTAGCTGCCGCCCTAGTGGAGTGAGATTTAAACACATCAGTGTCTATTCCTGCTAGACCCAAACCTGTTTTAACCATCTAGAAATGGTTTGAACTGAAACTTTTGTATGTGGCTTTTTGTGTGTTATCAATAACGCTTTCTCAGAACCTCTGAGATTTTTGGCTACCTCAATGTATTGAGTTAAATGCTTAACTATACACAATGTTTCATCAATAGGATATGCTTTAAACATTACCTTCATTCCAGTTCTTCCTGGTCTGCTTTGTTTGATCAAGTCATAAACATAAAACACAATGTTATCTGTAGTCACATGCATGCAATTCAACCATAACAATTGCAAAATTTGTACTCTTTGAGCTGATACCAATGCCATTAACATTACCACCTTGAATGTTAATTTCTGCAAGACATTCAATTAATTGGAGTCCATTGTTTAAGCAAAGTGAGAACAATGCTAACATCCCAAATTTCTGTATATCTGGGCTTGGGAGGATTTTATTGAAAATTCCTTTCATGAATCGGGATACTAATGGGTGAGACCCAACTGAATCACGATCCGAAATTTGTCCCAAATAGGATCACAATGCACTAAGAGCACAATAAATCCTCTTGGACAGCCCATCTGCCTCTACAGCTTGTCTCATTATCCGTAGCCCCCCCCCCCACCCCCTCGGCAACCTCTCGGATGGAGGGATAAGGTTTGTTAATCAGGTCTTGACACACATTTGTCAAATCCAACACTTATCCATTGGTAAAGTTACCAACATGGTAACTGAGTTAATCACAAACCCCAGATATTCAATGGTTTGGGATTGCTGTAACTTAGATTTGTTGGATGGATCAGGAACCCAACTTCTCAAACAACTTGTAGTTGCTGAGACTAATTTTCCAGCTGACTCCTGATTAGCATTGACAATTAAATGTCATCTAGATAAGCCATAACGATGTGTTTTTGTGCCCTTAGCAGTGCAAATGCTGGCTTAATCGTTTAGGCAAAGCTTTGTATTGCCACAGCTGTCACATCCATAAACTTTAATTACCTGCGAAATTATGGTGAATTGGGACCGAAATATGCATCCTTCAATCTATTGTAGCCATATAACAACCTGTTGATACCTGCTGCATTGCAGTGTTGAATGTGTCCATTTTAAAAATATTTATACTGGACAATGTATTTAATTGTGTGAGATCTAAAATGATTCTACAACCCCATCTTTCTTCGGTCTGGGGAAATATTTGATACAATTGTTGTGGATCCTTTAATTTGAATTATTTCAAGACTGCAAACATGAAAGAATGATAAGACTTATTGTGTC
This sequence comes from Raja brachyura, assembly GCA_963514005.1. Next base: position 25,378,961 of record OY740803.1, read on the forward strand.
CCAATGGATCCATACCTCCTTATCATTATAAACATTTGGAGTCTACCACCAATCTGAGGTTCATCCAAACATCCTTCTTTAATAGGATAAAGTTTTGTACCTCTCCAACTGTTTGACGAAATGACCTCCTTACCCAATAAATGGGTGTACATTCGTTATGGTCCCTAGATAAGGGACGTATCAGATATTAAACTGATAAGAACAGATACTACACTTGATCTTAGCCAAAAAGCCGAGAAGCGATTTGCTGGCTGGTAATTCTTCCTTATCAGACTCCTGCCTCGGCTCAAATCAAATCCCTTTCTCATATGACCAGCCTTCTGGCCAACTGAAGGGTTTCACAAGACCAACAGTTTTTGCCTCTTCATCCATTACTTTAATTTGTTTAAACAGATTTCCTCCGAACAAATAACCAAGAGCTTGAACATTGCTTGTCCTGTAAATCTTTGGATGTAAAAGAGGCCGAATGGCAATCTTCCATTTTATATAATTTATCTCAAAGTGAGTTGCAGAATAAGCCCAACATATTTTGTTTTATTCTGAACTTTGGTCATTCCACAACCTTCCAGCTTGTCTTAAAAGACAGTGATGCCAAAATTAGCTTGAGGATTCTTTAATCGTAATTCCTGCGCCCGCATAATTGCTGACATTGGCGCCCAAAAACCGGATTTACCAGGTACCTTCTTAAAGGTGTTTTGGAATGCTTCATGAATTTGCGTCATCCTTGCGCATGCTAATTTTCTTATATTCTGTATCATTCCAATTTTAGTATATGTGCTGCCGAAGCGAGCACTTTTACAATAAATAAGTGTTTAAATCCAAATCTGCTGTCTCAACCATAACAGCTTTCTTGAGGCAGGTGAGAGACCATATAATTAACATTGGCCGCCAGGTTTCCTTCCATGGCCTCACCGCCTCCACCAGGTATAGTAACTTTGTGCCCCTCAGACACACCTGGATTTGTATTGTGGTGGGTACTTCTGACCACAACCCCACTTTCAGGGTCAGTCTCATACAGCCCTGGTACTCCTGAAACTTGTTCAAGGAGACTTCCTCCAGCCCAATCCCAGGCACTGGAGTTTCAATTCCCATTTTTAACTGGCACCATATTCATAATATGGAACCCCCTCAGGGGCTGCCTGGGAATATTCTGGGTACTTAGACCCCTGGTTGATATTGTTTGGAGTATTTCCTCCATTAGATCCATACTTAGCCAAAGGCTTACCTTACAGGACCTTTCAGAAACCTCAGGCCTTTCAAGCTTCTTTCTTTTATTTTTAGGCACTGGGTTTTCAAGTTTTGTTTGTGGACCAACTAAAGGCTCACTAACGGGTATTTCAATCGGCCACCGGTATCGGAACCAGCTCCGCAATAATCTGCTGTCCCGACTTTTTTACACCCCGGGACGCACGTTTTACCCGCGATTTTTTAAAAACATTTTTATTTTTATTTTAACTCCTCCTGGTTTACCTACCAGCCTACGGAGTTTTTAGAAAACGCCCTGGAAGTAAAATAATTTTACTTACCTGCGGGCCGTCTCCTTACCGCTGTGTTGGAGCTGCGCTCTGCAGCTCTTTCCTCTGCCGATAGCGTCGACGTAATGCCGATCCAGCGCCAGGCGGGGCTTCTTCACGTAGTCACTCACGTGACTCTGAAATAAAATCAATATTTCAAATATATACAGATATGTGGCTTTATGAAGAAATATATACATAGATTTCAAACTATATTTTTAGACCCATTAGAAGAAGCAATGAATATTAAGGCTGATTCACAAAAACTAATATCATATTTTTATAATAGTATATTAAATAGAGAATTACCCTCAACAGAGGCACTAAGAGAAGATTGGGAACATGAACTAATGATAAAGATCCCGAAAGATAGATGGGAAAAGTATCTGATGAACACACATAATTGTTCCATTAATTCAAGACACAATTTAATTCAATTTAAATTATTACATAGACTATATTATTCAAAAACGAGGTTGAATAAATTCTACCCAAACGTCTCTCCCAGATGTGATAAATTTTTGTTTCAAAATGCCAATATAACACATTCATTTGTAGGATGTACAAAGTTGAATAAATTTTGGAGCGATATATTTGATATATTTACAAAGCTCTTCAAGTCAAGAATAGAACCTAATACGGAATGGATTATATTTGGAATAATAGTAGAAGATATCAATTTAAACAAAGACCTAAAAGTATTCTTTAATTATGGGTTAATAATTGGAAAGAAATTGATACTTACATTTTGGAAAAATACAGCTATACCAACTATTAAAATGTGGATTAGGAATATGACGGACATAACTCACCTTGAAGATATGAGACTCCGCCTAATAGACAAATATGACCATTTCTTAAGGAGTTGGTCCCCTTTCATCGACTTTTTGGAATCATGTGATGCGGCAGTACCATAAAGATTACTAATTTCAGGTCTGGTCGTGGTTAGATTTACATCTCCGTTTTTCTATTTTCTACTATCTATTTTTCCTCTTTTTCTTCTGTCTATTTTTTGTTTTTTTTACTTCCTTTTCAAAAACATAAAACTAGAGGTTGTACATAGAATGTATTACGTTATGACATAGTTGGCACCTAAAATTAGGTGCCACTGTATTGTTTTGTACTGTATTAACTTCTAATAAAATAAACAAAACAAAAAAATAAAAAGAATGAAGACAAGAGTGTTTAGCAGTCGCGTGCAGCAACATCCGAACAATGACATTCTCAGTTGCTGCACCTTAACAGGTCGGTTAAAGCAACAACACACAGATACATGTAAATAGATTTGATTTAGTTTACTATTGCCACCAGGTACAGGGAAAAGCTTTTGTTGCGTGCTATCTGGTAAATGCAAGCAAGCCGCTTACAATGTACAGATAAAGGAGAACGGGCGCAACATACATAATCAATAATATAATGGATTCATAATCAGTAATATTGGGTAATCATCCCGGCATATCAATGGAGGCCCAAGTATTAGCATTACAATTAATGCCCCACAACGATGGAGGCCCGGGTTCGATCCTGTTTTCGGGTGCTGTCTGTGTGGAGTTTGCATGTTCTTCCTGTTAATTGGCTCTCTGTAAATTGCCCCCTTGTGTGTAGGGAGTGGATGAGAAAGTGGGATAACATAGAACCAGTGTGAACGGGTGATCGATGGTCGGCAGGGACTAGAGGGGCCAAAGTGCTGTTTCCACGCTGTATCTTTGAACTAATTATAATATTGAACAAACCAAGACTTGTCTATCGGATTTGAACATGAGCAATATTATCCCAAGGTTGCAGAGTATTTGAAAGGCATTTACTGCATAATCCCTGAAGTTATTCTTTGTAAAGTGAAGGGCAAAGCTCATCTCTACGTTTCATTTTCTGAAGTTAATTTGTAGTTTATATTTACCATCTTGCCTTTCTTTATTTGTTCCCGCGATACATGAATCCAAGACTTGCATTTAAAGATGAACAAAATATCAATTTTGAAGACAGATATCAACTAATTTCCCCGATTGAGTATGAATATCGATTTATTTAACAACCCCTCTTTCTCTGTCCCTCCCCCACCCGACTACTACCTGGTACTAGCTGCAAAGTCGTCTTGTTGGGTCTCATTGTGTGAGAAAGAACTGCAGATGCTGGTTTAAACCGAAGAGAGACACAAAATGCTGGAGCAACTCAGCGGGACAGGCAGCGTCTCTGGAGAGAAGGAATGGGTGACGTTTCTGGTCGAGACCCTTCTAAAGATTTCGGGTAGAGAACCTTAGAAGGGACATGACCAGAAAAGTCACCCATTCCTTCTCTCCAGAGATGCTGCCTGATCCATTCCGGTCACCAGGATGAATTCGGCACAGAGACTAATGGCAGTGGCGCAATGCTTCCGATGCCTCCGACGGCCCGGGACACTTGCAATGAGGCTACTCCATGGCCGGAGCTGCAGCGAGCAACTCGCCAGCCCCGCAAACACTCACCAGCCCGGCAAACACTCCCCCCTCTGCCCCCGCCGCTGCGTCTGCTTCCACCCCTCCCTCAGCCCCGGCTCTCAAACGCCCACGGCCCATGCACTTAATATGAGTTTTGAAATTTTCGTTGATCACAGAATTTCTCACAGCAGAGCGTGAGAAATTTGTGATCAGCGTGAGGGCGTGAGAATTTGTCGAAATGAGCGAGTCTCACGTTCAAAGCATGAGAGTTGGCAGCCCTGTGGGTTTCAAGATCAGAGATCATCCTCTTGGAGCTGACGTCACTCTGTTTAGCAACTGAGTTGGCATGGACGAGTTGGGCCGAAGGGCCAGATTCAGTGCTGTATAGTTCGATGACTCTAAACAACTCCCGGGGTATGGTTGCATAGTTACCCCCATAATACTCAAAGGTTCGCTGGTGGTTCAGTGGTGCTTTTATTGTCATGTGCAAAGTGCTAACACAATGAATTATTTACCTTACAAACAGACCAGTAGAGTATTGTCATATCTCCGATTAGCAAGTGTACACAAATAGTCTACTGAGCCCACATGCAAGATGTGTCCTGTTTAGCTGCCATTTTCAAAGTCCATGCTCTAGTTCTTATGAGCTGTGTCTGTTCCAGGCAAGTCCCACGCTGGTGTGGGCCTCCAGCCATCTCCTTCCCGGGATCTATGTATCACCAGGGCTATGCTGCATTACTGTCTTTCACATGACGTTATTCTGATAATCAAATGCTAGAGTCTGGGTGTGCTGCAGGTATTCCTGACTTTAAGAAACAATGTTAAACTACAGCTGCCTATCTCTCAGTTAGACGTGTGAGATTCCATGGCTGTATTGACGAACAGCAGCAGAGTTCTCTTTGGAGGCAACAACCAATATCACTTAAATTATCTGATCATTATCTCTTTTATTTCTGTGGGGTCTGACTGATTGATTAAAATTGGATGTTAGTCTGCAGTTTTGTGTTAGAGTCAGAGCCATACAAAGTGGAAACGGGCCCTTTAGCCCAATTTGCCCATGCCGCCCATGCCGCCCATGCCGCCCATGCCGCCAATGCCGCCCATGCCGCCCATGCCAACCAACATGTCCCATTTTCACTAGTCCCACCTGCCTGCATTTGGCCCACATCCCTTTCACCCTGTCTTATCAAAGTACCCGTCCAAATGTATTTTAAACGTTGTGATAGTACCTGCTTCAACTACCTTCTCTAGCTGCTAGTTCTGTACACACACCATCCTTAGTGTAAAAAAAAAGTTGTCTCCCAGGTTCCTATTAAATCATTCCCCCCTCACCCTTACTCCGGGTAAAAGACTATACATTTACCCTATCTATTTCCGTCATGATCTTATATATGTGTTTTTGTGCCTTTGTTTGCACGTTATCCAATCAAGTCAAATCCTACTACTTGAGTACAGTCAACCTACATACACGAGCACTGTGGGATACAGATGTACAGGGGATAGAGTAGCCTTGCCTCTTTTACCTTCTATTGGTCTGAAGAAGGGCCCTGATGTGAAACGCCGCTTACCCCTGGCTCCAGGGATGCTGCCTGACCCGTTACTCTGTCTTTTTTTCTGTTTTGCGATGTGAATTTCCCATTTGGATACCGAAGACCATTCTGCCAGCTACCACCAGAGGGAGATCCCACAGTTTGAGCGAATCCATCTGAAGAACGGATTTTGAGTCTTGCGCCGTTTGTTTGCGACCCTTTAACTCAAGTCAAGAGTGTTTTATTGTCATATGTCTCAGATAAACCAATGGCATTCTACCTTGCAGCAACACAAAATAATATGTAAACGTAGTACTCAGTAAACAATATGAGAAACGAGAAAAAAAAACTCAGTGTGTGTGTGTATATACATATAAACATATGAAGAAGGGTGGGTACACAAAAGGCTGGAGAAACTCAGCGGGTGCAGCAGCATCTAAGGAGCGAAGGAGATAGGCGATGTTTCAGGCCGAAACCCTTCTTCAGACGAAGTGTCTCGACCCGAAATGGCACCTATTCCTTCTCTCCAGAGATGTTGCCTGACCCGCTGAGTTACTCCAGCTTTTGTGTCTATTTTGAACAAGCATATACATACACACACATGGTCGATACAAAGAACTGCAGCGTTGAATGGAAAGTTTAGAATATTTGTTTCACCCTTGGTCATCCTTAGGGACATTGTCTGTCTAATCTATGTATTCTGTACATTTAATACATGAATTAGTTCAGTCCAGGCAGTTTACTTGCAACGGGTCAGAGGGCATAAACAATGAATTAAATAAACACGTCAGGGCATCACGTGCAACTACTTAAAGTTTGGATAGGTTTGGAAGAAGTTTATTTATAATCTTAAAAACAACTTCGATGTTGTAAACATCGAGGTTTGTTTGTAAGCAGTTGATTGCGAAGTCTGGGAGTTCAGTGGGGGGAGGGAGTTAGCAGGATCTTTGGTTGGCAGTGAGTGGCGGCCCCGGGGCGGCGCCGCCTACAAGGGGACGGGACTCCGGGCAGGAGCTGCGAGCGACGGTCCCATGGAGATCTGTCTGGCCGGCAAACGGGCCCTGGTGACTGGCGCCGGCAAAGGTGCGGAGTCCCGAGAGGGAGGAGAGGGGGGAGAGGGGGTGGTGTCTGTGGAGGTTTTCTTTTGGGTGGGGAGAGAGGATCCTTTGGGTGGGGGAGGGGAGAACGCTGGCTTTTGGGTGAGGGAGGGGACCAGGGTCCCTGTTGGGTGCTGGGGGTAAAAGGGTGCGGGAGGGGTTGCCGCTTGGTTGAGTGGGGAGAGGGGGTGGTTCGTTGGGTAGGAAGAGTCTTGGGGGGTGGGGGGAGGAGTATGTGCTTTTGGTGGGGGTTAGCGTGTCAATTGGAAGGAGTGGGAGCCGGGAGAAGGTGGGGAATGGTGGGTGGGAGGTAACCTCGGTGGTGAGCTGCTTTTGGGGCTGTGGAGCAGCGACTGCATTGAGCTTTAAAGTCCTGTTTCTCGTTCTGTGGGTAAGGTTGATGGAACACTTGGACTTTGGGTCCTGAAGTGGGGAACAGAGGCTAAAATCCATGTTTGTGTTGCAGGGATCGGGAGAGCTACTGTCAAAGCCCTGCTGGTGTGTGGAGCTGAAGTGATTGCAGTGACCAGGACACAGTCTGATCTGGACAGCCTTGTGCAAGAGGTTGGTCAATTCCAACAGTGTTTCTTCTTACATAGACACAAAATGCTGGTGTCAAGTCAAGTTAAGTTTATTCGTCGCATACGAGATGTGCAGTGAAATGAAAAGTGGCAATGCTTGCGGATTGTGCAAAAAACTACAAACCATAATGAAACCGAATCAGTAATTACATATTTGTGGGGGAAAAAAGAAAAAACAGCAATTTTAAAAAGACACCACACAGCAGTAAATTGGTGCAGCAAGTTAGTCCCTGGTGAAATAGGAGTTTACAGTTCTAATAGCCACTGGGAAGAAACTCCATCTCATCCTCTCTGGTTTCACAGCATGGCAGTGGAGGTGTTTGCCTGACCGTAGCAGCTGGAACAGTCTGGTGCTGGGGTGGAAGAGGTCCGCCATAATGTTAGAAACATAGAAAAATAGGTGCAGGAGTAGGCCATTCGGCCCTTCGAGCCTGCACCGCCATTCAATGTGATCATGGCTGATCATCCAATTCAGTATCCCGTACCTGCCTTCTCTCCATACCCCCTGATCCCTTTAGCCACAAGTGCCACATCTAACGCCCTCTTAAATATAGCCAATGAACTGGCCTCAACTACCTTCTGTGGCAGAGAATTCCAGAGACTCACCACTCTCTGTGTAAAGAATGTTTTCCTCATCTCGGTCCTGAAGGAATTCCCCCTTATCCTTAGACTGTGACCCCTTGTTCTGGACTCCCCCAACATCGGGAACAATCTTCCAGCATCTAGCTTGTCCAACCCCTTAAGGATTTTGTAAGTTTCTATAAGATCCCCACTCAATCTTCTAAATTCCAGCGAGTACAAGCCGAGTCTATCCAATCTTTCCTCATATGAAAGTCCTGACATTCCAGGAATCAGTCTGGTAAATATTCTCTGTACCCCCTCTATGGCAAGGATGTCTTTCCTCAGATTTGGAGACCAAAACTGTACGCAATCCTCCAGGTGTGGCCTCACCAAAACCCTGTACAACTGCAGTAGAACCTCCCTGCTCCTATACTCAAATCCTTTCGCTATGAATGCTAACATACCATTTGCTTTCTTCACTGCCTGCTGCACCTGCAGGCCTACTTTCAATGACTGGTGTACCATGACACCCAGGTCTCGTTGAATCTCCCCTTTTCCTAATCTGCCACCATTCAGATAATAGTCTACCCTCATGTTCTTGCCACCAAAGTGGATAACCTCACATTTATCCACATTATACTGCATCTGCCATGCATCTGCCCATTCACTCAGCCTATCCAAATCACCCTGCAGCCTCCAAGCATCCTCCTCACACCTAACTATACCCCCCAGCTTGGTGTCATCTGCAAACTTGGAGACGTTGCATTGAATTCCCTCGTCCAAATCATTAATATATATTGTAAATAGCTGGGGTCCCAGCACTGAGCCTTGCGGTACCCCACTAGTCACTGCCTGCCATTCTGAAAAGGACCCGTTTACTCCTACCCTTTGCCTCCTGTCTGCTAGCCAGTTCTCTATCCACAGCCTATGTTGTTGGCTGTGGATCTGCACCTTCTGATGTATAGTACCTACATGGGGGCGCAGGGGCGGAAAACACGGGGGGGGGGGGCAGAGGGGACACGCCCCCCCCATGTTTTGAGAGGTGGGGGACATCCCCCCAAGTTTATGTAATCCAGATTTTAAAATCTCTGCTTTCCGCGAGACAGTGGAGGTGGGACTGCTGATCGAGGGCACCGATTGGACGAGAGAGACGTCGGTCAGCAGGCAATGAGGGCGGGATATGATGATTAAGTGCGATGAGTGGGGGGGTGGGACTGAGGATAGAGCGCGATGATTGGAGGAGGGAGACGTGGCACAGATCTACGCCTCATCTGCAGCCAGGATCGATCCCGGTCGGGTCTCCGGCGCTGTCCCGTCCGCACCCGAGTGCCACCAGTCAGACGAGCGCGGCGCCTCCAGGCCCACAGCCAGCGCAGAGAAGCAGCGCTAAACCCAGCTCAACTCTGCCTGGTTAACCTGCCTGGGCTTGCGGGAAATATGGCCAGCGCGGAGAAGCAGCGCTGGTGTCCCGTCAGTCCAGTCAGGGTTGTAGTTAACCCGGCGAGACAGGCAGAGATGAGCTGCATTTAGCGCTGGATTGAGCCTCTGAAGCCTCGCATGTGTGAGTGTGTGCGTGCAGCCGCCAAAAAGTGGCGTCCCCCTGTCCCCCAGTCCCCTCCATATTTTGATAGCGAGTTCCACTCTTGTGGGGGTGAGTGTAGTTCCAATAGTGCGTTCGGCCGAATGCACTACTCTCTGCAGAGCCTTCTTGTCCTGGGCAGAGCAGTTCCCAAACCTGACTGTGATGTTTCCGGACAAGATGCTTTCCACAGCTGCTGAGTAGAAGCACTGGAGGATCCTCAGAGACACTCTGAATTTCCTCAATTGCCTGAGGTGGTAAAGGTGCTGCCTTGCCTTACTCACCAGTGCAGCAGCGTGTGATGTCCATGTCAGAACCTCTGAGATGTGGACTCCCAGGTATTTAAAGCAGCTCACCCTATCTACAGTATCCCCATTTATCTTCAGTGGCGTGTACGTCCTCGGATGTTGTACCCTCCTAAAGTCCACGATCAGCTCCTTCGTTTTTTGACATTCAAGACGTGGCTGTCGTCTTCACACCAGAGTGCCAGATCAGCCACCTCTTCCCGGTAGGCCTCATTATTTTCGGTGATCAGGCCCACCACCACAGTGTCATCAGCAAATTGATTATAGAGTTGGAGCTGAACCTAGCCACACAGTCATGTGTGTACAGGGAGTACAGTAGGGGGCTGAGGACGCAACCCTGGGGAGATCCTGTGCTCAGGGTGAGGGTCTTCGATGTATTTCCTCCCATCTTCACTACCTGGGGCCTGGCGGTGAGAAAGTCCAGGACCCAGGCACACGGGGGTGTTGAGCCCTAATTCCAGTAGCTTCTCAGCAAGTCTGGTGGGGACTATCGTGTTGAAGGCTGAACAGTAGTCTGTGAACAGCATCACATAGCCCCCCTTCTGGCTGTCAAGGTGAGAGAGAACGGTGTGCAGAACCTGGGAGACCACATCGTCCGTGGATCTGTTTGGACAGTATGCGAATTGTAGCGGGTCCATGTTGCGAGGCAGGAAGGCGCAGATGTGTTTCTTGACCAGCCTCTCAAAGCATTTCATCACTACCGAGGTGAGGGCCACCAGATGGTAGTCATTCAGACAAGCTGGAGAGGCATTCGTTGGTACAGGTACAATGATGGATCTTTTGAAGCAGGCAGGGATCATGGACTTGGCCAGGGAGAGGTTGAATATTGTAGTGAGCACCGGAGCTAGCTGCGTAGCACAAGACATAAGTACTCGCCCAGGGATGCCATCTGGACCTACAGCTTTCCTCGTGTTCACACGTGTCAGAGCCCTCCTCGTGTCGTGCTTGGACAATGAGAGTGTGTACTCATCGCCAGCGGTGGCCTTCCCTCCAGCTTCGCTAGCCAGCGTGCTGGCGGTGTTATCGTTAGCCGGCAAGCCAGGGGTGATGTTGCCCATCTCTAAACGAGCGTAGAAACAGCATCTCAGAAAAACATGGATAAGTGAAATTTCGGGTCGAGACCCTTCTACAGAACGTCAGTCTGAAAATGTCAAATGAATGTCAGAAAAACTAAGGAGCTGATCGTGGACTTTAGGAGGGCACAACATCCGAGGACGTAAGCACCATTGAAGATAAACGGGGATACTGTGGATAGGGTGAGCTGCTTGAAATACCTGGGAGTCCACATCTCGTAGGATCTGACATGGACATCACACGCTGCCGTACTGGTGAGTAAGGCAAGGCAGCGCCTTTACCACCTCAGGCGATTGAGGAAATTCAGAGTGTCTCTTAGGATCCTCCAGTGCTTCTACTCAGCGGCTGTGGAAAGCACCTTGTCCGGAAACATCACAATTTGGTTTGGGAACTGCTCTGCCCGGGACAAGAAGGCTCTGCAGAGAGTAATGCGTTTGGCCGAACGCACTATGGGAACTACACTCGCCCCCCTGCAGGAACTATACATCAGAAGGTGCAAATCCAGAGCCAACAAGGTCATGGGGGACCCCTTCCACCCCAGCAACAGACTGTTCCAGCTGCTATGGTCAGGCAAACGCCTCCGTTGCCATGCTGTGAAATCGGAGAGGATGAGATGGAGTTTCTTCCCAGAGGCCATTAGGATTTTAAACTCCTATCTCACCAGGGACTAACTTACTGTACCAATTTACTGTTGTGTGGTGTCTTTTTTAAATTGCTGTTTTTTTAAAATGTTTTCCTCCCACAAATATGTAATCTATGAATATGTGATTCTGGTCCATTCTGTTTTGTCGTTTTTTTGCACAATACGCAAGCATGGCCACTTTTCATTTCACTGCACATCTCGTATGCGTATGTGACGAATAAACTTGACTTGACTTGACTTGAAGAAGGGTCTCGACCCTAAATGTCACCTATTCCTTTTCTCCAGAGATGCTGCCTGTCAAGTCAACTTTATTCGTCACATACACATACGAGATGTGCAGTGAAATGAAAAGTGGCAATGCTCGCGGATTGTGCAAAAAACAAGCAAACAAACTACAAACAGAATGGACCAGAATCACATATTCACATATTACATATTTGTGAGAGGGAAGAAAAAGGAAAAAAAACCAGCAATTTTGAAAAGACACCACACAACAGTAAAATGGTACAGTAGTTAGTCCCTGGAGAGATATAAGTTTACAGTCCTAATGGCCTCTGGGAAGAGACTCCTTCTCATCCTCTCCGTTCGCACAGCATGGCAACGGAGGCGTTTGCCTGACCGTAGCAGCTGGAACAGTCCGTTGCTGGGGTGGAAGGGTCTCCCATGATCTTGTCGGCTCTGGAGTTGCACCTTCTGATGTATAGTTTCTGCAGGGGGGGGGCGAGTGAAGTTCCCATAGTGCGTTCGGCCGAACGCACTACTCTCTGCAGAGCCTTCTTATCCTGGGCAGAGCAGTTCCCAAACCAAATCATATTTCCGGACAAGATGCTTTCCGCAGCTGCTGAGTTACTCCAACATTCTGTGTTTATCTTCAGTGTAAATCAGCATCTGCAGTTCCTTCCTAAACGGTGTTTCTCCTGACCTTCTGCTATGAACAGTTTCTGAATCCCGATGAACTGAATAGTGCTGTGAATTATGGACTCAAAGTGCTGGAGTAACTCAGCAGGTCATGCAGCATCTCTGGAGAACATGGATAGGTGACGTTTCGGGTCGAAATCTCACTTCTTCTTCAGAAGGGTCCCGAACCAAAATTTCACCTATCCATTTTCTCCAGAAATGCTGCCTGACCCACTGAGTTACCCCAGTATTTTGAGTTTATCTTTGGTATAAACCAGCATTTGCAGTTCATTGTTTATTAAAATAGTGCTGTTAATTAGCCTGAGAGTAAAACAGAATTTAACTACAGGCAAGATACTTGATTGATTGATTTAAAAAGTACGGGATGGAAACGGGGCCTTTGGCCGACCGAGTCCGTGTCAACCATTGATCACCCTTTCACACTATGTTATTGCACTTCTGCATCCATTCCTTGCATATTAGGAGAAATATAAAGTCCTATTAATCCACAAACCCGCACGTCTTTGGGTTAAATGAGGAAAATGGAGCACCTGGGAGAACGTGCAAACTGCACATACCCAACACCCAAGCTCAGGATTGAACCCAGGTCTCTGGCGCTGTGAGGCAGCAGCTCCATCAGTGACTTTTTACCGCCTCCTCTGCATGCGTGAAGTGTTTGCCCACCTGGGCCATTGATGTAAAACACGAGACATCAGCACAGCTCAATTAGAGAGAGTTTATAGATGTCAGAAGATAGAGGCAAAAAGCTGGAGTAACTCAGCGGAACAGGCAGTATCTCTGGAGGGAAGGAATTGGTGACATTTCGGGTCGAGACTTCTTCAAACGAATCTCAAGAAGGGTCTTGACCTGAAACATCACCCATTCCTTCTCTCCAGAGATTCTGCCTGTCCCGCTGAGTTACTCCAGCTCTTTGTGTCTATCTTCGGTTTAAACCAGCATCTGCAGTTCCTTCTTACACACAAGTTTAATTGTCATATGTACCAGCAATGGAACGATGAAATTCTTAATTGCTGCAACTTTACAGGCTTGTAAATGCAATAATGCATAGATAATATAGAATAAGCAATAATACAATAAATTAATAACCATAGTTTAGATTTGGGTTCACAAGTGATTAACGTGCAATTTTAAATTTTCTCCTTCCTCTTTTTATCTTTCTCGCTTTATATCCTGACTTTTCACCTGACCTAACTTCCAGGAGCATTCTTGCATTTTCTGTTGTTGAGCTAAACTAAATAGTGGAGTTTAAGTACTGGCAGATCCAATAGTGGCGTTTAAGAGGCTTTTAGATAGGCACACGGATATGCCAGGTATGGAGGGGTATGGATCATGTGCATGCAGAGGAGATTAGTTTATTTTAGCATCGTGTCCAGCATGGACAATGAGGGCTGAAGGGCCTGTTCCTGTGCTGTTCTGTGTTCTGTGATCAAGAATGTTATCACAGTTTATATAAAGCAAAGGTGTTTGTCTTCTAGTGTCCCAAGATACTGACAATCTGTGCTGACCTGAGTAACTGGGAGGCCACAGAGAGGGCACTGAAGGACATCGGTCGTGTGGATCTCCTGGTGAACAATGCAGCCGTTGCCCTATTGGAGCCGTTCCTGGAGATGACCCAGGGCGCAATTGATAAGTGAGTAATAAAATGTTAGACACAAGATGCTGAAGTAACTCAGCAGGACAGGCTGCATCTCTGGAGAGAAGGAATGGATGACGTTGTGGGTCAAGACCCTTCTTCAGACTTCTCTCCAGAGATGTTGCCTGTCCTGCTGAGTTACTCCAGCATTTTGTGTCTATCTTTGGTGTAAACCAGCATCCACAGTTCCTCCCTAAACAATAAAATATTAGAAACTTATCTTGGCCTTAAGGCCCATTGTCCTGGCGGTGACACTGGGTCTGAGTAGCAATGGTCGGCCTGGCCAGGTGATGTTATTGATGTTCTCCATCAATGCTCTGCTGCTCCTTGCCGCTGCAGGCTGCGTCCGATGCATGCGCTCGGACTTGGAGCGGCGCCCAATCTAATGGAGCCCCAGGCTGCTGCAGGGCCTCCAGCGGCCCACTCCCCCCAACTCCAACCCACTCCCATGCCTCCTAGACTTTGGCCTGTGAATGCATCACGCTTTGCCTCACACCCGTTCAGCCTTCGTACACCAGGAGGCAGGACATGAGCCTCCAGGGCCACTCACCGCCAGCTCGGGGGTTGCAAACGGGATGAGTATTGATGAGCAGTCGTTAGCATGAGTGCTGTCCTTCCTGGGAGCTCCGTTTCAACAACAAGCCCTTTCCAAATGTGGCAACAACAGACATAGTGATGGAGAGAGTAGAACAGGGGCCCTGCAGCTCTGCGGAGCCCACAGGCTGTGTAGAATATCAGGCTGATTGCTTCATTATCTCGTTAGTGACTTTGTTTTGCATTGACTTTGCAGATCATTTGACATTAATGTGAAAGCTATGATGCATGTTTCACAGGTAAGAATATCACTGGGCATGCGTTAATTTAGAATCATACAGCATGGAATTATACAGCATTGGCCCGGGCCAAATTCGTCCATACCAACCAAGATGTCCCATCTAAGCTATGTCCACTACTTGCCCACACCTGGTCCGTATCCCTCTAAACCTTCCTCTCTGTGTACCTGTTTAATGCCTTTCAATGTTATAGTACCTGCCTCAATTACCTCCCAGGGCAGCTCATTCCATACGCACAACACACTCCATGTGAGAAAACTTAATGTCTCAGTTTCCTGTTAAATCTTTTCCCTCTATGTAATCTTGTGCTTGATTTTCCCCACTCTGTAGAAAAAAAGTCACTCCATAAGATCACCCCTAATCCTCCTGCGCTCCAGGGAATAAAGTCCTATTCTGCCCAACTTCACCCTATAACTCTGGCCCTCGGGTCCTGGCAACATCCTTGTAAATCTTCTCTGCACTCTTTCCAGCTTAACAACATCCTTCCTTTGCCTGGGTGACCAAAACTGAACACAGCACTCCAAATGTGGCGTCTCAACGTCTTATACACCTGTGACATAACATCCCAACAAAGGGTATTGACCTGAAACATCACCCATTCCTTCTCTCCAGAGATGCTGCCTGTCCCGCTGAGTTACTCCAGCATTTTGTATAAACCAATATCTGCAGTTCCTTCCTACACATCCCAACCTCTATACTCAATTCCCTGACTGATGAAGGCCAGTGGGCCAAATGCCTCTTTCTTCATCTTCACCACCAGCAATGCCGTTTGCTGGTCGATGTGTGCTTGCTAGCAATTCTAAAGTATTATGGCTACTTGGGCTAAGTTGTGTGTTGGCCTTGGGGGATGGTCACAGACCTGCAGGAGTTTGGGAATGATGAAAGAAAGGCATTTGCAATTTGATATGGAACAGAATAGCTGAGAACCAGTCAAAGTTGGATCTTGAATGATTGGTTTTGCCTAATTTGAAGTGATTTTTTTTTACCACCATGGTTATCTATGTAAACGCAGGATCTGTGCCATCCTAAAGTGTTGTCTGCAAAGCCATTGACCTCTCCCTGATGTATGAGGGACTTGCGGCCTGTGGGTCTGAGTCAGCAGCAGGTTGACATGTTGGTTGACACTGTATTCTGCACTCTGGTATCTTTGTCTTTTCACCACCTTGTACCTGTGCTTTGTTTAACTGCACTTGGGTACAATATGATCTGATTTGACTGGATAATGCACCAAATAAAAGCTTTTCCCTGTATCTTGGTACACGTGCCGATCATAAACCAACACCAATCCCATTTACACCCTGAGCTCTTGATACCATTGGTATTGTCAGGGCACTTAGTTTTAGCAGATCACTGACCAAGGCTGGGAGCTGAACATCCAGGGATATTCAATATTCAGGAGGGATAGACAGAAAGGAAAAGGAGGTGGGGTAGCGTTGCTGATTAGAAAGGAGATTAACGCAATAGAAAGGAAGGACATTAGCTTGGAGGATGTGGAATCGATATGGGTAGAGCTATGAAACACTAAGGGGCAGAAAACGCTAGTGGGAGTTGTGTACAGGCCACCTAAGAGTAGTAGTGGAGTTGGGGATGGCATCAAACAGGAAATTAGAAATGCGTGCAACAAAGGTAAAACTGTTATAATGGGTGACTTCAGTCTACATATAGATTGGGTGAATCAAATTGGCAGGGGTACTGAGGAAGAAGATTTCTTGGAATGTATGCGGGACAGTTTTCTAAACCAACATGTAGAGGAACCAACGAGAGAGCAGGCTATGCAACATCTACAAGTTTGCGGATGACACGTAGTGGGGGGGGCAGTGTTGGCTGTGAGGAGGATGCTAGGAGGCTGCAACGTGACTTGGATAGGTTGGGTGAGTGGGCAAATGCATGGCAGATGCAGTATAATGTGGATAAATGTGAGGTTATCCACTTTGGTGGCAAGAACTGGAAAGTAGACTATTATCTGAATGGTGGCCGATTAGAAAAAGCGGAGATGAAACGAGACCTGGGTTTCATGGTGCACCAGTCATTGAAAGTAGGCATACAGGTGCAGCAGGCAGTGAAGAAAGCGAATGGTATGTTAGCATTCATAGCAAAATGATTTGAGTATAGGAGCAGGGAGGTTCTACTGCAGTTGTATAGGGTCTTGGTGAGACCACACCTGTGGTATTGTGTTCAGTTTTGGTCTCCTAATCTGAGGAAAGCCATTCTTGCCATAGAGGGAGTACAGAGAAGGTTCACCGGACTGATTCCTGGGATGGCAGGACTTTCATATGAAGAAAGACTGGATAGACTTGGCTTGTACTCGCTAGAATTTAGAAGATTGAGGGGGATCTTATAGAAACTTACAAAATTCTTAAGGGGTTGGACAGGCTAGATGCAGGAAGATTGTTCCTGATGTTGGGGAAGTCCAGAACAAGGGGTCACAGTTTAAGGATAATGGGGAAGTCTTTTAGGACTGAGATGAGAAAAACTTTTTTCACACAGAGTGGTGAATCTGTGGAATTATCTGCCACAGAAGGTAGTTGAGGCCAGTTAATTGGCTATATTTAAGAGGGAGTTAGATGTGGCCCTTGTGGCTAAAGGGATCAGGGGGTATGGAGAGAAGGCAGGTACAGGATACTGAGTTGGATGATCAGCCATGATCATATTCAATGGCGGTGCAGGCTCGAAGGGCTGAATGGCCTACTCCTACACCTATTTTCTATGTTTCTATGTTATTAGCAAGTTGCCTTCAGGCTAGCCTTTGCTACATTGAAGCAAATGTTTATTGATTGTGATAAGTTCAGTAATCATTTTGTAATGTTTTTAAGATTATTGCAAAAGGGATGAAGTGTCGTGGGGCCGGCGGGGCCATTGTGAATCTCTCCAGTCAGGCCTCCCATTGTGCGCTGAAAGACCACGCCGTGTACTGTGAGTTCACCTTTTATTCATGGTCTTGTTCTGGTGATTGTTTTTTTTTAAATAATATTTTTGTTAGAAGCAATGTATAGTAGTATAAACCACGGCAGATGACAACATTTATTGTACATCTTCTATTTTAATTTTGACAAAAATGAAATAGAAAGAGAGTAAAAGAGCATGAAAGAGAGAGAGTGAAAAAGACAAATAGGAAAAATAATAAAAAGAGAAAAAAACAAAACGTGTGATATACCAACTTCGTTTCGCACCCCACCCATCACCCTGTCCGTAAATCGGTTTAATTCCGAAGTTGTGTTGCACCATACTATGCTTGTAATGAATCGATGAAAGGAGACCATATCTTTAAAAATTGCTCTGATTTTCGTGCTAAGATGAGTCTCATATCTTCAAGATGTAGTGTCCCAGACATGCTTGTGATCAACATTTTAAGAGTTGGGGTGGATGCATTTTTCTAAAATGTAAGTATAAGTTTTTTTGCCATCGTCAGGCCATAATTGAGGAAACGTCTTTGAAATATTGATAGCTCAGAGCAAGCTCCTGTTATTCCAAAAATAATCAATTCTGTATGGAGGTCCAGTTTTGTTTTTAATAATTTTGAGAAGATTTCAAAGATTCCTTTCCAAAATTTATGGAGTTTTATGCATGAGGCGAATGAGTGAGTTATAGTTGCTTCTTGAGAAAGACATTTGTCGCAGATAGGTGATATATTTGGAAAAAATTTGTTCCGTTTAGTTTTTGAGTAATATAGTCTGTGTAGTATTTTAAATTGGATTAGAATATGTCTTACATTAATCAAACAATTATGTATATATGATAGATATTTTTCCCATCTGTCTTTGGGGATTTTTAGGCTTAATTCCTGTTCCCACTCTCTTCTAATTACATCTGACGATGGAATTTCTATATTTAGAATGGTATTGTACAAGTATGATATTAAATTATTTGACTGCGTTTCTATTCATACCTTCATATAATGTATCTGGCAACAGAGTTTGGTATTCGTGGGTATATGTTTTCAAATAATCTCGAATTTAAAGATATCTAAAATATTGATTACCTTTCAGACTGTATTTCGATTGTAATTTCTGGAATGATAAAAGGTTTCCCATTTCGTACAAATCTCCAACCTTTTTAATTCCTAGTCTTTACCAATGAATGAACGTTTTATCTATGATAGTTTAAACGACGGATTATTAGCTATTGGAGAAAGAAGAGATAGATTTCTTAGTTTAAGAGTAAATTTTACTTGTCCCCAAATTCTTAAAGTGCTATGAATAATCGGGTTTTTCTTGTATATTGTATTCTTCAACTTTATTGGGGAGAGAAGGATCGCGCCTATGTTATAAGGCGAACAATCCTCTCTCTCCATTACTAACTAATCTACCTGTTGACATGAATTATCCAGCCAGTGAATTACATTTTTAATATTTGCTGCCCAATAATAGTACAAGAAATTGGGGCACGCCAGTCCACCAATTTCTTTGGGTTTACATAAATGTCATCTATGAATTCTGTGTGATTTATAATCCCAAATAAAATATGTAATCTGGGAATCAAGTTTTTTAAAAAAGTTTTTAGGTAAATATATCGGTATTGATTGAAATAAATAGAGAATTTGTGGTAGGAAAATCATTTTTATGGCATTTATTCTGCCTATTACAGACATCGGAAGTGTTTTCCAGAATTGAATAAGAGTGATTAATTTAGTAGTTAAGGGCAGGAAGTTTGCATTGAATAAAGAATTATATTTTCTGGTTACTTAGATACCCAGATATTTAAATTTTTCTGTATCAATTCTGAAAGGAAATTTTAAAAGGTGTGTCGACTCTTGGGTTTTATCGCCATGATTTCACTTATATCCCAGTTTATTCTATATCCTGAAAATGAACTGAATTCCTCTATTAGATTTAATATATTTGGTATACTAACTTGAGATTTTGTAATCTATAATAATACATCATCTGCATATAATGATACTTTATTATTGGAATGTTTAGTATTATAGCCATGAATATTCGGATGTATTCTTATACTTTCCGCTAAGGGCTCTATCGCAAGGGCAAATAGCAGGGGTGATAATGCACAACCATGTCTATTGCCCCTGGATAAGTGAAATTTCGGAGAAAGTATGTGGTTGGTCAATATTCTAGCAGTCAGCCTGTCATATAATAATATTATCCATGAAATAAAATTCTCTCCCATCTGAAATGTTTGCAATAATGTGAAGAGGTATTCCCATTCTACTTGGTCGAATGCTTTTTCTGCATCTAGTGAAATAATTGATGTCTTCAATTTTGTATGAATACATTATATTAAAAAGATGTCTCAAATTATTAAATGAGTGTCTCTTGAGTATGAACCCCGTTTCATCCGCATGTATTAATTTACTAACGTATTTACTTAATCTTCTTGCCAGAGTTTTCGCTAATATTTTCTATCTGTATTTAATAATGCAATTGCTCTATATGAACCGGGATCTTCTATATCTTTATCTTTTTTGGGTATGAGTGTAATAGTTGATTCCGCTAGTGTTTCTGGTAGTGTATGTTCTTTAAATGCATATGTATAAAGCTTATGTAAATGTGGTGAAATTACCTCCTGGAATCTTTTATAAAATTTGTTACTGAACCCATCTGGTCCCGGTGTTTTACCATTCTTCAGTGAATTTATTGTCTCTTCTATTTCTTTAATTGAAACCTGTGCTCCTAATTCCTCTTGTTCCAACGGGTTAAGTGTAGGGAGATTACAGTTGTCCAGAAAGTTTATAATTTTATTGCTGTCTGTTAATGTTTTGGATGTATATAAATGTTGATAAAATTGAGCAAATCTTTTGTTAATGTCATTAGGCAGCATTAGCAATTTGCCTTTATTCTAAAAATCAAATCAGATAGTGTGATCCTTTCCCACTTTTTTCAGCTGACGTGCCAAAGGTTTGTGTGGCTTATCGCCCAATTTTTGAAATTTTCCTTAGTAATTTGAAATAATCTAATAATTCTTGCAGAAAAAATTCAGTTTTGTTCAAATTTCAATATTGCTATCTTGTTGTGTTTATCTATAGTTGCATCTTTCGCGTTTTCTAAATCAAGTTGTCTGATTTGTTCTTCTAGTTGCAATTGTTCCGTCCTATTCATTTTATCTTGAAAAGTTTGGTATGAAATAATAGAACCTCTAAGAAACGCCTCAAAAGATTCCCAAAATGGGGAGGGTGAAATATCTAGGGTATCATTAGTCTCAAAGAAAAGTTCCATCTGTTGTTTTAAGTATATACAACCGTCCGGGTTGTTTAGAATTTGGGGATTAAACCTCCAAAATTATTTTTTTATTGAATATTCCTTCTAGATTTAGAAAAAAGGTTAACAGGGAGTGATCAGAGATGACACTATTATGATATTTAGGATTAGTTGTAAAGGGAATTCGTTTCGTGTCCACTAAGAAGTAGTCGATACGTGTATAGGTTTTATGTACTGATGAATAAAAGGAGTATTCCCTTCTGGCCGGGTTTGCAATCCTCCATACATCTGTTATATTTCTGTTTTTTTATGTATGTATTTAAGAGTTCACTGGATTTTGATTATATGTTTAGTCTCTTTTGTTGGGCAGATTTATCCAAATATGGATCTAGAATGCAATTGAAATCTCCACCAATTATCATGTTTTGGTAGTTGTAGTCAGAGATTATATTCAGGATTTTATTAAAGAATTGCAGATTATCAAAATTAGGAGCATAAATATTTACCATAGTGAGTGGAGTATAATGTATCTCTCCAGTAATTATGCATACCTCGCCTCTTTATCTGTGATGGTATTCTTATGTTTAAATGGTATGCCTTCACAAATTATAATTGCGGTATCCCTAGATTTAGAGAGATAGGAGGAATGATACGTTTGTCCGATCCAATTTGCCTTCAGCCTGGTCTGAGCTTGAACTTTTAAATGTGTTTCCTGTAGAAATATAATATCAGCATTGAGTAATTTTAGTTGGGCAAGAATCTTGCCCCTTTTAATTGGCTCGTTAATGCCCCTTGTGTTCCAGCTACAAAACGTAATTCCTCCAATTTTCTTTTGAGTGTCGTCTTGCATTATCAGTAACATTGGCTCCATATTTCAGATGGTGCAACACAATACCTCAAGCTTCTGGGTGTTGGGTGGGTGCTCTCAGCTGCTAGACTCTGTTGGTATATCCCTTGAAAATGTGCCCTTAAAGAAAAAGTCAAAAAAAGTGTTAAATAACATAAACATTGTGAAATAACAGTATTAAAAAAAGAAAATGCTGTGAGAAAAAAACACCTAATTGTGGAAAGAAAAATTCGTGAAACCTTCTGTAGATGTAAAGATCCATTAAGCTCCGTTCCCTTAAACCAGTATTGTAAAAAAGAAAAACCATACCAGACCGGGTAATATATTCAAAGAGAGAGAGAAAACCATCGAACATGTATTGTGATTAGTTCTTCTGGTGTCTTAAACTGAATAAATATTTACTATTTAGTTACTGTATTTAACTTAACAGACAAGCCCCAGTATGTTTAAGTAAGAATCTGCTGGCTGGAAGGGGATAACCAAAAATGAAGTCTTGACTGCTTGCCAGGTGTTTCACTCCCAGCCATGATTCCTTATGATATCCTAAGCATAACTGGGAATTTGTCTTCCTGAATTGATTACACATATTTTAGTATATTAATCCAACAGAGCTTACTAGCGATCATAAGTCTACTTAACTTTAAAAAAAGAATGAATCATTATTCGGTTATGATAGTACATTTTAGATTAGAATACATAAGTTAGTCCAGTTTATGTGTTAGTATATAGTTATTTGTATCTTTGTTAGTGAATGATTGCGTTCCGCTCCATTTAATTTATTTTCTATGCTGCGTAGTCCCATTTTATTACATCTTTCGTTCAAGACTATCATATCCTTGAGGTTGCATTCCAATGTTGATAAGGTGTCTAGACGTAACCGATAAGAATTCGGCGGCCATCTTATCGGCAACATTGTACTTATATTTATTTAAAAAGTCATATTTTCTCAGTTTTCCCCTCTAAATATATATAAAAGTTAAACCTCCAGATAACCGTGACATTTTACTTATCCTTTAATGTCCTTTGTTAGATCTTGAGCGTATTTAAAAGCTTCTTCTGGATCAATAAAGAAACGCTCCAAGTCATTATATGTGATCCTCATTTTTGCAGGGTAGATTATCCCATATCTTAGGTTCGGGATTCCTTTAAGGATCAGTCGTGTCGTTGTTAAAAGGACACGTTTATTCGCCACTTCTGCTGGGTAGTCTCTAAAGAATCCTACAATTTCATCTTCAAACATCTCCTGGCCTCGAGTATGCTCTCTGAACTCGGTGTGCAACATCTACTTTCGGTTTTTCAGACAGCTTGAATACTTGTTTAAGTAAGTTGGCAGTGAAATCTCGAGAGTCCAGTCCAGTCTCCTTTCCTTCTCTCACTCCAACTATCCTTAAATTCTGCCGTCTTGACCGAGCTTCGAGGTCGAGACATTTGTCGGTCATTCTAGCCAGTTGCCCAGACACTCGGTCTTGATCTTCTTTCATTCTCTTCATCGCTTCAGGCATATCTTTCATCGCAGTTTCCAGATCTTTAATAGCACTGCTTTGTTCTGCAGAAGTGGTGAAAACAGGCTCCAGCTTTTGATTGTAATCTCCTTCAACCCGTTCAATTTCTTCTCTTATCTCGGTTTCTACTTTATCAATATGCTCCTGTAGAGTAGCAATTGTCTCAATAACTTGCTTATTTCCGAGCTGCATTCTTGTAGCCAGTTCGGAAATCTCCTTGTGTAACATATCAGCAAAGTCTTTTGACACAGCTTCTCTTAAAGACTGTTCCTGTTCTTTTACCTTTGTTTCCATTTCAGCAATAAATCTCAGACCATCAGTTTCTTCTTCTTCAGATCCTTCTGGAGTTGTTTGAGGTGTTTTCCCCAAGTCTTTAGTAAGCAGTATGGTCAGTCTTGTCGTGGGTCATTTCGCTAAATTCCGTTTTGAAATTTAAAAATACCAGTATCACCTCGTTATTTCACGGCGATTTCTGATCACGTCACCTACGCGACGTCAGGCATCCCCGGTGAGTATTTTTAGAATGGTCCTGTCTTTTTTTAAAGACTTTTAGCGCTTTTGTCGGGAGCGGAGCTGATTGCTGCGCCTCTCACTGTTGCATGGCGCCACCGGAGGTTCTGGGTGGTTGTTTGATGTACAAGTCCAATGTGAAGTACCTCGTGTTCTTGCCCATTCTACATTCACACTCTCTGTATTTTTTGACAATGAGAGCTGTGTCCTAGTCAATAAACCTTGGGTGGAAATAGATTTCTCACTTTGCTTATTAAAATGATTTGAAGAGCATCTTCACGACAGACCCCTGGCCTTCAATGATTATGCTGATGTGCCCAATAGCGAAGTGGGCAGCACAGTGGCACAGCTGCTGCCTGACAGCGCTGGAGACCCCAGGTTCGATCCTGACCTCGGGTGCTGTCTGTGCAGAGTTTGCATGTTCTCACTGTGACCGCGTGGGTTTTCTCTGTGTGCTCTGGTTTTCTCCCACATTCCAAAGACGTGCAGGCTTGTAGGTTAATTGGCTTCTGTAAATTGCCCCTAGGGAGTGGATGATAAAGTAAGATAACAGAACTAGTGTGAATGTGTGATAGATGGTGGGCATGGACTTAGTGGGCCGAAAGGCCTGTTTCCACGCCTAAATTAAACTAAACAACATGATCTGATCCTTGTTTCCCCTGCATGCAGGAGAAGCATTCTTCTGTAACCTCCACCTGGCTCGTGATCTTAACGTAAATCCAAGTGTTTCCAAAGTGTAGTTCAGGAACCTACAGTGATCTATTTAACTATTGCTAGCAATCATTACTTAAGCTTTCTCTCAGTTTTTGACCTTCCAATGAAGTGTTGCCATCTCCTAATACAGTTTGATAGGAGTAGCTTTCAGACCCAGAGGACATTCCATGGGTGAACCTAGATGAGAATTTTAATAAATCTTCTTTTCCATTAAACGGCCTTTCAATATTTCCAAGCTTGACCGCAGTCGCATACTATTTTCAATTGGCCACAGACTTTGGCCATAGTGTTTGTCAGTTGTGGTACCCTCAAGGGTGACACAGTGGGCAGCAGTAGAGTTGCTGACTCTCGGCGCCAGAGACCTGGGTTCAATCCTGACTACAGGTGCTGTCTCTACGCTGTTTGTTTGTACGCTCTTCCCGTGACCATGTGGGTTTCTTCCAATGTTCTCCAGGTTTTTCTCACATTCCAAAGATGTGCAGGTTTGTAGGTTAATTGACCTCTGTAAATTGTCCATAATGCGCAGGATAGAACTAGTGTATGGGTGATCACTGGTCGGCACTAGTGTATCTCTAAACTAAAGTAACATAATGCCAAACTTTCAGAAACTGAATGCAGTTCCTCATTGGTGGGTTGATTGCAGACTCGTCACCTCTCATGTTTCTTGTTTGCCTTGGCTTTCTCAGGTGCCACAAAAGGTGCTGTGGACATGCTGACTAAAGTGATGGCACTTGAACTGGGACCACACAAGGTAAGCACTGCATGTCCACACACACTCAACATGGGATTGACCCTTTGATGCCATCAATAGTTCATCAGATGTAGTAAAATCTAACCAGAATTGATTAACAGTATGAACACACAACATTGAATGAGATCCTTCTTCGGAAGAAGGGTCCCGACCTGAAACGTGGTCCGTCCATTCCCTCCACAGGTGCTTCCTGACCTGCTGAGTTCCTCCAGCATTTGGAGACATAAGGAAGTGCAGACGCTGGCTTATATTAAAAAAAAAGACACCAAGTGCTGAAGTAACTCAGTGGGTCAGGCAGCATCTATGGAGAACATGGGATAGGCGAAGTTTGGGGTTGGGACCCTTCGACTGTCTCCAACTGCTGGAGGAACTCAGCACCTCAGGAAGCACCTGTGGAGGGAATGGACAGACGACGTTTTATCGGGACCATTGTATTTTGTATCTAATGCTTCCTTTTATCTAATGCTTTATCGAAATTACTTTTAAAGTGTTTCGTACTATGTTGGGATCCAGGTGAAAATACGATGCAGGCAATATGTATAAATATTGCACCATTCTTGTGGGTGCCACTGGGTTGTATTAGTGCACCAGTTTGGGATGTACATTAGCGAGCATTCACCACCAGATGGCATGTGGGACTACATCTGTCTTAGAATTGATTTTTCTTTGA
Source organism: Raja brachyura (assembly GCA_963514005.1). The sequence continues at coordinate 25,404,788 of OY740803.1, forward strand.
AGTGATGAGGAGGATTAATAGTAGCGACAACAACTTTGCATGGCCTACTTATAATAATTGGCTAAATGGGTGATGTAGCAATGTTATTGAACCACGCAGATGTGGCTTCAGACTCTGCTTTGTTCGGCCAGTACAATTAGTGTCTGTGCTGACTTGGTGTAAATAGGTTTGTGGAGTGTTAACATTGAGGATGTTGCCTAAATACCCGCTGTTTGTCGTAATGGAGCGGTATGTTTGTACTTGGCCCAGATACGAGTGAATACAGTGAACCCCACCGTGGTGATGACGGCCATGGGTCGGATCGGATGGAGTGACCCGGCAAAGGCATCAGGAATGTTGTCTCGCATCCCACTGGGCAGGTTTGCAGGTGAGTCGTGGAGAGTGGAACTTGGCCCTTCCACCCACCTTTAGACTTCAGAGATACAGCGTGAAACATGCCCTTTGGTCTGCCAAGTCCACGCCAACCAACGATCACCCCGTACACTAACACTATCCTACACACTAAGGACAATTTTTTTTTTACAGTAGCCAATCAACCTACAAATTTTCACTGTATCAGTACATGTGACAATAATAAACCAACAGGCAGTAGATACAAAAGCTTAAATGTGTGCACCACCAGACTCAGGAATAGCTTCTTCCCTTCTGTTATCAGGCTTTTGAATGGTCCTTCCATAAGCTAGGGTACTGTCGGATTCACCTCAACCCCATTGCAGATATTGGACTTTGTCTCTGGAACTGGTCCATTACACTGCTGAGAACTATTATGCTCAGCACTGTAGTCCACCAATTCCAAAAACATCTGCTCTACCTATTGTATTTATGTATAGTATTATCTGATCTGATTGGACAGCATATAAAACAAAGCTCTTCACTGTACCTCAGTACACATGACAATACTGAACCTAAACCTACTCAGGACAGCAAGATGGGGATAAACATTGGAATGACTTTGCAACAAAAAGAAATGAGAATGAAAAGTGCAGACATTGTTAATGACCAGCATGCAACTTGTTGGGAGGTGAGGTAAAGATCTCCACCTTGTGTTTGGGGCACCACATCCTCACTGCTGTGGGGAGTCAGACAATGGCTCCCTTCCCTTTGCACACAGTTACACTCGCATGGCACTGAATTGTTTCGTTCTTCTCTGCAGAATTTTTAAAAAATGTTTAGTTTATTGGCACATTCAGAAAAAAGATTACAATCGAGTGGACCACGCTGTAGATACAGGATAAAGGGAATAATGTTTAGTGCAAGATAAAGTCCGATTAAATATAGTCCCAGGGTCTCCAATGAGGTAGATGGTAAACTCTGCCCCAGCCCATCTCCACTCAATGGGCACACGTTGAGTGTATATGTGCCACTCTACATATATTCTAGACTGACACTCAGTTGTCTCCTCATTTGCAGAAGTTGAAGATGTGGTGAACACAATAATCTTCCTCCTCAGTGACAAGAGCGCTATGATCACAGGAACCACTCTGCCTGTGGACGGCGGGTTTCTTGCCTCCTGAAGCCATTTGTGGGTAAATGAGGAGTTTGTAAAAGCCGGTTGTAATTGATCTTAAATTAATTTGATTCTTTGTAATCAACTGATTTTTTTTTCCTGGGGAATTTATAGTATAACATGGCTGAAAAATGTGGCATTTCCTCATGTATAGTTAATGCTGGATGAATGTCCCGTCTCTGTATTTGGTGAAAGCGTTGTGATTCAATAAAGTAGCAATGTTACAAAATTTCGAGACTTTAAAAATCAAGTCTGCAATTTATCCCATCAGATAAAGCATAAAAAGAAGTTTAATTTGACACCCAATTCACTTTCATATCATCAGTATTAAACAATTTATGGCCATTTCATACTCAGAAATTAGCATCTTGTTCCCTATTGCTTTTTCATTGACTTAACACAAAAGCTGTGATCGAGGACAGTCACAAGCCCATAACGTTCTTAAAAATTAAGAGAACTGAATGACATTTTCAGTTATTATAGATTGAAGCATTCTGAAACACATATAAAACATCTTACTTGGATGACCTGAAATTAAAACATATAATTAGTTAATTACCTAATTGTAGTTAATTACAAAATTGACCGTTGTGACGGAAATAGTAATAAACACACAGACTGCCTTGAAATTTCAAAAATGTGATATTCTCAAGATCAGAACTTTAATAGTATTGTATTATATGCTGTAAGTCCGTAACAGATAGGTAAATAAATTACAATTTCTGAGGAAATGTTATACAATAAAATTGCTCAAATTATAATTTCTGTGTGAGGAACTTATGTTGGGTTGCAAGAGAGGGACTTGGAACGGAGGTTTTCAGGAATGCATAGGCCACAAAGGAGTGGGGAACACACACACACACACACACACACACACACACACACACACACACACACACACACACACACACACACACACACAGAGGAGAACAGATGGCTTGTTATAACATGGAGATGTTGATGTAAATACGCATAGCTTTGTTTGCTTTAAAGCGGTTATTACTCTGTCAGAAGTTGTATTTGGTTTAGTTGGTGTTTAGATTATCGGTTATTGATGGGTTTTTTCTCAAGACATAGACACCACGTGCCCCTTCTTTATGGCATATCTTTGAGCTCGGCTGCGTTGTAAACGGGATTTATGGTTGTCTATATTGGGTCGTGGACACCAAGGCTAGATACTAGTCTGTGATCTGGTTTGTGCTGTTTAAATGTATTTATGTTAAGATAAGAGATAAGGCATAGGTGATGGTGGTATGACCTTTGTATAACGGTGGTTTCTTATGTTTATAGAAAACTGAAAAAGTAACTCTGTTTTGATAATCTTCCATTTGCTGTGTGGAATGCTATTAGTGAGGAGGCCTTGCATTCCTTTCGTCCAGAGATAGAATGGGGAGGTAGTAAATTAAACTAGACCCGAGCTAGGGAAGAAGTAATCAAGTGTGACAATTAGTGGCCTTTGTGTGGTTGGGGATTGTAGAAATAACTTAAGTTCTTACTACTTTGTAAGAATGGGGAAAAACTTGTATTTAATCCATAAGTAACTGTATTTTAACTACGAAGTAGGGAAATTAATTGTGAAGTGTAATGTGTTTAATTAGGATTGTGAGTATTAGACTTTGTTTAAATCTGAAGTTTTAGAAGTAACTTTCTTTTCCAAAAATAAAAATATATGTTTTGTGTGTATGTATTGTGTGATTGCTGTATGATGTGTATTTTGTATTCTGAGAGGTGTTCTCTGAGAATTAGTTTTATATATCTGCGGTTTTACTTCATTGAAATAAAATGATTTTGAGCAAAGAGGTTGAAGAAAACCAAAGAGGGGAAGAAGGTTGAAAAGGGGCCAGAAAAGGGAAAATCAGGTGACTATACGTGTTGTCAATCACTGGAAAGGATTTAGTTGATTGGTAATGCAAATAAGTTAAATATATGGTAAACCATAATGATTGGTTAATAGTTTGCCACTCCTTTTGTCTTATACCTATATAATGTGTTGCGTTTAAACCAAAGTCAGTAGTTCTTTTGACCTGCCCTAGAGTTTCTAGCTCTGTGTTGGAAGGTTTAAAGAATTATCCAGCGCTGTCAGAATAAAGAATTGATTTTAGCAGCAATGGTTTGAATCAAGTTTTCTTGAATTGGACTGACAAATGAGCTCAGTTTAACATTTGGTGACGAGGATGAGGATTTAGACGGTTCACCGACAACTCGAGGAACAAAAATAAGAGTCAAACTGCGCACTGATTGGACCAGAGGAATTGGCCAAGCAGAAGTGAGTAGTTAAACACCACTCTGTTTTCCTCTTCTCCGTATATCGCTGCGTAGTCGACCCTTTGTTCTTGTGTTGAACGGGATCCTCACAGAATCAGGTCAGTCTAACAAACCTTGTTGATTGGTAAGATAGACTTTTAAACAGACTGGTCCATTGGGAATGGAAAGACTCGGCCATTTGGAATGGAGAGACTCGGTCATTGGGAATGATCAATGGTAACTGACGGCTGAACTGGATAAATTTACCCTGACCATTTGGAATGGCAGGAGATAGTTAAAGATTTGGAAACGGGGTCGGCTAAACACTGACAGTACTGAATTAATCTCAACCATTTGGAATGGTGCGAAGTAATGAAAAACAATTTAATTCGGATCCAGTGAAAAGTCACGGTTGTTAAATAAGAAATAGTAAAACGTTAACGTCATTATTATTGTTGTAAGAATAAAGTATAAGAATATTAATACTGTGTATGGAATAAGTGGTTGTGAATATAGTAGTAATAAATTGATTTAATTATGGCGAAAGTGGCGTGAGGAGGAATGAGATAAAACTAATTTGGCTAGTTGGCAAGATAATGTAGTTAAATTAGATATCAATTTAATAAGTGGAGGTATTGAGACGAGAGTGTGCACACGAAAGGAATAAACGACAGGAGAAAGAGAGAAGGAAAAAGGTAAAAAAAATGACTGCGCAGTTTAAATGGTTGGCCTTCAATTAGCAGAGGGAGACGAAAGGGAGGCATGGGAAAATGTTTGGAATTTGGCTCCTAGCGCATCTCCCCTATCAGCCCCTGGGTCAAGCTCCACCTACACCACAGTCTGAGCCCCAGTCAGTGGTGACAGGAATTTACCCAAATTTTCCTAGGACAGAATCAGGAACCGATAGTGAACTCCACCCAGGCACCAGAAAAAAAAAAAGAAAAGGAGAAGCCCTAGTTTACAGACTCCGTAGCATGGCGTACAAGGTCCCAGTCTAGAGACCAGGCGCAAGAAGGATGAGAGGAAAGGAGTCACACAGTTGGGACTATAGAAGGGGGCACTTGGCTGAGAAAGCCAAACCCCAGAAACAACAAGGGAAGGTGCTGAAATTGACGGAATAAGAAAGCATCCTCCAGGCACCAATATCCTGTCAGAACGGCCCCTAACCCCAGAGCCCTCATACCTCCTCCACCCAACCAAGAAGACAACGACGAAACAGTCATGAATAATGTGTGGCTGCCGTGGAAACCAAATGAGATTATGGCAATTTTGTTGGGAATGCCTAATAAGAAATGGAATCCACAAGCTTTCATTGAATTTTTAAGAACGATGCCCGAGATTTATGGGTATTAGTTCAGCAAGACTTAAAGCATATCACTTACGGCCTTGGCACCACAATGAGCTTCAAAGTGTACACATTCAATAACCCACAACGCAAGCTCGTCAGACATCCAAGTCTGTCCGGCAGGCGTAACCCATAAGCTAGTGACAGGATCGTACACACGACCCTGGTCCTACCACAGCTGTTTTACCTGTGTAGGAGCATCCTCCTGTATTTGAAGTACTTCTTGGATGGTTGGCAATCCTTTTTCCGAGGGAGACTTATTCCTAGTATAATATTTAGTCTGCCTCATCATGTGGGGCATGACAATTTGGTGACTCCTAAAACTTTCTTAGCTGCCTCGTCGGTAAGGCTATTTCCTATGTCTCTGGGGCTTTAACCTATAGTATGGGCTCTAACTTTGACTTTGTGGTGCCAAGGCCGTAAGTGATATGCTTTTAGAGCCCTGGTGGAATCCAAAACATCTGGACTTGTCTCAGCGTATCAGCCAGTGATGTATGATTTGCCAGCAGCATAATCCAGGTAAAGGCTTGCCCTGTGAACCAGGTAAGACTCCTTTACCTGCAGGTCCCTTTGAGACCTTGGAAATGGACTACATTGAGTTGGAAAGATGTCAGTTTTATAAGTATGTTCTTGTAATTATTTATGTATTTAGGAAATGAATAGTTAGTGTAAACGCCTCTCATGTGTGTGGTAACATTATGTTTATGAATTAATGCTGAAGTTCATATATGTGATAAGTCTTTTGTTTGTTGTAAACCACATGTTATAAGTGTAGGTGTGTGTGTCGCTCTGAGAAATTGTAAGCAGGGGGGTGAAGTTTTTACAGCTACCCTCTGCTGTAAGGTTAATGTCTCAATTTAAAAGGGGAAATAAGTTAATTGCTGAAACAGCTTTTATGGTTTGTTTAGATAAACATTCTGGTTGGAGAAGGGTAATAAATCAATGGAGCCAGGGAAGAAGGGGACTGACTGATAATGGGTTAGTCATGAGTTATAATGATATTTTGCTAAACCACTGGAATATAATATCTTTGATCACTCCTGTTTGACTGAAAAATTGAAAGTTTGTAGGGTTTATTTTAATCTGTTGTATTTTACCTGTTTTTAAGATGCAAACAGTATCATGTGACAATCCAGCTGGGATTTCGAAGTGGATTGATTTGATTGCTGAAATTTTCAGAAACAGACAGTGTATAGGATAGTATGGAGAACTATAGAAGGGGGGCAGAATAAGAATACGGACCATTCATCCTGGTACAGCATGAATAACGCCTGCGGAAATCATATAGTGTCGACCTTTACGAACGCCATGGAATGACCATGCCTCCATGATGGTCCATTTCCACCAGGTGACTGAAGAAATTACATCCTATGTATTAACTTTAACCTGTGCTTTGCGAACTTCTCATTTACAGGTCAGGGCTGCATATGGTGAGGCGCCAGCGCTCAAAGTTCCATCTAATATTGAGCCAGGTTGCTATGTGCTGATCAGGAACTGGAAGCATAAGCACCACAACCCACGTTGGGATGGTCCTTTTCAGGTTCTCCTCACCACTCCGACTGCTGCCAAAGTTGAGGGTCGCGCTGCATGGGTTCACCTGAACCACTGCAAATTGATTGGGGAGCCCAATCAAAAGGTGGGAGAAGAGTAATTGTATTTTTAATTTAGAGTTTTTTTTAGTTTTTACATTTCTGCTTTGCTTGGGGGTTGTATCCTTATAAGTTTAGTTTTGTATCCTTATAAGTTTAGTTTTTGAATCCTTATTTTGCTACATGGTTAAGAATATGCGACTGATTACTGGACTGACTGACTGAAGGATGTTTAAATTGAGTGAATAGTTGTTTAAGCTAATTAAGTAAGAAATTAGCTTTTTGTGAGCCTTTGCCTTTTCCAGATAAATCAAAATCATCCTGTTATGCATCCTGATGCTACAACAGATGGAGGGAAATGAAGGAAAAAGTTGACGATGTGTCCTGGGACAACCGAGCAGAATCTTTCACCTCTGCAAAGGAGATGTGGTACAGTGCAATGGCCCGGATGCCTTTGGAATCTGGAACGTCACTAAGATTGACTATTGCAATGGGATCCTGCGTCAGGCCGATCGGCAGGTAGACTTAGATAACTGACACCTGTGGGAATTACCCTGTTGGTTTCGGGGGTGCAAGTTTGACTTTTTCTGCAGACGGAATCCCTTGGAAGACAACTCGGCAAAGGGACATTTGTATGATGGACTATGCTATCGAGAAGCATTAGAGGTATAACCTTGGTTACAGAAGAAGGGACATGAGCAAAAGAGACGGGAAAAACGGGCATTGGAAGAAAGAGACTCTAACATGTTTGTACAAGCCCATAATGAATTATTTGGTAAGGGACAAACTGTGTGTTACCCTGCTATGAAATCAGTCAGTAGCCTATTTGCAGTGTCTCCAGAATGGGGGAGGACTGAACGGTTAGTAATATGTCAAGGTGAGAAGCCATTTCTGGTCAAAACTGTCACCATCCTTTATGATGAGACCTTAGCCCCACCGGCTAACTGTCTGCCATTACCTCGTGACAATGAGCATTCTTACCCGGGTTGTGAGGATAAGACTGACAAGGCTTATGCGGTGTACGGCCAAAGCAACCTCCTGCCATGTAATTTTACGATAAACACAGACAATAGACAATATGGGAGTTGCTTTACCAACCAAGGGTACGGGTGTATAGTTATCAATATCCCATCCAACATCTCATGTTTAGTACAGATCCAACATCAGCCTAGCTGCAATAGTACCTCAGAAGGGATCAAATGTTCTACTCGCAAGGAATGCATCTCCATCTATGCAGGATTACAGTTGGTTTGTGGTTGGGCAAATGGGACCCATCTTATGATAGGATCCCATCACTTCCCTATTCCGAGTGACGGCCACTGGATCTCTGAAAGCTGGATGAGATGAGCAAAGGGGGGGGGGGGTTCCGTAATAAACTCATATAGACACTGTAATGGGTCAAAATACACGGAAAAGGGTTACTACTTCTTTTTCAATGGCACAGCGACCAATGTCTTAAGATCTCCCTTTCCAAGGAAAGTAGCCGTTGGTGCCCTTGTCCGTACCACCGTTCCTTGCCCAGCAAGTTGGTCCCAAAAGGAACAAAGAATTTTGCGCAGAGCAGTATCCGCCGAATTCTGTGCCAACTGGAGGAACCCAGATACCAGGGGAGCCAATAAAGGGCATGCTATTGGATGGGGTATCCTTAGTGCACTGACATTGGGAGGAATAGCAGGGTCTGAGGCGGCTAAGAATCGTAATTATATAGTTTGTGGACTTACTATTTTGGGAAGTGCCACTACCTGGGCTCTCTGGAAGCAATAAAAACCCAACTATCAGAAATGCGTATGTCCTTGTTGCAGAATAGATATGCCTTGGACTATCTGTTGCCCCGTGAGGCAGGGACGTGTGTTATTCTGAAAGACAGATGTATGATGGGAATTCAGGACAGAACTAGTAACATCACCAAACATCACAATGACATTATTACTCTGCTTGATGGGATGAAAGAGGGTATTGAATGGGGAGACTGGGGTTTTGGGGAATTATATACTGGATCATTAGTACGGTCATATATGTAGCAATAATGGTTTTGTGTTTGTTCGTGGGAATTGCTATTGTTAAATATATTATTGCTAGACCAGGGCTCGAAATTAGCGGTTGCCCGTGTGCCAATGATCACTCAAAGTGCCACCGGGCAACCTAAACGCCAAGTCATTTTGCCCGGCTTGGCACGCAAATACTGGTTTATACCGAATGACACAAAAAGCTGGAGTAACTCCGTGGGTCAGGCAGCATCTCTAGCGAATAGGAACATGATGTTTCGTGTCGGCGGCGGCTCTATTGCGAGGCAAAGATACTAGGTGCAGGGTGACGAAGGGTCGGAGCGAATGACAGGCCCCACACAGCGGCAACAGCGGCCGCGATAGCGGCTCCACCACTTCCTCCTCCCCGCACCCCGCCCAGCGGAAGGAGACCTCCCGCGGTGTGCGAGAAGGATTGTTTTGAATGCGCCATTGTGGATTTGCAGCAGTATCTTTTAATTTGCAGGGAGCGGCCGCTATCGCCCTGATAACGGCCGCTGCCTGCAAACCCGCTAACGGCGCATTCAATACAACCGCTCTCGCACGCCGAGGCTGGGAGGAGGGAGGGAGGGAGGTCTCCTTCCGCTGGGTGGGGTGCGGGATGAGGAGGCAGTGGAGCTGCTGTCGCTGCCGCTGATGCAGCTGCACCAAAGATCCCATAGCTATATGCCGATTTCGCCGACCCTTTGCAGCTCGCCGAACGGGCCGACTAAGTTTGGCTGGCGAAGCACCAAGATGGCGGTGCCATTAACCACGTGCCCGCGCCAGCGTGCCCTTCGCCTCAGCTTGATCGTGATGAAGCCCCGCCACAAGTTCCACCGCAGCGCCACAGCAGCGACTGGAGGTAAGCATCAATGGTGCTTCTATCACCTCCGATGGGGCACTGAGGCCCGACGCTGCCGCCAACCCTATGCGTTTCAGGGAAATGCCCCGGTCGATTGTCTGTAGAGGCAATCACAATCTGCCCGAACAACCGCCTCTACGTCCGCGACCACCACTCCGGCCGACGCTTTCTCGTGGACTCTGGAGCCATTGTCAGCATCCTCCGCCAACCAGGCGCGACACTCGTGCTGGGAAGCAGGGCCCTGTGCTCACGGCCGCCAATGGGAGCACCATCAGGACTTACGATACGCGGACCCTCTCGCTCACTTTCGACTATCGCTCGTACGAGTGGGGATGTTTACCGTGGCGGACGTCGCTCAGCCGCTCCTGGGGGGGCGATTTCCTGCGTGTATTCGGGAGTGCGCAGCTGGTGGCTGAAAAACCTTGGCACCTTTGAACGCCACATCCGCCTCGGAAGACCACGCGAGTTCCCGTGGCTTGCCCGCCAGACACTGGAACAGGGACTGGACACTCCCGCATCGCCCGGAATGAGTCTTAGCTAATGGAGATCATGGAGTCTTAGACATGGAGATCGTCCTGCAATCGGATAGCCCGTGGGCCTCCCCGCTACATATGGTCCCTAAAGCATCTGGTAGAGACATTGCAGGGATTACCGGCGTCTGAACGCCATGACCACAGCGGACCGCTACCCGGTGCCCCACATTCAAGACTTCTCGGGACATCTCGAGGGCGCCGCTTTCTTTTTGAAAGTTGACCTCGTCCAGGGATACAACCAGAGTCTACTTCACCCCAATGACGTCCCGAAAACCGCGACGATCACCCTGTTCGGCTTGTTTGAATGGCTCCGTATGCCTTTCGGGCTAAAAAACGGCACGCAGGCATCCCAGCGGCTTATGGACCAGGTTGGGCAGGGCCTGCCTTTTGTGTTTATTTATCTGGACGACATCCTGGTCGCCAGCCCCTAGCAGCTCGTCACTCATCTTCGGACATTTTTCCAGCGCCTCCGCGAGCATGGCGTCGTTATGAATCCCGCAATGTGCCAGTTCAGTCTTCGCTCCATCTCCTTCCTGGGGCACAGCGTTACTTCCCAGGGCGCTGCCCCGCTACCCGCGAAGGTTGAGGCCATTCAGCAGTTCCCCCGGCCGCTCACTGTGAAGGGGTTGCAGGAGTTTGTCGGCATGGTGAATTTGTATCACCGTTTCGTGCAGGCAGCTGCTAACATCATGCATCCCTGTTCCAGTGTCTGGCGGGCAAGCCGCGGGAACTCGTGTGGTCTTCGGAGGCGGATGTGGCGTTCAAAGGTGCCAAGGTTTTTCAGCCACCAGCTGCGCACTCCCGAATACAATTACAGCGCCTTTGACCGCGAGCTCCTGGCATTGTATCTAGCTATACGACATTTTCGGTATTTTCTTGAGGGCCGGGCGTTTACCCCTTTCACGGACCATAAACCCCTCACTTTTGCCCTGGGCAAAATCTCTGATCCGTGGTCTGCCCATCAACATTTGCCCCTCGCCTATATATCGGAATTTACTACCAACATCTGACACATCGCAAGTAAACTGTACATGGTTGCCGATGCCTATTTCCGCCCTGCTTTTCCCTCCCTTTCAGCCATCGACCATGGCGTCGACTGCGACGAGCTGGCAGTGACGCAGCGTACGGATGCAGGCATGGAGGACAACCGCACCGCTGTTTCTGGCCTTCAGCTGGCTGAGGTGCCGTGCGGGGCTGTGGGCACCATGGTCCTGTGCGAAGTCTCCACGGGTCGAGCCCGCCCCATTGTCCCTGTCAGTTGGCGGTGCCAGGTGTTCAACGCAGTCAACGGTCTGGTCCATACGAGCGACTTCCGCGCTGTTCGTTTTGGCACGGGTTCCATTAACAGGTGGCAGCCTGGGCTCGCGCCTGTGTTCCTTGCCAGACCTCCAAAGTCCAGCGGCACATGCGTCCTCCGGTGCAGGAATTCGAGGTTCTCACTGGCCGGTTCCTGTGCGTTCATGTCAACCTGGTGGGCCTATTGCCGCCGTCCCACGGCGCTACGCACCTGCTCACCAGAATGGACCGTTTTATGCGGTGGCCGGGCTGACGGGCTGGTCAAACGTTTTAATCGGCACCTCAAATCGGCGCTCAAAGCTCGGCTCACGGGTCCGGACTGGGTGGACCAGTTGCCGTGGGTACTTCTCAGCATCCGTACCGTCCCTAAGGAGGATTTGACTGCTTCCTCTGCCGAGCTGGTGTATGGTTCGGCCGTGCGGGTGCCCGGGGATTTTCTCGCCGCTGCCCGCGGGCAGGTTGATTCCGCCCCGGCATTGCTGGCGAACGTCCGGGAGCTGGTGAGCACATTGGCCCCCGTTCCCACTTCCCGGCACGATTAGCCTGCGTCGCAAGCATATGCCTATGTTTTTATTCGCAGGGACGACCACAGCAGTCGCCCTTGCAGCGAGTTTACGAGGGACCATTCTGGGTGCTGCGATCCAGCGTCGCCACTTTCACAGTGGACGTGGGAGGCCGGGAGGAGTTCGTCTCCGTCGGCCATCTCAAGCCTGTGGACGTGGACAGCCCAGTGGTAGTCGCTTTGCTCCGACGTAGAGGTCGTCCACCGGTCGTTCCGCCTGCACCGAGTGTGCCTGTTTCCCCCGACCCTGTGGTTCCTGTTATTTCTTCCCCAATACCTGATCCCGGCCTTGTTTCGCCAGTCCCCAGTGTTACGCCTGGCCTGCCTACGATGACCACACGTTCTGGTCATTGTGTCTGGGTCCCTGCTCGGTTCCGTACCTCGGGTTCTGGGGGGGGTCCTGTAGCTGTACCTGCTGGTGCCTTGGGGTAGTCTAACCCTTCAATTGGCTACCTCAGACACGTGACCATGGGGTGAGGGTTTTTGCGTGCTTTTCTGGGCAATCCCATTCATTCTGTTCACCACCGTTGTGGTAGCGACACGGTTATTTAGCTGTCTTAAGCCTATCGTTGTTTTCTTTTAACTTTCATAATAAAGTTCATTGAAAATCAACCTACCGTCTCGACTCCGCTAATATATATATATATATATATATATCTATCTATATACTTTTACAATTCTGTGTGTGTTTATTTGTGTCAGATTTTTCTGCCAAAAACACACTCTCAAACTCCGAGATTCTTTCCACTCCTCCTCCCCCCCCCCCCCCCCCCCCCCCAATCACTCATTTTGTGGCCTCCTGCTGGCCAGTCACCATAATGGCTGCTGCCGCCCAGATCGCCTCAAAAAACACCGCCATTTTTCTTCTTTCGCTGATGATTTTCGCTGCTGGCACCCAGCTCTCCTCCACCCCGTCCCCCCGGGCCCCGACATTTTTGTCTCGACAGCTGTACGCAGTGTCTCGACACGCAGCGCCTCGAGGTCGTATGCCTTCAAGACGCTGTGTACGACGTTGGGCTGCTGCGTACGCCCGTCTTGACGGCGCACGCCTAGCCCGCAGCCTCACTTGGCATCACGCCCACCCACACCACCCTCCCCCCTCCCTAGCTCTCCCCCCTCCCTCTCCCCCCTCCCTCTCCCCCCACCCCCTCCCCCCTCCCTCCCACACCCCCCCCCCCCCTCAACCTCACGTTCGGGGACCAGTCCCAACGGGTCTGTACGTTGTCGGTCCATATATATATATATAAATTGCCTTTATAGCATGTACATCATGAGAAATAAGATAATGAGAAAAAGAGCAATACAAAGGAAACTGCAGAAAAAGAGGGAGATTGGGAGGAAGGATGGGAAGGAAATAGGCAGAATGGATAGATTAAGCAGGGTGGAAAACATTTTAAAAAATTATGAATTTGGTAGATGAGCTATAATCACACACACTATTTCCCCGCAACGCTGTTTACATTGCGATCGGATCGGGTTTCACAAAAAATGCGGACGTTGGATTTTGCATCTTGCTCCGCTCTATGATCTTTGGTTTGCAGTGAGTAGTGCCCCGCGGCGGCGCCGCCTACAAGAGACTCCGGGCAGGAGTTGCGAGCGGCGGCCGCATGGAGATCTGTCTGGCCGGCAAACGGGCCCTGGTGACGGGCGCCGGCAAAGGTGCGGAGTCCTGGGGGATGGGGAGAGGGTGGTGTCTGTGGAGGTTTTCTTTTGGGTGGGGAGAGAGGATCCTTTGGGTGGGGGAGGGGAGGACGCTGGCTTTTGGGTGAGGGAGGGGAACAGGGTGCCTTTTGGGTGCTGGGGGTAAGAGGGTGCGGGACGTGTTGCCCCTTGGTTGAGTGGGGAGGGGGTGGTTCATTGGGTAGGAAGAGTCTTGGGGGGAGGGGGGGGGGAGAAAGTGTACTTTGGGTGGGGGTTTAGTGTGTCAATTGGAAGGAGTGGGAGGCGGGAGAGGGTGGGGAATGGGTGGGGAAACGACGGGTGGCTCTGCGAGTCGGCATCCTCGCCAGCAGCTGTTCGTCCTTTCGACTTTTATTCTGTTTTAGTGTGTCTAGACCAAGTGGGATCCAAGAGAGAGGAGGGGGGAGAGGGAGGCAGACCGGGGGGGGGGGTGGAAGAGAGGCCCCAGAGGGATAGCCCGGGGAGAAGAGAGCCAGGGGGGTTGGGGAAGAGGAAGGGGAGAGGCAGGGGCAGTGGAAGATAGCCCGGGGGGAGGGGGGATATAGCCCGGGGGAAGAGAGAGAGAGATCTAGTACAGGGCCTGACTTGCTCGTTCTTCACTCGCAGCGTGTGCCGCAGTCTGAAAAGCAAGCGGGCCACGAAAAGCGAGCAGGGAGTGCAGGAAGGGAGCGGGCAGGTTCGCACGTCAACCAAATTACTACGTGTTCAGCGGCTTCAATCCAGAGCCCGGGCGGGGCAGGGAGGGCGGCCGTCCAAGTGCGAGTCGACTGCGGGCGGGCGGGTTACGACCAAATGACTGCGAGCCCGGGAGGGGGGGGAGCTCGGGAGCTGCAGTACAGAGCTCACTTGCTCGTTCTTTCTGCATTTTTTGAAGAACGGGGCGTGGGTGCGGGAGGGGGGTGACGTCACTCGTGGAACATCGGGCAGCAGGCCGCAGGTCCATTGTGACGTCATCAGCGAGACCATCTCGTTTCTTTTCCAAGTTATTTGCTCTTTTTAAATATAAATAACTCGAAAATGCATCAAATTTTCAGAGAAGCCGATTTTTGTCATCATGGCATAAATTTCTATTGGAATAAGTAAAAATGTCACCATTAGCTCGTCGTGTTTTCACACACACACAAATACACATCCAAGATAAGAGTTGTAATAGTTACTTTTTCCCCATCGTGTGGTTGCGGGAGAGGGGGGGGGCGGCATGCGGCATCACACACACTAACTACCCCCCTTGATATATTAATTTGCTCCTTTTACCCCATAACCGCTCTATCCACTGATGCATTGCCCCCAACCTGCAAGCGGTCTAGAGAGGGAGGGGAGGGCAGGAGGAGAGGGAGGTTGGGGGAGAAGGGGTGAGAGATGGGAGGGGGAGAGAG